>OY756400.1:12479565-12972065 GCA_963576865.1 Anania hortulata
ATAATATAATATATTTATACTTAATTCCTATACCAACCCACCTTGGAAGCCTGGCAATCAGGTATGCTCATGGCCTGGCCATGGATTAAGGTTGTTGAAGTTAACTCAACCAGAAGTAGAGTCCAGAGTAAGTACTTTTTTTTTCAGTAAAAATTAATCGCTTTAAAACTATTAATTTCTGACTCTTTTTGAGTGCACCTCATAGTTTTTGAGTGTAAGTTTGGATTAGATATAATATTTGTAGGTATGTAGAAATACTACAATATACTGCATCCTTCGTGACGAGTTTATGTAGACTCACAACAGTTTATGTCAGCCGATGTAGTTTAGCAGTATAGGTATCAGTACTTTAGTTTAAGTTTTTTTACAGACCAATCAGTAGTTTCATCGAAACAACATAAAGTAAATTTATGATGAAATTATTGCCACAAATTGTAGACACTGTATTTATATAATTTTTATAATAACTATATCAACTCTCTCATGTATGACTGTTTTAACTTATATAAAATAATCTTTTTTTAAGAACCAAATAATAATCTATTCATGTTTGCATTCTGAGGTATAACTTCTGACAAAACTCTACATAAAATATGTACCTAATACTTATTTTAAGTATTTGTCTTCATCAGCATCAGTCAATGTTGCTAACTTTAACCTTTAATATTTACCTTTATTTATACATAGCTAACTTAGGCTAAAGTGTCCGGCTCTGTCCTTTTGCAAAACAATGGACCTGCATGAACATCTTTGGCAATTATTTTAGGGTTCCATTGACTAAAGGAAAAAACGGAAACTTTGTTGTTGTCGCTCTGCTGGCTGTCTGTTTGTTCTTTTGACGTGTTTATTGAGTTACAGAAATAAGTATTAAATTATTTTTCTTAACTTGGCATTATCTTGATTCTTAACTTGATATTATAGACAAATTGTGTTGGTACCTCAACCTAAACGCATTAATAAGAATAACAGTTATCGTTTGACAGATAGGCTATAATCTTTACCTACAAAAAATAAATAAATTACGCAACGTTACCATAAACTGACTGACATTAACAATAAAAGTTCCCAGTTTCATGATTAAAGTACACAGGTAGTTATAGTTACACTGTAATCGTCAAAGTTTGGTATGATAAAATAAACTCTAAATGCAAAAAAAAAACGCGGGCTTGTTCATGTCGGGCTTGCTCTAAAGACAACTGGAAGAAATTAAATACGGTGCGTAGCCAATGTCGATACCCTCGGTATATGAGTCCAACTCACACTTGGCCGTATTATTAAGAAATCGTGACCATAGCAATTTTGTCATAATTATGTAAGTAATTACATATTATTTAAGTAAATAACGTGTCCTCATCATCCGGTGGGTTGGTTAATGTGTGTGTATGTGTGCATTGTAGAAAGTTTTATGTAGTTCGCCTTGACCTGATATTATAGCCAAGATACCTTATTTCCGGAATTCCAAAGTCTTACCTGCTAAGTAAGATCCGAAGTCGGGTTGCACACTGTAATTATGACAAAGAAGCGTTGTATTGACACCATTATTTAATCCCGTTACAGTTTTATCCGCACTTATATGACGAGCGGTTAAAATGTGCGTGCCAGCATCGCCTTCCCGGAGCAAATCCATTGTGGAAGTCATTGTAGCCTCTTTTATTTAACTTTCATATAAAATTGGAAATAAAAATTAAAAATAATACTTTTAAACATTCATAATCAAAAAATTGAAACGTGTTGTTTTATAAAAAAAACGTGCGTGAATAGAGCGGCGCGAGCGATGGCGGCGAGCGACGCGGTGTTGTGGCGTGGGTACCGCGGACAACACTGTCGTCTGCAGCATGCTTGCGGTTGCGCTCACTTTCTTTCGACATTTTTTTTGTCTGCGCAACACAAATTATGCCTGTAGGTAGTACTGTTCATAATTACTTATACAGATTTCCAAAGTATAGCCATCATTTTTCAACATACCTTCTTCAAAGTATCAGTGTGTAGGTAGTCCCAAAAATAAGACAGAAAAGATATTTTTAAAAAGTCTTCTGATTCACGTTCATACCCTTAATTAATTATTTAAGAAAGATGAAATTTTCCACAGAGGTTTGTAATATGAACAAGTAAAAGGCCAGACTTAAAAATACCCAAAGGATTGTAAATACATTCAACTTCTACTTATTTTCACGCGAGCGATTAACGAGTGCATAGCAGCGGGCTGACCGTTAGCCGTGGTATTTTCCCATTCAATAATAGGACCTACACTACCTGCATTTTAAAAAATAATACCATGCTAATATTTCCAGGAAAAACTTTGTGCCAAGACAATCGGTAAAAGACTGAACTTATAAATATTATATCTAAATATAATGTTCATACATACTTACCTTTTTTTGAAGTCTATAGAAATGCTTTTAAGTATTGAACTTTGACTGTTCCTTCTTCCATGGTTAATTATAATACTATGTGAGAACAAATTAGGTGCAAAAGACAATGGCACTTTTTCCCTTTCTACGATATCTAATTCTTCAATTTCTAAATAAGTTTAATAAAGTACCTATAGTAAAATGACAGACTACTGACTCGAGAATCAAAAATTAAACTTGGTAAGTACCTACTTAGATTGTTTTTAACACAAGTAATTTAACTACAACTACAAAAAAACAAAATCATAATTTTACGGCGAGGGAACTATTTTGAAATACTTATGATTTTATTATTTTTTGTTTTTCAAACAAATTGTAATGGAAAATAATTGAATAGACGACAAGTAGGTATTTCAAATCTGAAACTACGCCTGCAACAAAGCTAACAAGCTAAATCGCACTTTTGTTTTATGGTTCTTTCTATTATGTCGTTGGTAGTTTCAGTACGTAAAGTTTATTGCGACATACATGCATTTTACATATTTTTATTAGCAATTAAATTAATTAATTAATTTTTGACATCTGATCACATACATTGCTCTGATAAGGGTTTGTATAATAAAAATCAGAAACAACCAATGTTCGTTTTATAAATAACCCGACCGGGGATCGAATCTGGAATCTCAGATATGGTGACGCCAAGCCTGGCGTTCTCGCCTCTCGGCTACGGAGATCGTCATTGTAGCATGGAGCACATGTATCCTAATCGAGTAGAAATGTCGTTTATTTCTTCTTCTTTTGAATACGATCGAGGATCATCGGTCCACATCCACCTCACCGTTGAATTCCACCAATATCTAATTCCACAAAATTTCCACCAATATTTAATCTGTGGCTGTACTGTTTTTGTATCGGCGAGAGTTGATAGGACTTGTCAGTTCATACTGTAAGTAAAAAAAAGCAGTTTTAACGTGTTTCGGTTAAAGATGGGTCCTTATTGCTGCTCTACAGGGTAGGTGCTCGATGTGTTCTAGGTTCTTAAAATTATTACATCCAATAAAATTTGAATTAAAACAATATATTTTCAAAATTTCGCGGTGTTGCGATTTTGTTGTTGTGGGGTAATTTTAGTCTATCCACTCACCGCCAGATGGCGATATTAGTCGGAAAAGCAGCAGCGCGATTTGCCTGCCTGGGACGAAAGTAGGTGACAGAGATTTACGAATTTAAACTTTGCTTCTCTAATCATAAGGAACATTTATAACGATCACACTCAAACATTAAAATTAAATGTAACACTTCAAAATATTATTGATTTTATCTCATCCGTGCCGCTATGTATTTTAGGCTCAGATAATGCTTACTTATCATTAATCTTAGAAAACTATTTCAAAGTTAGGTCAATTTTAAAACAAGAAGTTCTTGTTTATTCATAACTTGTACAACATAAAGCATGCATGACATAAAGTCCATGCGTAGGCATAAGTGCTTGTAGGTAATTATTGTAATTACATAACCATGTAAATATTTAGTGAGTAAAATTTAGTTAAAAGATTTTAAACATTTCTGGTTAAATTTCTAGGTTGTCTAGGTTTTAAGTGCGAACTAGGTTACTTATCCACTGACCACGGGGTTAGTACCATAGTACTCATGTGCGATTTTACATATTAATTATCTAGCTACTATTATAGGTACTTCGTTATATTATTTATTAAACATGATGTTGTGATTAGGCATGCGTGAACAAACAACTTGTTTTTATTATTGTTTGCCTAACACATAATTCTAAACCTACATTAGAATTTTAAAGTCGAGATTTTTACCATGTAGTTTTTTGCGCAAGCAAAGAAACTAACTTAGACATGACTTAGACTTTAAATTAATTTGCTATTAATCAAAAATGTAATTCTTTCATTCATTCATTCACAAACATGCCTAATGTCAATGCTCGTTTTATTAAATTTTTTACTGACATGTTGGTTTAAGTTAAACCTACTTATGTACTTACTTATTTTAACCAAAATTACATCAAGTCCTGTGTGTTGACAGGTATGTTTATTACTAAAGTTTTTCCACACAGACAAAAGTAATATGAGTATTTATTGATTGCATACATGTAATGATGACTAATCAAAATGATAACTGGTTAGTCACTGTGAGTATAGTAAATACCAGCATACATTAACATAAAGTATAACTAAATAACAAGGTATGTTTTCCGCGAGTGCAAATAGACATTTTATTTGGTACATTAAATTGTTTGCGTTTCTGAAGAACTACACATAATAAATACCTACCGACCAGTACAAAATTATATTTTACAGGTAGAACTTATGCAACTAGGTATTAACATGTCAAAGTCGATTTAAAACATCAGTAATTTTTCAAGCACGTGGAGACGGCCATAAAAACTAAACTCTGTGGTGGCCGTTCGCAATGAAAAAAGTACGTAGAGGGCAATGTCCGGTTTTAGGTTTGGTTCAACGAAACGGTAGAATACTACTACATGCGAATCATCACCAACACATTGACTCATCTGGTACCTACAAGATGATTTGCGGCATTGTTCTATTCATACATTTATGGACTAGGCTATGTCCGTGTCACCCTAAATACATCACCGTATTTACTCGTAGTTATGTATTTCATACTGATTCATAAGTTCATTTTTCTACCACAAATACTGGAAATCATTATAGTTATAATAATGTTTTTAATTAAAAGTTTAGATTAAATTAGTAGGTAGGAAGAAAAGACAGATAGTCTTTATTAATACTTCCTATCGCAATATTATTTATAATATAAGGCACCAGTATTGATTTATAGTTTATTTAAGCTCCTACAGTTCGGTCGCATACTGGCTACGATGACCTCGCTCGACCCTGATAAAGCATGTTAAGTTTGCAAGTTTATTTATAATTAAAAGCAGATCACCCGTCGTCTAGCGTTCCCTAAAAAATCTTTCCTCAACCTAGCTAGCTAAACAGCTAAACCAGTCCGCCGACGGGCTGAACCACTAACACAAAGATAACACCGTTCACATTACTGTATCGTCTTGTGTTTATTTACGTCCATCGTATTGTTTGTATACAGCCCGGCAAGACTGCGCATCTGTCTACGTCATACCCCCACCCGTCTACACCCGCGGAGACCCGTCTTTCCTACGCTTGGGTCGAGTCGGCTCACTCGCTCATTCATTCCGTATTCGCAAACCCTGTCGCGCGCCGCCCACTGAGCCGGTAAAATCTTTCACTCCTGTTTGGACAAAATCGTTGCTTATATCGCGCAACCTCCACTATGTTGAAAGAGAAGTCCAGATACGATCACAGGCACTCATCTGGAGAAGAAGGACGTCCCTTGGCATCAAGTAGGTTACCTGCTATCGAAGAACTTACCCTTGGCCTGAAACAAAAGCTCCACCTGCAAGCGCGAGCAAGAGCAGCTCCTTACTACATTAGAAAGCAAGAACCTGTCGATCTCGTGGAACGGCTCTTGGAACAACGTGCCCTTGTCGCCGAGGCCGTAAGGAGATTACAAGAAAAGAAACAATCGTGTCATGAGATATCAGTAGATTCCTAATTTATAAACAAAACATTTTAGTTGTGAAAGTGTGGAACGTGTTGTGAAATCGCTTGTGTGTAAGAAACGTGTCGGGTTACAATGGTGCTATATGCAGAGAACGTGCGGGAGTGAGATGGCCAGCTATGACGTGTCACACACGACACGAGTCACGAGAACGAACCAAAATGGCCGCGCATACTCTACAATCATAATATTTATTCTTCATTTTATAGTGACCTTAACTGATCAAAGTACTGAATGACGTAACTAGCGTTTAGTATTGTTATGCATTCTAAATAACCTATTTCTCTCATATTTACCAACAATGTGAGTGAATGGTTGTTACTTCGAAGCATTTCCATCTTATGTTTTTAAATAAATTATATGAACAATTATTGTAATAATATTATAAAGTATTTGAGAGCTTTAACTATCGATTACTTAATATGTTATTATTAGCTTTCAACATAGAATTTAATCTCCGTTCAGATTCATATTTAAGAAAAGTATCTATGCACTCAATTTAAATAAAATGTTGTTATTTAATAATTACGTACTTCTCATAGTGTTTACTACTTTAAGTCATTATGTCGCTCTTCTTTGAGATACTGTATTGTGTATTGACTTATGCCAAATAGCTTTCAAAAAGTGATTGTAGAGGTTAACAGTAAATTCCTATTTCTTAGTAATATGTACAGTTACTTCATTGCATGTGTGAGTACCTAATGTAGAGTACCAAATATCCATTACAGTCTCAATTTGTAATGTGGTTAGTTAGTGACGACAACGTGCTTATACTTAGGCAATTTTAGGCAATATTAATTTATAACATTAATAATACCTTTATTTGTGTTACATAAAGTAACAACTATGTACAATAATTTTACCGAAATCGGGTATAAAAATCATTGTAATATTACATGTGTGCATGTTTTAGTGCATTTTGTGATTTTTAGATAGTTTAATTTATCGTCGATCTTGTGATTTAGATAATAATTAAGTAATAAATGGAGATAATTTCAAAGAATTTTGTAATTTATTATTTTAACTAACCCAATCCCTCATAATGTTTTTTAACGTTATTTATGTATAACTTATTAAAACGATATATTATGACAAACATTTATTGCTCTTTGACTAATTGTTTTAATAATACGAATTGTCAGTGACGGACTATTGCTAGTGTTTTATAGGTAATCCTGTTTTTAATAAATTTAATAATCATTAAATAAAATAAAAAAGGACAATGTTCTTAACAAAAAAGCAAAATGTTGTGACTGCGGTATCTATGTAGGTATAGTCCACAAAATATCATTCACAATTTGATGATCTAAAACTACATGTTTAGCTTTAATCATAAAAAATATATAGGTAATAATTATGCACAAAGGCTTTTTACTAATCCCAATTCCCATCTGAGATTTGGCAAATCTAGGCGTTTAACCGTATAGGTATCGATGAGTGTAAAATGGTTCTTTCGTAGTAGGCGTACTCTGCCTATGACAACGAAACAGTTTCGTTGTCATAGTGTAGAGAAGATTAATTTACATTTTTTGGTTATAATTTGTGACTGACTTTGGAGAGTAAACAGTAGATTGGAGTGACATCTGTTGGCGAGTAGGAGTAAAAGCCATGTGTGATGTTAGTGACATCTGCTGCCGAAGGGTTAAAATAAATCTGAAACGTCAAACGCGTCAGCTGCTCTGTTCCTTTTCTTAAATACCTAATACCTACTAAAAAAAGATTGAATAAAATGCATTTTCCCGTTTCCCTGTTCCCATTTTCCAAACAAACTCCAAGTAAACATCTCGCTCACTAGGCGCTAGCCTTGCTTAAGTGTTTTTGTGGTATGCTGTGATGTGACTGTCCTAGTAGGACATGCTCAAGTCAATTAAAGAAAATAAATAAATGTTCGTAAAAGTAACAAGATATATTATTTGTAAACTAGGTAGAAAGTGTCGATTGTCATTGAACAATTCGTTTACAGTAGAACGTTGCAGCTCGAGTGCTATTTCAAACTCTAATCACAATAATCGTTTATCATCAATTTTATCGCGTCGTAATAACTGTGTTGCTCTTCATCGGCTAACAACAGCGACAAAGTTTAGTTTATCAGTGAAAATGGCAACGACATGGTCAATGGGTCCCGGTACTCTGGAAGTGCCTCTTTCTTTGTTTGCTACAAACAGAATTAGATTGTCTGAAAAGTTAAAACCTGGACAGGTTGTTGTCCTGCAAGGTGGTGAGGACATCAACCATTATGACACTGATGTGCAGTATGTCTTCAGGCAAGTGAGTACAAGAGCAAAGTTCATAAACCTATTATTATTTCCTAACATTATTATTTCATTTAAAACATAGCTCATCCATCACTAATAATAAATACTAAGTAGGTACTTATATTAAGTTTGATTTTGGCAATTATTCAAATTTCATATAACTTAAAAAAACAACTTTAAAAACAGATAAGCTAAAAATATTATTAGCACAAGTACTTAGGTACTTAATCAGTTACTTTTGGTTGTGCAGTCTATGCAAGCGAAAATACTCTCATCAGCTGGCACAGACTTATTACATTTAAGCTTACAGAGTAATCCAAAGCACTTATGTTGCCAAATCATACATTCATAATTTATTTAACCACCTCAAGAGGCATCATCAGTTTTATAACTTCAACTTTCAGTCACTTTTTAAAGTGACCTTTTTGCCTGATTCCAATTGAACGAACGCAAAGTTCATTGACTCATTAATAACAAAAAACAGATGAGTAATTTATTGTCACATGCAATGACTACTATGTTTAAAATGACCAAACTGCGGGGCATTTACAGTTAATGCTACTAAATGTCTCATCAAGATACCAAATTCTAGTCTTCAAGTTACATAAACTATTGAAATTTTGAATTCTGATTTTGAATGTCACTCAAGAATAGCTTACGAGACTAGTACAAACATAAAATTAAATTAAATTACCTCTTAAAAATTTGTCTTCTAATTACTATTAATACATAAGCGAATATGCGCATTGAAACAATTTGAAAACAGTTCACATTCATAGTTATTCCAATACCGGTCCAGCTATCGGCAGATCAAGGGTCTTCGGAAATTGATTGTGACTTTTTTCATTTTAGGAGGCATACTTCATCTGGCTGTCTGGTGTGAGAGAACCAGGCTGCTACTTTGCCCTGGATGTGGGCACTGGGAAGGGCCATCTGTTTGTGCCACGCTTGCCCGAAGAGTATGAAGTGTGGATGGGTAAACTCCTATCCTGTAATCAGTTCCAGAATATTTATGGTGTTGATGAAGTGCATTATGTTGATGAGGTAAATATTGTATTTGTTAATACACAGACTTTTATCACAATTTGTTGTGGTCGAATGTGGTCTTAGTCTATTAATATTAAATATACTAACATCATTTTGATTTTTAGGGTTCCATTTTGACTACGTAGTTTCGCCATGTCCGTCTGTCTATCTGCCTCTAAGACTTAGTAATAGAAAACTGTAATTTCGCAAGGGTTATAGTATTGTGTGGATCAGTATCGAGTTAAAATTAAAACCATATACTCAGGTCTACAGTCCCTTGAAACTTTGAAAAAAAACAACCTTCTATGTTAATATAAAAAAAAGATACAGCCGTTTATGCCAAAAACCTATATTTCGAAACTCAGGGAATCAAAATTTATAGGGTACTGGGTAAAATTTGAAAACTACATTTCTAATTAAACTGCTAGGCTCGATTCCTGAACTATTTAATAAAAATGTATTTACAAATTTGTACGGAACCCTTGGTAGGCGAGTCCGACTCGCACTTTTCGTTTTTTTTTTTTCGATTTAATGATTTGTTTTGCGTAATATTAAGCTTTAAAGTCTAATTATTTGTTAGAGTCAAGTGCACCTTTACCAGTGAAATGGTTGCTTTATAAAATATGAAATAAATCACAACGGTAATGTAATGTAAATACATGTATAACAAAGTTTAAAGGAAAACTATCAAAGCTTATAAAATATACAGTTGTTAATAATGTAAAACACACTTACTTGACCCGTTTTTTACTACTTTGTTTATAACACAAATACATTCAATTTGTTATAATACCTTAACTTCCTTTTTCAGTTGCGAGATGTGCTCAAATCCCTAAACCCCGAGGTCCTCCTGACACTGGTAATTTTTTTTCTATGTTTATTGTTAATTATGTAATGTTTTTTTAAAATAATTTTGTTACTTAATTTTAGAGCGGACCTAACACTGACAGTGGTTTAACTGCAAAAGAAGCCGTTTTTGAAGGGATTGATGAGTGAGTATTATTATTAAATTATTACCAAACAATTATTAATACTACACCGCACTTCTCAGTTTGACCACTGGTTGACTGGTAGAGGATGCTTCTTGGGATTAAGTCCGCCATTTTTACAATTATTTTTAAATGTGCAAAAATGTATAAATAAAATTATAACACATAATTAATCAAACAAAAAATTCAAAATCAATTCTCATAAAGTTTTTTATTTATAAAATGTAGTCATTCAGTTTTAGTAAAAAAAAATTCTTCATCAGTTATGAATGTACCACATTCTGTATGTATTTAAACAATAATTAATACTGAAAGCTCTGATTAACTTAACCCATAATTAGGTACCATTGGGTTTTGCCACAAATTATCGGCCAGTTTTTTTTATAAAATTAAAATTTTACCTAAACTATTGCAATACATAAAATTATCACTGATGCTTTATTTTATTTCTTTCTTTCAGATTCAAGGTCAACAATGAAATATTATTCCCGATTATCGCTGAACTGTAAGTACTTGATTAATTCTATTTCAGATATTGCTATCATATCTTTTAATAATGCTTATCATATACCCGCAAGTGGTCTTATTAGGCCAAATTATTATCCTACCATGTTATCAATTTGTTGTAAACAAAATCCAACACATTGTGTTTAAGTAGGTAGGTAGGTAGTATAATAACTTTGTTTTTATATTACGACGAACTAGATTTTTAAACAAGACTGTTATGACTGCCAAAATATTGACTTAAGTGGAGTATGGATTAGTACTTTATAAGTTCAGTCTATTGATGTGAACTAAAATTACGTAACAGAGAAACGGGTCGAGTGGAAATCTGAGATTTTTACCCAATGTTTATAAAATGTATTTGCCATCACGAATAATCACAATCATGCCGCCACTAAGCCCGATCCGCGGCTATTCTTTTATATCCACTGCCAGCAGCTTCGCGTAATCCTGTGCTCTTGTCAAGTCGCAGTCTCCACTCAAGAACACGTCTACCCCAAGTCGGTATCGGTTATCGATTCTACAGCTAATGTAACTAGAGAAATCTCGAGCATAGCTCTTGCCAGCAACTTTAAATTGGTGTACTAGTTGTACTGTGAGTGTACTCCACGTTTCGGCTTCGTAAGTCATGACAAGTTCACGCACTCGTTAAAGACTATTGTCTTGACTTTGAGAAAAAAGACTCGACAAAGTTTCCCAAATGCTGCCCAGCCCAGCTGTATTCTCCTGCGAGCTTCTCTCTTATAGTTGTTTTTACCTAACTGCAATGTTTGCCCTATTAGGTAAACATACTTTTGAACTACCTCGAGAGCAGCTCAGTTTACAGGTATAAGTCCTGGAGCAACATGTTCATTGAACATAATCTTGGTTTTACTAAAGTTCATCCGGAGACCGATGCGTTCGGAAGAGTTAGCTTAGCCGTCCCTTATGTGTCGTAGATCTTGAATCGTTTTGGCTGTGATAAACAATACTATCTGTAAATCTGTAAATCGCTAGTGATATACTCTCCGTCAACATTAATGCCGTCTCGACCACGATTATTTTCGTTTTGTTATTTTCAGTACTTTTTTATGTTTTATATTGCACACTGTCACACACAAAACAAATAAAATATTGACTATTGTTTCATTTCAATACTTAGAACATATCGTATTGTATTTCAGCCGTGTTATCAAAACGCCAGCTGAAATCGAAGTTATGCGATATGTGTGCAAAATATCATCAGATGCTCATAAACAGGTAATGCTTAAGTTAAAATTGTTCTTGTAGTTACTAAAAAGTGTTTGGTGTATTTAGGCATTATAAATAATCCCTATTTCCCGCATTGGCAATGTTTCGGGAACGGCACATCTGTAGTTAGGACTACTACTACTAATACTACTAGTGGTAGGTAAATATATTAATTATTATAACATCATATTTTTTGATCACATAGCTGTAGCTATATTTTAGGAAGTGTATATGCCTGGAATAGGGCCTAAATACTAAACTAGCTGTTGCCCGCAACTTTGTTCGCATGGCCTTTGCAAAACCATAGTTCGTCAAAACTAAACAGCTAGTGCTACGAAAATTTTTGCCAACTGAGCAGTGACATCTACCGGTAAGAAGCGCCATCTATAATAGCAGTTATCTTTCATCTCTCGGGAACCATACATTTTTCCGGGTTAGTAAAAAGTATCTTTTCTGCTATTCCAGGCATTGAATAATTATTTCTCTATTTATGTGCCAAATTTTATCTAGATCCGTTCAGCCTTGGCGTGATTGAGTTACAAACATCCATTCATTCAAACTTACCCATTTATAATATGTATTAGTAAGTTAAGATAAATAACTAATTTATTTCCATATTTTTATGACCTTTAACATTACTTTTTATTACATAGTGTGATCTGTATGGTTTGTTGTATAAAATACAATACTAAATTGCAGGTTATGCTTCACGCGAAGCCAGGTCTGATGGAGTACCAGTGCGAATCGGTGTTCCTGGACCACTGCTACCGCGTGGGCGGGTGTCGCCACGTGTCCTACACCTGCATCTGCGGCTCGGGCGACAACGCAGCAACGCTACACTATGGCCACGCTGCCGCGCCCAACACTAAGATCATTGAGAACGGGGACATGTGGTCAGTATATTAATTTAAACATTAACTGTCACAAACATTGGAAATAACTAAATCGGGATTTCTTGATTTGATTTCCGGTCGGGTCAATATAGAAATACGAACTTTTCTATATATATCTCGGGTCTGGGTGTTGTACTGTCGTTTTTTCTGATTTCTATAACACAAGTGCTATGCTACTTACCTTAGGATCAGAGCAATGTATGCAGAGCATTTTTATAAGTTTCTGATATTTTAGCACTGTTTCAAGCGCCTTGAGCGCGGATGAACTCAATGCGGGTAGATGATTTTGGCAGACAAATCCATCTACCCTCCGACGTAGTCTTGTATTAGGTATGTTCGACTCCATCCATTACCACCGCTCGAAAAACTTACTATACTGTTTTCAAGTTAAGAAACTTGTGACACATCACGTGACTTCACTGTTGACACATATAGTGATGTGCCCTAACGAAATCCAACCGATTCTTTTCGAAAATCGAGAAAGTTTATAAAGAAAATTTAATCTATTTTTATTCAAATGAACTTATTTTTTTGGCAGTTTTTTCCTTTTTTTTTGGCAGTTTACCAAATAAAAGCATCTGGGCTCATCAGTCACACACTCTATGCGAAGTACATTATCTATTCTGTTCTCTATGGTTTACGTCATGGTGTGCTAGCGTAACTGTAACTCACCAAAAAGATTATTATGGCCTAAAGACGGTTTAGCGTTTTTTTAATGTTTTCAAAGGAAAACAAACAGCAGCAGCAAGTAACAACATTGGTTAAAACAGTCAATATGGAACGTAAGCCTAAAGCTTTTACCTATAAAAAAACAGGTTGAGCAAGGGGCAAACTAATTAGAACACATAATATAACAAATGAAAATCACAATACAAAGAGGTATTTTTTTGTTTGTTTTTGGAATTCCACCAATATGATCTGTTGGTTTACTAAAACCTAAACGCACAGTGAAACTGTAGAGTGAATAATGATAAATTGCATTAAGTATATTTTAATCAAAACACCACCTTGCCTTTTTTAATTGACTTCATCTGGTCTTAAAATCTTAAGTAGCTACAGAAACGGTCGTAAAATCGGTATAATGCTAATTAACAGATTGGAAACATTTACCTCAAAGTCTATCCTAATTAAAATTTTTGGTTTTACTTATTGTTTTTATTTGGTTACGGGGGATCTTTATGACTTGGGTTTTAGTATTTGCAATAGCGTAACTTATAACATCGCAAAGGCATACAGTAGTTATTTTCCGTGTGATGATATAAATTACGCTAAAAGGATACCACCTTTTTATTTTTATGCTCTATGGTCGCCTAAGTAGGTATGTATAGATATTGTTTATTGCAGCCTATTTGACATGGGCGGTAACTACGCGGGCTACGCAGCCGATATAACGTGCTCGTTTCCCGCCAACGGAAAGTTCACCGAAGACCAGAAACTCATCTACGAAGCGGTGCTGTTTGCTAGAAATGCGGTCATAAGGTACGCTTGTGTAAAAAATTTACAACTTCTATTATGTAATCTGGGGCGGAGTGGATTTCGCTTCGGTTTTCATTTGTATGAAAAAAACATACCCCACCCACCTAAGCTCCTGGGAATATCCTCCTTCTTACTGGATGATATCCCCATTGAAACACCTACACCCCCTTCAAAACTACTCCATCCGTTCTGAGGAAGGGCATTGAGTTCACAGAGCCTCTACCTCGGATCTCAAGCGCACCACAAACAGTGGCTCTTAGAGTAAATACACCGATGGCAGTTAGCACGACAAAAAAATCAGAACTGCCGTCGTTGTAAGGGATATCCTGGGTGGACGGGCAGCAGTCAAGAAGTTTAAGGTTCACATCTGCTCCTCCGTCTTTCAGGCGGAACTTTTAGCCATCAATAAGTCCTGTACTTCCTGCAACAAAATCCCTTACACCACTATCTTATCGGATATCAGGTCCGCACTGATGGAGCTCCAAAACCCGTTTAGCACAAACTCTATCGCTATACGCATTTACAAAAGCCTCATGGCAGCCCGAACATCAGAGCTGGTCAACGAGTTCCCTTGCGTCAAATCCCACGCTGGATTTGATGGCAACCAGGAGACTGATGCTGCAGCGAAACTTGATGCAAAATAATGCTCATAGAACATCTGGCCACATTTACATACCCATATTCCACATCAAATATCACAATAACCTCTCAGAAGCAGAAAAACTCTACGCCCAACCTAACATTTGCCTCCACACGAAAACCCTGTTACCCACTTTCTTAGACCCTCATTGTCTTTCACAACCTAGATTCGCAATAACTCTGTTTCTCACCAACCATGGTTTTCACAAGGATTATCTGTGTCATTTTAAAATCTCCGCAGACGACAAATGTCCCAGCGATTCAGACCCAGAACATTTAGTCCATCAAATACTTAATTTAACACTGTCCTCGTTTCATCCGTAAACGCCTAACTTTATCCAACCTTTACAATAATAAACCCTTTACTTACCAAAATCTTACAAAAAGAGGACACTTCCTACAGTTTTCATACCCTGATATAGTGACCGAGTTAAATAATCTGCATAAATTAAACACACTCCAAATTCTCTCTCACCATGTTCCTCCAATATCACACCTACTCTCTCAAAATTTGAGATAAGCAAATTAACTCAAACACAGAAGTCGCAAATACTTTTGAGAAATTCTTCTCAAATATAGCTACTTCTACAACTAAAGAACTTGCTTCTTCTGCTGAACTAGCTGAATCTCTTCTGAAGTCAAGTGTGGATGTGTGTAAATCTCCATTAAATTTTAGATATATAAATCCCGATGTAATAATAAAAACATTCAGAGAATTAAAATTGAAAAAACTGAAGACCTATGGGGAATCTCTGTCAATATCATTAATACAATTATAAATACTATAGCCCCATACCTTACAATTATTTTCAACAAATGTATTGATGATAGAGAATTCCCAACTTCAATGAAATTTAGTAAAATAATTCCTCTTTTTAAATCAGGTGAGAAAAGTGACACCTCCAATTTTCGACCAATATCTGTTTTACCGGTTCTTAGTAAAATATTTGAAAAAATTATGTTTAATCAACTTCTATCCCATTTTGTTCTGAATAAATTACTACACAATAAACAATATGGTTTCACGAAAGGTACTACTGATGCTGGAGTTGCACTCTTAAAACACGTGTTTGATGCTTGGGAGAGTAAGCAAGAGGCTTTTAGGCGTCTTTTGTGATCTCTCTAAAGCTTTCGATTGTGTAGATCATCAAATTTTAATAAAAAAACTGAGACATTATGGTGTATCGAACGAGTCTTTAGATTTAATAAACTCTTATCTCACAGGTAGAACGCAAAAAGTATGTATTAATGGAGCTAAGTCTTCAGGATCGCCTCGTAACTATGGGTGTACCTCAGGGGGTCAATATTAGGACCGCTACTGTTTCTTATATATATAAATGACCTTCCTTACTTTACAAAAGACATATGTGAGATGGTGTTATTTGCGGATGATACATCGTTAATTTTCAAAATCAAAAGGGGTCAAGAATCCTTTGACGATGTCAATAATGCCCTCTCGCTTGTATTGCATTGGTTTAGTACTAACAATCTTTTGCTCAATGCAAACAAAACAAAATGCATAAAATTAACAATGCCTAATGTAAGGGAGGTCTCAACGCATATTATTGTAAAAGATGAACAATTAGATACGACAAATTCCACTACGTTTTTAGGAATAACTTTAGATTCCCGTTTGCAATGGGGTGCTCATATTGAGGCTTTGTCAGGGAGACTTAGTTCAGTCGCTTATGCTGTGAGAAAGATAAGACAATTGACTGATGTTGAAACGGCAAGATTAGTGTATTTTAGCTATTTTCACAGTATAATGTCGTATGGAATACTGTTATGGGGCTCAGCTGCAGATATTGAAACCATCTTTGTACTGCAAAAGAGAGCTGTTCGGGCTATTTATAACCTTAGACCACGAGACTCTCTAAGATAACTATTTAAAGAAATTAACATACTTACAGTTGCTTCTCAATATATTATGAAAATATTATGTATGTTCGCAAAAATGTGCACTTATTTTCCAAGAAAAATGACATACATAAGTATAATACGCGGCATAAAGATAAACTTGTCGTTCCAAATTTCAGATTGCACAAGTCAGGAAGTTCATTCATAAGAAAATGTATTCGTATTTTTAATAAATTACCACAATCCCTTGCTGAACTGCCAGTATTTGAACTTAAATTACATGTTAAGATGATTTTAATGAAAAAAATATATTGGGACGTGTAAAAGTGCTTTTAATGGCCTATTTGCCAAAATAAATGATTTTGATTTATTGAAGTAGATCGCAAGCTCTGCTGAAACTGAAACAGTGCAACCTCCTGGATTCCTACTATCTATAAAAAAGGCTGTCGCTGCATGACATTATTACATTAAACAAATTTGCAGTGCATGCATCTGTTTCACTAAACCAAGCAATAGTTGTTTGCTTCATTAAGAAATTTTTTTACGGATTACAATGTGGCTTTTACAATGAGCCTGGGTTCTGAATTCGTAGAAAAATTGTTAATTACAGGTTTAATTTTTTAGAGAGGCAAAGCCTGGTGTCATGTGGGATGAAATGCATCTAACAGCGAATAGAGCTATGCTGGAACATTTGAAAAAGGGTGGCCTGCTCAAAGGCGACGTCGAGGAAATGATCAAGGTGAGTTCTGAATCGACAGTTTTTCTACAATGGCAATCTCCTTAGGGACATTGACATTGTTTTCAGTGGGGGTAGTTAATGCTAGTTTATATTTTCAGAATAAAGCCGTATAAGAGTAGACGCGCACATCTACGCGTACGCATCCGGCCAGGTAGCGACACTCCTACCGGACTTTCGGTCGCGTAACGTAGCGATTGCTTTGCATAATACTTTGAATGCGTTCTCACGAAAACAGTCGCTAGACAAAAGGTTCGGCGCCACCCCAAAAGCCACGAGATCAAAGAACCTGAAGATCGATTTGTTACAGAGGCTACTTAAAAAACACTGCCAGCGTATTTAGCCCTGCTTTGGCGCAGTACTTTCAGCAGATGTGTCGCTACCGAGTTAAAGCTTTTTAGTGCTATCCCAGTTCCGAATGATTCGTGCTTAACCCATACCAGTAACGCAATGGGGATATAAATAACAATCGCATTTATACATTTTCAGAACGGTATCAACGGGGTCCTGCAACCGCACGGGCTCGGGCACCTGCTAGGGCTCGACGTGCACGACGTGGGCGGCTACCTGCCGCACTGCCCGCCGCGGCCGGCCGGCCCGCTGGCGCGCCTGCGCACGGCGCGCCGCCTGGAGCCCGGCATGCTGCTCACCGTGGAGCCGGGCTGCTACTTCATACCTAGGGTGAGTGCTGGAACTGCTGGAACAACCTGCCGCACTGCCGGCCTGCTGGCGCGCTTTTCAATAATCGTGGATCGTATTTGAGCGTGAGTTCGGATACATGGCGTGAGAGACTAAGCTCGCGCGTTTCGTTATTCCTATTCATTTTATATTTATCATATATAATTATCTGGATGATTATCAATTATCGATAAGTATTCCTCATAACTCTGGAGCAATGTATGTGATGTTGTCCACTATTGATCTTTAATTCCCGCACAGCTCTTGGACGGGGCGAGGAGCAACCCGTCGCAGGCCCAGTTCTTCGACTGGCCCGCGGTGGGCCGGTACCGCGGCTTCGGCGGCGTGCGCATCGAGGACGACGTGCTCATCACGGCCGACGGCGTCGAGAACCTCACCTTTGTGCCGAGGACGTAAGTTATAGCTGACGGTAACTTAGAATTACAAAACCGGACAAGTGCGAGTTCGACTCGCGTGGAGAGTTACTTCTTTTAGGTTTTTTGTAATCTAGTATAATTATAACTATTTGCTGTATTTTTTACTATATTTTAGACTTAGTAGTTTCGGAAAACGAGGGGCTCAATTTTGGTATTTTTATTTTATTTTGTGTCACACGGCACAATCCAGTTTTAATTTTCTATTTGCCTCTAATTTTAAAATTCATTTACTTACCTCAGACCGTCTATCTTTGGGTATAGAAATTCATGTATATACCAAACTTCATCGGTCCAGTAGATTCGGAACAAATTGGCTGTAACAGACGGACAGAGAGACACAAAAGTGATCCTATGTGTTCCTTTTTTTCTTTCGGACGTTTGGAACCTCTCAAAATTTTAAGAATTACGGTGCGCTTCCTTTCGCACGCGCCGAGTAGAGTTGTCTCAGTGAAATAATTTTGGCCATTTGATTAGGATTTCCCAACCTAGTCTGTAATCCTCCTAAGATATGGGAACATCATTTTAGATACTGACTGGTATATAATCTGCTCTTCCTGGACTTGCGATTGAATGTAAACAAACATGGCATTATCCTTATATTGGTATTATTGAATACTAGATGAGTTACCTCTTTCAAATGAATATGATTGATAGCAAGTCAGACCGATAGATCTTGCAAGCTGGTTACTATCATTATGTCGCGAGTATAGTTTACTTAATTCATACTCACATACATTCATTTATATTATAATTACTTGTATTCCTAGGGTCCGCCGACCTATACCGAAAAGAAAAAAAGGAAAATTTTGGAAAATAAGTGTGCGACAGCGTTTTTAGGGGTCCGCGAATTATATTTATTTGGCTTTAGGAGTCCAACCATGAAAAAGGTTGGGAAAGCCTGGGTTAGAATATCGGAAGATAATCGGAATATTTCTAATATCAAACTAAAATAATATGTTGATGACAATTATACTCCTGTAAAAAAGTATCAAGTATGTATTCGTGTATGGCTTGAGCCAGCAAATAATTTTTCTCTTTCTTTACAGTGTTGCTGAAATTGAAGACTTAATGGCAAATGGAGCTAACTTCAAATGAAGGTTATAATGTTGACTATTTAATTATGTTTCTGTATATTATTAATAAATGTATATATTGTAGATAATTATGTTAAAAGTAAGACCAAAAATATTTTATACCTATTTTATTTTGTATATTTGAGCAAAATTATGTAACAATAAATTATTTTATATCAGATAATAAATATCTTATATACAAACAAATGATTTATATTCTGCAGAACATTTATACAATTACATATAGTGCAAATATTTTTTAAGTGCTGGAGGAATTGGTAACCTATTTACAATTTCAAGAAAGTGTTTAGTTGATTTTACACCCCCTTTCTTGTTTCGTAACACATAACGCACTTTTAGCCTGCTTAAATGTCTCAATGATGGCACAACGTACAGAAGATTCTCAGCAGTAACACCCTCACAGTTGTCATGGATCATTGAAATAAGTTGATGTTGTACCTGGAAACAGTAAACAATTATGTAGGTTTTAACCTAACCTAACATATCCATGAGTAGACATGATAAGTAGTCAAAACTGTTGTTATGCCGCCCTGTGGTAAGCATAAAATTTTATGAGTGACAGCCTTATAACTTAATATAAATAAAGTTACTTAGATAAATGAATAAGTTTTATAATATATTCGACTAACTTGTAAAGACATTCGATTAGCTATTCCATTTTCATATGCAAACAATAGCAATGACCCTGGCTCACATTGGAGGCTATACTGCAGCATAATTGGTGCAGTCTCAGGGTCTGACGACAAAGATGCAATGAAGGCATCTGGCACACACTTGTTTTTGTCCATACAAGAGGCAGAGCTGCAGTAGTCTACATTGCAATCATTCTCACGTAGAATATGAAATACCTAAAACAAGTTACTATTAGGTATAACTGACAAAAACCATTTTGGTTCTCTAACAATTAGACATTAGTTCATTAAGGCATTGACTTACTTCAGAAAAACATGCACTGTGCATACTATAATGTATGTAAACTAAAGGCGGGCACTCATTTATGTTAATTGCATCCACTGCCACTCCTCTCATAAGAAATAAATAAAAGAATTCTCTAAACTTCTCTAATGACTGATTATAAATATATTCACATATATTCAAATATGAATTAAGAGGAGCATTTGTCAAGTACACTGGCCTTATACCACCAATCTCTTCCAGAAACACATGAAACTGTTCAATAAAATCAAAAAATTCTGGTCCCAAGTCTACATTTAACAACTCTTTGAGTATTTCTAGTTTAAACAAGTGAGGTTTGCAAGCATGGAGTATTATACTGGGATTTATGTATTTCTTATTGGACACAGATAAAATAATTTCAAACAATTTGCTGTACCCCAAATTCAGGGCAATATCTAAAGCAGTCTGTCCATTATCATTTTTTAAACTAGGATCAGCTCCATTTTTTAGCAAAAACTTAACTACGTCTTCACAGCCACCACGGATAGCAAGCATAAGTGTGCTCTCATCACCGGCTGAGAGCTGATTTATATCACTAATAAAAGGAAAAATGTTCTTCACAGTTTTGTAACAACCTTTAGAGCAAGCTAAATGGAATGGTGTCAAAAAGTTCGATTCATTTTTAATACTTGGATCAGCTCCTGCATGCAGCAGTACATCCACTGCTTCGTGTTTAGTTGACAGAGCTGCGTCATGTAAAGGAGTGTCACCGTCAAAGTCCTGCACATCAATAATAGCCCCATATTCTATCAACAACTGTATCAATTCAACTCTTCCCTGGCCACTGGCTACATGCAATGGAGTTACATTCTCCAAACTACCATAGTTTGCAATATCTTTAATTTCATCAAGCAGGGTTTTAATTATTTTTAATGAACACCTCCGTCTACAAGCTAAATATAAAGCAGTGTGTCCTTCATGTGTTTCAGTGAGTGGTCTACATTTAGGGTCGTTTAATATAGTTATAAGACTTTCGTAGCTATCACTGTCTGCCGCTTCATGGAGGCACGTCCAGCCCCTGTTGTCTATACAGTTAGGGTTGATTTTCTTAAGTAACCTCTGCACTGCTTGCACATCATTCCTTCTAGCAGCAAGACTTAGCGCATTTGACGTATTAGGATTATGAGAACTGAAGTCCATAATTGATTTTTAACAACAAGTACCTGACACTAACTTGAATGTAATTATTGGGGAAATAACACGGAAGTATGTGAGAATAAATACACAATTTTTTGTTTAATTTAACTAAAATAGTACTACAGTAATCATCTTTTAATTAAATTAAATATCGGATGTCTGAAAAATTGAACAACACAAGAAAAAATATGAATGATTGAACTTGATTGCACATGCACAGATTATTTGGTGGATTATTTATATAATACTCTACTCTGTGGGATTATTGTTTTTTTTTTTCGTTCCAATTGGACCAAGCTAAGGTGGATTATTGTATGTCTATTATAGACTTGATTGAACTAAAGTTTTTTTTCATAAGACAAAACAAGTGTGGCAGTAAACAGTGTATCGTTTACTCCGATTTGCGATTTCATCAGCGTGCTCAATCACACCAATATAAAAGCACATACAAACGGCAACGGACGCGGCTCCGGACTCATCTTGACATTGTAAGGTCAAACGCTGCCATTGGTCTATCCTTCAGTCAACTTCCGCCAGCCCAAGGAGTTTTTCCTGATCAGTGGCCCAAGGATCGACCAATAGCAGCGTTTGACCTTACAATGTCAAGACGAGTCCGGAGCCGCGTCCGTCGCTATCTGTCACCGGCTTATAACGTAGCTAAAACTCGTTTCAAGACTGTTCAAGACCAAATGACCGAAACAACCGAATGTCATTGCGGGGCTTTTTGCTGGGCGCCTTTTTGGGCTTACGACGATTGGATGAAAATGTTGAAAGGTAGAAAGTTTGACTTGGAAACTTTGTTTGGACTAGTAAGAAAAACAAACTAAAAGGATTGAGGTATCCTATCCTATTATATTC
The DNA here is from genome assembly GCA_963576865.1 of Anania hortulata. NCBI lineage: Eukaryota > Metazoa > Arthropoda > Insecta > Lepidoptera > Crambidae > Anania > Anania hortulata. The sequence continues at coordinate 12,502,268 of OY756400.1, forward strand.
AGGTGCTAAAAGTATCGAGGCATCGAGCACATACCCATGGAGCATCAACACGAACCATCTTTCTCCGAAACAAGTTAGTGATTTTTCACTTACATTTAGTATGAAATGACAAGTCCTGTCATCTCTCCCCCTGGGTTTGACAAATGGAGTAGTCTAGCCTCTACTTGACATTTCTTTAGCCGTCGACTCTTCGCTTCTTGTTACGGATTAAGCATACATCATAAGCAGACATCATATCCCGAGAATTTTGTTTCATCATTATCATAATTTCAGCCATAGGACGTCCACTGCTGAACATGGCCTCCCCCATTGACTTCCAGATTGGCCGGTTGGAATTTGGTTTATCTGGTATTAATCCAAACCCAAGATATAAGTTATGTATGAGCACTGATTTGTTGACATTTCGTGACCACCGTAACTCGGGCTATTCTTCGGACTATTTTGTTTTAGCCGTCTAACCGCCAGAGGTCGAAAGCATGCAGGCCACCACTCAAGCAACTCGTAATTTAGGAATACTAACTAGCTACTTATTATAGCGTATAATCAATAGATGGCGCTGCAGCCAATGCTTTACCACTGGAAACATACTTATTCTCGGATTCTTTGAAAGTGTTTTAAATGTTTTATTAAATTTAAGAATATTCTTGTAAATAAAGGTTTCAATATTAAAGAAAATATTCTAACTAAGGTTCAGAAGGCATAATAAATATTTGTCGGTCAATAAATAATAAAGTCTAGTAAATTGGAAACAAGAAGAATAAGGAAAAGAAAAGAAAAAACATTATTTAGTTCTTTCGCCGTATTTTAATTTTATTCTTATTTTATTACGATACGAACAAACGATAAATCGGAAAAAGAAAATCTGAGTAATTATCAATAAACTATAAAAAATAATAATTGTATAATTGATTCCAAAATTCACGAAATATATTTAATTTTTATAGAAATATTAAAACAAAAAAAATAAATGTTAAAAAAGCCGGATTCGAACTCGCAACTCACAGAACACCAGTCTAAAATAATATACAATCGGCTATCCGTGCTTTACGTACCGCTACCAAATTTTTAATTGCTTTGGGCGAGATAACCTACGCGTCGCGTCTTTTCGAATGGACTAAAATCAGTCGAGTATCACGCGCGGCGTGCTGTTACACGCTCTTACTATTAAAGGTTTTTTATACGCGTACCGACATTTACGACTTAATTTACTGTTTTATTTACAGGGTGCAGGGTGTGCATTGCACACGGGCGCTGGGGTCCTAGGGGGCGCCGAGTGCCGCTCGCTACTTAGTACCCATTCCATTTTGACCACGCGCTCACTAGGGGGCACGATGTTTGCACACGGTCGCTACATGGGCTAGAGTCGCCTCTGTTCAATCCCACTGCTGGGCAAAGGTCTCCCCCACAACTCTTCCATCGATCTCTATCTATCGCAAATGACTCCCAATCCCTCGTCAGGTTAACTAAGTCGTGACACCATCTTTTCTTTTTATTTTTCTTTTCTTTTATTTTATCAAGGCACGTTTTCAGGTTACCAGTTTAATTACGTAAAGATGATTGTTCTTTTATTTATTTTATTTCGTAGGTACCCACCTACCACCACCTACTAACCTACCTACCCACTTATGAAATGAAATAACCTTCTATCTAAAGTACCTATTTACCAGCTAAAATTCAAAGTCATTTACAGAATACGATGATAACTTTTATTCATATAATTCATCTACAAGTAAAATTTACTAGCTGAATATTTACATAAATATTAAGTTAATATTATTATTGAGGCTACAACATACTTTAGTTTTTTGACTGAAGAGACGTTATCAGATTGTAGTCAGTCGTGTATGCAACATAGGCGCCATACAATCTACACACCTATTTCATGCGTAGCATAGATTAGGGGTAATCTATGATGCGTAGGTATCGGCTAAATTCACAAACACAAGTTGCAGTCGTAGCCCTTGTGAGAGAGCGTGCTCGCGGGGTAGCTGACAGTACAAAGTAAAAAGAGCTCTCGCTTGTGGCGTTTTGGTGGATTATCGCTTGCTGTAACGCTTTTTATGCTATTATAAAATTAAGAGTACTTTGCCCGGTGCAAACTAATTTGCTCTTTGTTGCCGCTCAGTGAGCGTAGATAATCTATTTTAGCAATTTTTTTTATATTTTTTATATTGCAGCATTGATGGGATGATTGGATCGGGCGGTCGGTCCATGATTCTCGTGGTTTCGAGTTTAACAAACCTGGCTAGCAACATACTTATTCTCAGATTCATCAAATTAGTGATTTTAAAATTTTAAATGTTTTATTAAAGTTAAGAATATTCTTGTGAATTCAGGTTTCAATATTAAATAAATTATTTGAAATAAAGTCCCAGAAGGGATAATAAAAAGTTGGTCGATAAATAAATAATAAAGTCTAGTAAATTGGAAACAAGAAGAAGAAAAAGGAAAAATAAATAATTATTTAGTTTTTTCGCTGTATTTTAATTTTATATTTATTTTATGACGATACGAACGAATGATAAATCGGAATAAAGAAAATCAGAGTAATTATCAATAAACCATACAAAAATTATAATTGTATAATTGATTCCAAAATTCACAAAAATGTATTTAATTTTGATAGGAATATTATTTTTAGAATTTAGAATTAGAATAAAATTAGAATTTAGAATTAATCATTTATTTGCTTAAAACATAGTAGTAAAAGTTGACACAAAGTCATTGTGTGCTCATGTTTTGCTACGTAATGATAGCATGCAAACTTAATATCATTTAATTTGTGATACAATCAATAATAAAATTTAAATTTAATTACCAGCAACAAATTAAATTCAGCAAAATCAAATAAATACTATATTGGAATAAGAATGTTAAAAAAACATCTGGAAAAATTAATAAACAAAAAGAGATGTTGAATGCTAGGTTTGAACTCGCAACTCACGAAACACAAGTGTAGCATATTGTTCAATCGGCTATCCTTACTTTGTGTAACCCTACCAAATCTATAATTAGTTGTTACTTGTAGACGGTTCAAACGTCACAAATTCACAAAACATTCATTATTTCGGACAGCCACTAAAATTACTCATAAAGCGTCATCTATTGTAAGTTTATCTAATAAGCCAGGCGGTCTAAGGCTTAGTACAAATAATTGCCGGTAGGAGTGTGAGAACAGCATAGATATTTTTGAAAGATGTGGAAATTTAAGGTATTATCCCATTTTCTGTATTTAGTTTTTATTCTGGTTTAATCTTGTATAAAATTTTAGAACAATTCTCACTTTGTTCCGGATGAGTCCCCGGTATGAGGGTTAAAAAAAAACGACAGTGCTTCGAGAATAAGATGCCCTTGCACTTCGTTTGGCACGGCCTAGCAGGGGCACTGCAGTGCCCCCAGATACGCCAATGCAAATGCCTACAGCCATGTGCGTTGCCACCATTAAATAATTACGAAAACGATAATAACGAACACCGTTGTTAGGTGAAGAAGTTAAACAACTCTATTCAGTTTGTGTCGATTCCTATAAAATCGAAAGTATATTTATATGATATTATTGTTAGATGGGAACTCTTTGTTTAACTTTAATACATGAATATTTACAACAATACCACAGTAAATTATTAAAGAATATATTTAAACTATGGCAATACCTTCTTAACTGAATAGAGTACACTTTAGCACGGATTAGACAGTGTCCGGATATGGAGTTTACGCGCATATATTGCGTGTTTCTCACGAAACGCGCGTGGCGAGAGATCATCATCATTTCAGCCATAGGACGTCCACTGCTGAACATAGCCCCCCCCCCCCTCCCCCTATTGACTTCCAGATTGGCCGGTTAGAAGCGGCCTGCATCCAGCGTCTTCCTGCGACCCTTGCCAGCAGAGGCGGCGCTAGGCGTAGGCGACGTGGGCCACCACAGTGAAATAACTTCAGAACAAACAGCTGGGTGATTTTCCCAGCACCAAATCGTAAACGGCATGGCTGAAACTGCTAGTGCAGGATGGCACTTTTAACTTGTAATATTTTTTTTTAGATGAAAAGTGTTGTCTCCTACGGCAGCCTACAAATATTTTTCCATTATGATTGTCGCTAATAAGGAAAAAAAATATATAAACACCTAAGTTTTTCATACCGGTGAAGCGGCACAATTTGTTTTTCAGTATACTTTTAATCATATAATAAAAACAGTTGATTTTTTAGGGATTTCCTTTTTTTTATTTTAATCCTAAATAGTGGCAGTACTTTATTGCGGAAACTTCATTACAAAATCTGTTGTATTTAATGAATGGTAAGTACAAATTCACGTGTCCAAATTAGATTTTTCACCGCGGTGAATTTTCGTTGTACGCGAATATCTAGGCATCCAACAACACTAGCTTCCCGCTACTGCGCAGTAAACTTGCGCACCAGGGATGCCTAAGCGCTTGATGTGAGAGGACGCGTGTTGCTTGTCTGGTGTTCCCACCAAAAACGTAAGTAGTGGGTTCCGGTGACTTGGGACCGCTTTTTTTTTCATTCACGTGAGTGGATAAAAGTTGTGATCCAATGATCCGATATGTTTATTAAATATATGTACTTTTACTTAATGTCGCCCGATCAAGTAGGTAGTATCAATTTATTTCTATCATAAATACTGTGCTTGTAGTGTTAACTTCTATTGGCTGTTTTTCATGACGGTGATCTCATTCCGGTGAATTCGGTGACCTAAATTGACACCGAAATGAGAAAAAATATCATTTCGGTGATTTTTTTTCATTTCGGTGAGAAGTTGTTCATTTCGATGATTTTTATCTTCATCTCGGTGTTTTTTTTTTTCATTCCGGTGACAAATTATTTCACTTCGGTGAAAAACAGACCATAATTTATTTTGTTACATTTTAGTTGCACAAGGAATATATTTGTTTTGGGGACTAAAATGTAGCTACTAGTTAAAAGAATAACCTCAGTTGTTGCTCGCGTGGGCAATAGGCTATTTGACTAAATTATGATAATTAGTCCACTTTAAACGTAATTCAAAAATATTGAACACGTGCTTTTTTAGGTTCCGTACCAAAATGGTACGAAAGGAACCCTTATACTTTCGCCATGTCCGTCTGTCAGTCCACGGCCTAGCACAGATACTGTTTGTACTAGGAAGCTGTAATTTTGCACGAGTATAAACATTAAACACGCCGACAGAATGGTACAATAATATCTTGAAAACAAAAATTCTAGGGTATCTCCCCTACACGTAAAAAAGGGATGAATTATTTATTTTTAGTCTACCCCAACGTTTGGGGTATCGTTGGATGGGTCTTTCAAATATATTGCGAGGTTGTGAAGACCATTTTTCGATTCAGTGATCGGTTTCCGAAATATTAACCTTTGTTGTTTAAATTCCGAAATATTTTTGCTAGAGTCGTGTCCCCATCCAAAAGATAGATTTTTGTGCTACCTGATTTATTAATGACTAAGTGTAATAATAAGATTTTGTGAAGACAAATAACAAGAGATTACGTTTGTTTTATTTTACATTATACAGTGTGTAACGAAAAGGTGAAATAAAACTTTAAGGGGTTATTCTACGGCTAAATTACATCAACTTTTTCTATGGGACCAACATCAAAATCTCAAAAAAAAATTGACGTTTTCATACAAACTGATGCCAGCTGGTCGCGTTTTAGTATGGGAAAGTGTTTTTTTTTTGCGATTTCGATGTTGGTCCCATAGAAAAAGTTGATGTAATTTAGCCGTAGAATAACCCCTTAAAGTTTTATTTCACCTTTTCGTTACACCCTGTATATTACAGTATCTTTGTGTTATCAAAACTAATAATTAAAATCTTTTAAAATAAGAATCTGAAAAAGTTGTAAAGATATACAGGATGGAGATAGGAGGAGAGATAAAGATAATAGGAAATGAAATCGGTGTTTAGCAGTTAAATTATGTTTGCACTCGTAAGATTTGTTTTGATTAGGATTTATCACTAAAATGGATGAAATAAGTTAATTTTATAAAAAAAATAAAAACCAACTTCAAAAAACTAAAACGCTAAAAATAATCTTAACACTTAAGTACCTAATCAGTTACTTTTGGAGTCGGTGCCAGTCAATGAGAGACCAATGTTTTCGTTTGCACCGACTCCAAAAGTAACTGATTAGGTACTTAAGTGTTAAGATTATTTTTAGCGTTTTAGTTTTTCTGTATCTCTTAAACTTTGTCTGGTTTTTATTATTTTTTTATTAAAATTACAATAAATGTTCAAATTGGCGTCCTTGCGCTCTGATACACGCCCGGCATCTTTTTATAAAAGAACTAGGTTTTGCCCGCGGCTTCGCTCGCGTTAGATTTGATTTTAAGTAAAGTATGAATGTCAAACTCAGTAATTTAAAAAACTACAAAACTTCTAGACAATATTTTTAGCATGACTATCAAAACACCATTATGATATAATATAGCGATTTATCAATTTTAGGATAACGCGGGTATACATCAAATGCAAAAATAGAACCTTTGTGTTGGGATCACGTATGGCTGTCTGTCAGTCCGTCTGTTACAACCGATTAGCTCCGAAATTACTGGCCCAATTGGATTGCAATTTGGCACAAATAATTTCAAGAATTTTCATGTTCACAATATTCATTTTAAAATCAAAGTTCCAAAAAACCATAAAATCTACACCCATATTGATAGACATTTCAACCCCATCGCATCCCAACAAGGGAGATGGAATTTCACGTCCGCAACGTTACATTTTAAAATCGTTGTTGTTTTCGTAATCAGCGACCCGATAAACCATAGAAACAATACCCATGTTGATTTTCAGACTTTGTCAGCCCCCTTCCCCTTTTTAGGAGTTCTTTTCAAAAAATCTGAAACACATGTTTACTCATTTATCGTAAGGAGAACTTACTCCTGTGAAGTTTTGAATAAAAGAGTCTGACTAATCTTGTTTACCCATACAAACTTTGGATCCCCATTTCACCCTTTTAGGGGATAAATTTTGAAAAATCCTTTCTTAGTGACCCCTAGATTTTATAAGAAACCTACGTGCCAAATTTGGAATCTCTAGAACCCGCGGTTTAGGCTGTGCGTTGATACATCAGTCAATCACTTTTGCCTTTTATATATGTATATAGATTAATTAATATAGAATGGCGTAAGGTACTGCGCATACACCGCAGTGATGCGGCCTTTTTGACCGTGAAGCAATAAAGACCGCGTCTGCTCATCGATGCCCGCCGCTGCCCGCGCCTTGTATTCAACGTGCACGACGGTCAGTTCAGGACAACCATTCTAGTAGAGCGCGTGACGCAGACTAAGCTAGTCGCCCGCGCCGCCGTCTGCGTTAGTGTATACAAACTGGTTTGTGCGATCCACGGCGGGCAGCCACGGACATGCCGCGGTGCGGGGCGGGCACTGCCGGCGCAGTCTTATTGACCGCCGTGTGCGTTGCAGTATACGATTCCCTTTCGTCTATTGTTCGCGGCAAAATTGTCCGGCCCGCATGCTACGTCGTGTACGCAGCGCCTTGATATCTCGAAAACGGTGCGTCCTAGCTCGAAATAAACAAAATTTTGGCCCCCGTAGACCCCAGGCGACGTCTCTGGAACACTTCAACAGCATTTAAACTAATCTAAAAGCAGACCTTCATCGAGGGTTGAAATCACGTAAGTAGCATTAGAGATCAGAGTTCCCCGCGTAATTCCTATGTCCCATGGGAATTCCGGAAAACGATATGCTTTATGTCACTTCCACAACTGAGAAGAATCTCATATGATCAAATACGTCTCTAACGGCTTAGGCTGTAGAGCGTGCCAAAAACTTATAAACACACATACATACGCTCGAAAAACATAACCCTCCTACGGCAGCCGAGTGAAAATAACAATGTATTGAGTAAGTTTACTATAAACATAAGTTTAGTGATTATAACTTTAAAAATGAAGGACTTTCAAGACACAACTTAATATCCTTTTTGACCCCTTCAGGGGTTAAATAATCAAGAACGCTGTAATACATAAATTTATTTTCAATCGTCACCATAATACAAAATTTGAAAAATATTATTTGAAACTGATATGCTTTCATTAAATTTTCATCCCCTATTTTACCCCCTTAGGGCTATAATTTCCAAAAAAAACCCTTTCTTAATTTAAGTCTACACTGTATAAGGTAAGGCTGTGCGTTGATATATCAACAATTAGTCAGTTTACCATTTTATATAAATAGATAACTGAAATACAAAGTTTCTTTCCCCTTTTCACCTACTTAAGGGTTGAATTCAAGATTTTTTTATGTCCACAATATTAAATTTCCAAATCGATGTCATTTTCGTAATTAACATCCCAAAAAACCATAAAATCGACACCCATATTGATATTTAGACATTTCAACCCCATCGCACCCCAATAGGGGGATGATATTTTAGGTCCGCAAAGTTGTATTTTAAAATTGTTGTTGTTTTCGTAATCAGCGACCCGATAAACCATAGAAACAATACTCATGTTGATTTTCAGATTTTGTCACCCCTTTTACCCCCTTTAGGGGCAGATTTCGCAAAAAACCTGAAACACTTGTTTTATCATTTATTGTTAGGAATACTCCTGTGAAGTTTCGAATAAAATAGTCTAACTAATCTTGTTTCCCCATACAAACTTTGGGCCCCCATTTCACCCCTTTAGAGGGTGAATTTTGAAAAACCCTTTCTTAGTGCACCCCTAGACCTTATAAGAAACCTACATGCCAAATTTGGAATCTCTAGCACCAGCGGTTTGGGCTGTGCGTTGATATGTCAGTCAGTCAGTTTCTTCTTTAAATATATAGATGTTTGATGCGGCTCGCGTAACCAGACGTTTTTATGTATGCAGCTGCATTTTGTATGCGAGTCCGCAACTCTGTTATTGAGGATACTGGTCTCGCGTAGACAAGGTCTTTCAGACATCCGCAATAAAAAAAAATCAAGGGATTTAGATCCGGCGATCTGGGTGGCCATAAAATAGGGCCGAGCCGGCCTATCCACCTCTGTGGGTAGTGTTGATTCAAATAATTTCTTACTACTATTGCGTAGTGAGCTGGGCACCCATCATTTTTAAGCCACATTCTCCGCCTCACTTCTAAACTGATATCTCCTAGCATGCCGAGTAAATCATTTTGTAAAAAATTAAGGTAAATTTCACTATTTAGTGTAGCTGGATGTTCATATAGCCCGATCACCTGTCCGCCACTAATCCCAGTCCACTTAAAGTTACACTTAAGTTAAATTGAACTTGGGACCGATCTTCCCTCATCAAATGTAGGTTTTCTACTTCAAACGAAACATTCAAACTCTCATCGGATAGCACCGACTCCAAAAGTAACTGATTAGGTACTTATGTGTTATTATTTTTATCTTTTCAGTTTTTTGAAGTCGGTTTACTTTTTTTTATAAAATTTACTTATTTCATCTATTTTTAGTGGTACATACAGTGATAATCCTCAACAATACGAATCTTTTCAGTGCAAACATAAGTTAACGGCTGAACATCGAACACATAAGTACCTAATCAGTTACTTTTGGAGTCGGTGCAAACGAAAACATTCAAACTCTCATCGGATAGCACCGACTCCAAAAGTAACTGATTAGGTACTTATGTGTTGATATTATTTTTATCTTTTCAGTTTTTATGGTTGATTATTACAATATATTTGTTATTTTTGTTGTTTTATTCTCACACGTTCCTAAATGAATTTAAGTTTAAATAAGTTATTGGTGCATGTATGGTACATTTTAATTAATACTTTCAATACCATTATAGTATAGTCAGAAAAGGATAACCTGTACTGTGTGATAGCACTCTTCAAAACGTAGGTAAGTAATTATGGAACTAGGATAGCAGCATTTTAGGTGCGTTGCGTGGTAACAGTTTAGTTTTTTTCGGTGACTGCATAAGTAATTTCATTGCGGTGACTCGCGTTTTTCATTTCGGTGATGAGAAGTTTCATTTCGGTGAACTATTCTTTAATTTCGGTGACACCAAAATTTTAAAGTACTATATCTCCTAAGTATATGAACTCAATTTGATGTCGAGTAAAGATTAATCATAACAATATCATAAATAACAATACTACATGGTTTTATTTCAAAAAAAGTTATAAATAAAAAAGTTCACCGTAATGACAAAAAAAATGGACTTGTTGAAATTGACCCAGCTCTATTTTAAGTCTTTGTCTGCCACAAACTAGACACGTTAGAAAATCTATTGTTCGCGGCTCACCTGTGAGCCGCGTGGGATTCAACGTGTTAAGTATATTAATATAAGAAGATAAAAGCAGGAATAAGCTGACAGTGCTTTTTGTGGTTAATTTTATTTACTCGGATTATAACTTCAGAGTGCCGTGTACTCATCACTAGATGGTATTATTGGTAATTGCAAATTTATATTCGATGGTTTTTAAATTTTTACTTATTATTTTATTTTGTTAAAAATAGTTAAAATATGCGTAAATTTCCTTTTATATATTTCTAATCTTTTAATATAATCCTATTTATATAAACTGCAAATTATAAGATTTTGGCTCAATTGGTCGTATCTCAAGTTGACAAATTTGTCTACTGAAAACTGTCAAACGTAGTTTTACTTGATCAGTGACTGTCAACAAACATACTCTGTCTAATCTGTGTCAACAAACGAAATGTCAATCAAATTCAAAATCTTTAATCCGTTTTTTCATAAATTCGTTAAATAAGCACTTACAACAGTTGTTCCTTCGTTTATTTCAGATAAAATAGAGAATAGAATACTACCAAAAGAATGTCAAGACACGGCAGACATAATTTTCTTTTTGATACCCACCTACTATTTCAAAATCTCATTATCTTGATGTTATACTTTCTGGCCACGCCACTAAAGGAATTTCAATGAAATTCGGCAAAATAATTGTCCATAAAATGTCGTATTTAGCCCATAGTTTAAAAAAAAATGTCCTATTATAGTTTAAGAGAAATTAAACAAATATAGTGGCGCGGCTGAGACGCATACTTTGTCGCCACGCCACCTCGCAAATCGTAATAAAAGAAGATAAATATTAACTTATTTAATATAGAACAAATGTCTACTAATTATCTATGCTACTGATAACAGAAATACTGATTAAAATTATAAAGTAATATTTAAATTTTTAAAAATAAATCTTCAACGTAATAATGTCTTGTAAGGTTAATAGGTATACAGGGTGAATCCAAAGTCATGTAATCCCTTAAAAGCATGTACTCAGCTGCTGATATATAACTTTTACTATGGAAGCAACACCGAAATAGCTAGAAAATGTAACACCTCCTCAAACAAAGTAGTCATCTACCTAAACGGTTTTTGAATGGAGAATCTGTTTTTTTTTGCTAGATTCCGATGGTGCTCTCTGAGTAAAAGTTGTTGTATTTGTTGTGTTGTAGAGGAATTACGCGATTTCGGATTCACCCTGTATTATAAGGTTTGATAGATAGATAAGATATATACTTATAACCATGGTCCGTTATCGCCGATGTTTTAATGATATCGATAGAAAACAATTAGAAGGAGAGTTTATTTTAACTATCCGCCATCAATCTCATAGTCAAGAAGAATCAACGTAAAATGCATCCGCGAAATAAAAAAGATGTGTGCAATTTTAATCATTTTAATCAGTCTTTACGTACATTGATATACAGTGTGAGTCTTCATAAAGTGCACATATTGAAATATGGCATTCTATGCTTAATTTTATCGACGGAAAACATATTAAAAAAATCGCAATTTTTTGTCAATTTTTTTTTTATTTTATTTTTTACACAAGATTCTTTTGTCCTTTGACCGACCGGAAGACCCCGCACCCCAACCCGAGCGTATTTACATCTAAATTCCCAAAAAAGGGTCTCTACCTGCTAAACAATAGGGCATGGCAACGCACTAAACCCTTTTTTAACAATTCATTTGATGCGTGTTTATTAACTTAAAAATAAGTTATTTTTACTTCTCGATAGCTAATACGAAGTAGAATAATTTAAAATTATAAAACATGCAGGTAAAGCATAGGTTTTAATAAGAAATTTAGCAATTACTGAAAATAATGATTAAAAAAAAGCAAATTTTTGCTCAAAAACCCATTTTATTTCTGTATTGTGGGCAGTTTTTTCACGGATTTAAATTTTATGAGGACGCCTGATCATCTCCGATCATTTTTAAGTTTAATTAATTGTTGTAAAAAAAAAATTGACAAAAAATTGCGATTTTTTTAATATGTTTTCCGTCGATAAAATTAAGCATAGAATGCCATATTTCAATATGTGCACTTTATGAAGACTCACACTGTATATTAACTATGTAGAATTTGATGACATGTCAAACAAAACAGATTCTATTCTGCATTCTCATTTATTAATGTATCATTTACGTATGATACATTACTAAATGAGAATGCAGAATATAATCTGTTTTTGTTTTCAAAATTTTGTTTGACATGTCATCAAAGCATTCCCAATAATTATTTAATGCTTTAAGCTTGCAATGAACTTTGTAATGCCCAATACCTTCATTAAACAGGGGTGGAATGAATTCAATGATAGCGCCCAAATAAAATATTTTGTCTTTTAGCAACATTTCAGCGGGGACATCCTTCAGACACAAATCAGTATCTAATTCGAAAAAAATAAGATTATCTGAAATCTCAAAATTACGTCTTTGCTTTCCATTGCACTGAGCAGTTTTGCAATCCCGTTCAGTGTCTTCATTTTTAGAAGTATTTCTGTTATCAGTAGCATAGATAATTAGTAGACATTTGTTTTATATTAAATAAGTTAATATTTATCTTCTTTTATTACGATTTGCGAGGTGACGTGGCGACAAAGTATGCGTCCCAGCCGCGCCACTATATTTGTTTAATTTCTCTTAAACTATAATAGGACATTTTTTTTAAACCATGGACTAAATACGACATTTTATGGACAATTATTTTGCCGAATTTTATTGAAATTCCTTTAGTGGCGTGGCCAGAAAGTATAACATATAGCTTGCTGTCTAGTATAGAGTTTAAAAAAAAGCGAGAAAGTTGCGTGAACTGAGCACCAGGTGGCGGCAAAGATCTAATTTCTTTCGACTGATGTCTCTATCTTCCAATTTACAAATTAATGTACTCTATGTATGTCGGCCACCGCCACCGCCTACGGCCTCGCGGTCCGAGGGGCCTTGTTGCCACGTTGCGCCTTAAATACCTTACCGCATAACTCGGACGCATCGTAAAATAAATAAATTCGTTATAAAACGATAATGAATATAAGTATTAAATGAAATCCCAAAGTTTTCTTTAGTGTAGTTCTTTTTTTTAACCAATAATACAATAATTAAATACGTAGCTGCGTTAGGTACATATAATAAAGTAGTAAAAACTGTTTTTTTATTTATAACATTGCTTCTTGTGCCACCAGAGGGCCTCGCTAAATTTACCTTGCCCACATTAAATTTTGGTCTTGCTCCGCCACTGCTTACCAAGTCGTCTGACCACCTTGTGAGTGGACGTCCTACGCTGCGCTTGCCGGTACGCGGCCTCCATTCTAGAACCTTTCTGCTCCATCGGCCGTAAGTTCTACGTGCTATGCGCCCCGCCCACAAATGTATGTGTCGAGAGATCCTAGGGCCCAATACATTCCGTCCATATATAAGAACGCGCGTTAAATATGTGACGATTTACACGCGTAAAACGCCCCATCTGCACTAGGTCTTAACAAACACTTTAGTAGCGAGCCTCTCGAGCATAAGTACCAAAACACGATATGATATATGATATAGCGATATATCGACACCAACTGTAAAACTATGATAGATATAGCAGCCATGTTGAAACGCCGTGCCAGTGACGTCACATATTATGATCGACAAAAATACAAAATGACGGTTAGAGCTATCATACTTTTACAGTTGGTGTCGATATACCGCTATATCATATCATATATTCATTCATATCGTGTTTTGGTGGTCATTCTAGGGGGGCTGGATAACGCAATTAAGTAACGTTTGTCGCCATTCAGCATGATAGAAGCGCTGCGGCAAGCCCGGACAATGAGATAAATAATTATAAAAAAAGTTTTACTTAATTTTGATAACATTTATTGATTTCTTCAATACAAATAATAACAGCTAATCTGTTTTGTCAATAGCATCAGTGATGATCAGTGTAAATTTTTAAATGTCTAAAAAAATATTAAAATATCATTTTCTGTAAAAAAACAAACAAAATCATTACTTTTTATCATTCATCTTGTTTTAATCATTACCAATTTAGGTTTAGAATATGCGCCAGCCAAAGAACACACCAATTTACCAAGGCCCCAAGTCCCGAAGTAAAGAGTAAACATTCTTTTTGATACAAATCCTAGCAAAAATATCGCCTGTTGTAAATGTAATATTATACCGCATACGTGGTAGCTACCAGATTTAACAAAACGATATCTTTTACTGGAGGCGTCTCCCTCTCCCGGCACACCTCGTCTCAAACCAATTTGTCAATATTTATTTTCAAAACTGCACCCTCAAATCACCATAATCTACCGAAATAATATTGGTTCATTGACCTTTCTTTCTGTTATAAATTCTCAGTCATTGTAAGAAGTGCCTATCCGTGGAAAGCGTAAAAAATACATAATTATTATTGTCACAATTATTGTGATATTATAAATATAACATACCTAAGAGTATCTCCAAGTCAACTGGAGTAATCAACACGCATCCAAAATACATATTTGCCAGCTAAGGCCCTTAGTAAATGTACGTAGGTATAGAAAGACTACCATTCACTAATGTATAAAGCTTACTCCGAAGAATTGCGTGACGAAATTCCTAGATTTTTAGCTATTTGCTTTTAACTATTTTTCTTTCAAAGCAGCGCAGTTGTGAAAGTTTAAGGGCGTTATTTGAGCACCGCGGGGAAGTGAGTTGGATCGGGGAGATCGAGGCGAACGGGGGTCGCGGGGAGACCGCGCGGCGCGGGAGGGGTAGGGCCGCGGCCGCAGCTCCTCCGCGCTGCGGAAGGACCCTCGGGCCACTCGTCGCCTGTACAATGACGTTGTTGAAGTTTCTTGTAGGAGGCACCTTGAAAAGTACAATGCGAATTTAAGTTATTTAATTTCGCAAAATAGTAACATGGTGGCGTACACCACCAACCCGTTGGTAAGAGGACATTAGGTTGTAATTTTTTTCTAAAGTTTTTTTCTTAATAAATAATATTGGACGAAATCACATACATAATACATTGCTCTGATCCTATGATAAGTAGCTTAAGCACTTGTGTTACAGAAATCAGAAACAAAGACGGTACCACAAACAAAGTTATTTTTCTACATTAACCGACCGGGAATCGAACCCGGGACCTCAAAGATAGCGACACCTTGTCCGGTAATACTCGCCTCTCAGCTACGGAGGTCGTCAATCTATCAGTGATTGATGGACGTAAGTAATCGACGCATAGTGTCATAGAGTAGTTAACATAATGGAATACTTGGTTAGAAACGATGTATAAAAAACCAATAAAAAAAAATTGTTTCTACAACTAGGATAAAAATTCAGCTCTTTAAACAACGATATTATTAATACAATGCATTGTCTTTAAACGTCCCTTTTTTAAAATTTTTATCTTACTACTGGTTTTGGACATTTTTGTGGACTTTATAGCGCCGCGCCAATGTACGCATTACGCAAGGCTTCGCCAAAACAAACAGACTATAGTTGAGATGAGCTTACTTTTCCAACTCCGATAGTTGTTGCTTTGGCGTTGAGGAAGCGACTGGTCGTGATCGGCCTAGTTTGGCTCGTGTATTCTGAAGCATCTGCTGTGTTACTAAAGGTTGCGTCGAGTCTTTAGGTGCCGGTTTAGATCGCACTGGGTTATCCTGAAACGGTAACAGAAACGCTTATTTCGTGTTATTATAATTTCATTTAATTTAATAATAGTTTTTTCCCGCTCTTTTTACCAGAAGTCAGTTACTATTTCGGTCAAAGTAACTTTCGTTGGTCACATTAAATGAACATTTTAAGAATTGTTTTTCAGGACTTTCTAAAAAAAAGTACCTTAGTTTTCCTGAGTTTCACATTAGCTATGTCTTGCGGCGTGATGGTCAACCTGGGTCCAGCAATTCTCGGGGGTGCGGACCCACATCGCGGTATCGTATGTGAGCGACCTAATTTAGTCGCGGGTTGCGGTGGCGGTGGTGGTGGCGGTGGCGGCGGTGGTGGAGGAGGGGGTGGCGGAGGTGCAACTGCAGCTGTGAATTTTGGCTGGCATTCGTATTGCCTGTAAAAACACAACTTCATTATTCCGCTATTAATACCTAACAATAGTAAAATAACTAAATTACAACGGAAAGATAAAACCTATTATGTTTAAATCAAGGCCGCTCAAAAACTTATTCTTGAAGTTTTATTTTCGTTTAATTTATGTAAACCCATAAGGAAATCATAACTTACCTGAGCTTACCTTCCAGTTCTTCAAGCTTGCCTAACATATTTTTCATTTGTTCTTGTAAAAATTGATTCTCTTGAGCTAGTCGCGTTTGTTTTGTGTCAACCTCCTCCAAATACTTTTTCAGTTCCGAAATCTCTTCATTCTTTTCAATAAATGATTCCTTCCGGCCTATTGGTTCTTTTACCATGTCAGAGTATAGCCCTGTGATAGACTGGTAACCCTGTTGAAACAGTTTAATAACTGAATATAAGACGAGTCAGTTTAATCTGAATAAAAAGAATATTCATCATCTTAGCACACTACTTAATCAGAAATTAAAACCGAAAACAGTATTTAAAAAAATGTTTACCTTTCTGCCGATCCATGCGCAAATATCAACAAATCGCCAAGCTTTGGCTTTACTTCGGCGATGGTTCCTGTCTTTTCTTGGCGTACCACCTGTTAAAACAAACCATTCGACTTCACTCAATAATCCACTGTCTAGAGCGCACTCTATTTCTACTTCTAGGGTTACGTTGTTCTCACTCTTCGCGCACATGATGGATTAACTAAACCAACCAACCTCATGCCGACCGTTACATTAAAACAGAATCTTAAAATTGACGATACGATGATGTCATGCTGCGCTCTGTCTCGAGCGCTATTGACCCGATACATAACAAAATACATAAGTTGACCAGTAGAACTTGTTGTCAAATCATGGATATTCAGGTTTTTAATCCTTTATGTTTAACACCTGATAACGTTGTAAAAATACAGCCTACAGTATTAATTTTAAAAGCATGTTGTTAACAACTTTCCTTCCTTTTTTAAAAAGTAATAAGATTCCTACTGAAACTTTTATATGTATTACCTATAGCCATAATTGTTTACGAGAAGTAAACTGATATCATAAGTCATCTAAGTTCAACTTATGTATTCACCATTTCTTTAATCATACTCGTATTAGGACTACGATTGACGTCATATTATGTGTCATCAATGATCAGATGATCTATAAATACATTATATAGTAATTGCAAAGATTGTTATAACTTTACTTCACTGATACATACCTGAAGTGTTATCTTCATTGAAATTTAGTCTGCTAAGATTTGTGCTTTTCCTAGATCGTTGTAGCGCATCCCTAAATAGATTCGAATCAGATTTCAGCCTCCGTTTCCGGACTTTAAAAGAATGATTACTGTTAATAGATTTAAACGACATCTCTGAGGCACTCGTCAGTGCGCTTGTTGAACTACCAAGTGATGTTTTGGGATCTGAAATATCTGACATACTTGATGTACACGATTCGGTACATTTTGTCTTTTTCCAGGGTCGAAGTTCCCTATTGTCACCGCTAGATCTACACCTTTGCCGTTTACTTCGTAAGTAATGTTCAGAATTTTCGTTAGACGTCGATTCTCGTACATTGTAGTCATCGGTAAAGGACAAGCTGACATCCCCAATGCTGCAGTTTGTAGCTAACGCTGGTTCTGTCTGAGTTGAACTGTGAGTACTGTGACTCTTGTCTTCTGGGCAGACAGTGTCACTCACCATTATACTCGCGAAAGGAGGCGTCTTGTTTGCACTATCCTTACTTTGCTCACGAAAGGAAGCATAGTAACTTAGCTCCCAAGATGTATCAATTTTGTCCTCTTTTGAGCATCTTCTCATAACATCAATGGAATTAACAAAATCAGTTGCGTCGTCAGTTTTGTTGACGAGAATGATTTCTTCGTCGTCTTTCAGTGTCATTTTGTCAAATAATTTATTTTAAGCCAGGGTTACTGTTGATGTCTTAACTTAAACTTTCTCTTGAAATTAATAAAAATTTTGCTGGTCTAACGAACTAATGGCAAATGCAGAGTAATTACACACGTCACCAACCTCGGGTTCCGATTTTATAAATTACCGCCCTAACTAGTTTGTAATTTTCATCTACCCGTATTTGAATACGATGAAGGGTACTCTACCTTATTTTTACTTGATCAGTGGAAAGGTACGATTAAGATACAAAAATGAACCGCGTGTCTATGACCTGCCTTCCTAGCATGACCGCTAAAACATGAGAATGTTAAAGGTAGTGATTTATCGACACTAATTAATTACTCGTTTCAGCCATAGGACGTTTAGCAATGACCTATCATCGGGGGGGACTGCCAATACTCGCCACGCTTAGCAGGCGGGTGTGCAAGCGCAGTTTTTTAAAAGATTTCGCACGCAGACGCTGCTGCCCGTCCCGTGATACAGGGATTAGTCGCCTCTTACGACACGCCTCCTTTTGGCGGTGAGGAAGTGTATTCTTTACGGCCGTCCCTAGCATATCTATACTTAATTATGTATGTTTTTTTAAATATGTTAGATATAGCCGCCATTTTGATTTTTTATTGAAACAGCGAACAAAACATATGACGTTACCGGCACGGCAATTCAAAATGGCGGCTATATCTATACATACAATAATCTATCTTATTTTTACAGTTGCTGCCGCTAAATCGCTCATATCGTGTTTTGGTGGTCATGCTAGGAGAGCAGAGATAAGTTCACTGACTTAATAAATATGGACTGGCTGTTCAATACACAATTTGGCACATGCACGCATCGCATCGTTTTTGATTAAAAATAATAATACAATGGATATTTTAATACGATTTTCTTGTATTCTACACTCGACTCTGAAACTCCTTATAACTTGGCTCATACTATCTTTAACACCTGTTTATTTAATCTTAAGTTTTACCGTAACGGGAAACAGGTATTATAGTCTACATTGCATGCTAAAAATTAAATAGTTTTAAAATATACAGCTAATTATATATTTCCACAGATTAAAAATAAGAAAGTAAATAGGCATGAATATAATTTATTAATCTGTATGTGTACTTTTTTGTATGGGCGAGAGTTGACAGAACTTGTCATTTCATCATTTCATAATAAATGGTAGTGGTAGTAGTCAAAAATCACTTACTAGTTTCGGAGAAAGATGGTTCGTATTGCTGCTGTTTAGGGTATGAACTCGATGATAAATTTGCCAGCAGCCAGTCTATGTTTATTGTATGTCTATGATCATCATTACAAATGGCCCCAGAATGGCATTGACTTACATGGACTGGCTATCCCATACAAATGACAGCTAAATTCGTATGCCCATGCGCCATTATTATCTAAACCCAAAACTAATTTTGAAGTCTAAAGCGGTGGGTCTAACGTAGTTTTACTTGATCAGTGGCGGTGGGTACCTAAATTGTACCAGTATGAATGATTCGTCACCACATGGAAAAAGTGACTACAGTCACTAATTTATCGCAATGCCATAGAGTTCACAATCGCACAAAAAACTATTTCGGCCGCTCGCGCGGAGTTGTGTTAAAAACTAGCTTTGTTCCGTTAGAGAGTGCGCGCACGGGAGACTTTTGTCCCTGCGACGTTTTTGTCTCTCATATCAAGTCCTCTGTTATGTATGGAGGTGCGCGCACGTTGCGACGCGACAACTGGGAGACATTTTTGTTCGCCGACCAGCACGGGTGACAAAATTGTGTCTTTGTTTTTTTTTAATACTGGGTTTTACGGCTCTGGGTTCTAAATCTCACAAATAAAAATAATTAAACAACATGTAATCCAAATACTCAGTGTCTTGTTTTGGTGCTCAAACACAACTTTTTCTAAGACCATCGAAATTTCGAAATTAAAACGTATTTTAGTTAAATGAAAAACATTGGACAAAATTGTGTCTCTCCGCCAGTGTTGCCAGATTCATAGGTTAAGAATTATCCTAGTTTTACTGCAAAATTATCGTGTTATATCGCATCCCCAGTTAACAAAATTACTGTATTTGTAATTACCGAATCTAGATTTTACTAGTAAAAGAACAGAATATACGGCTCAAAAGTTTAAATCTTGTTACTTGTTTACTTTTTAAAATTACAAGTTTTTGTTAACTAAATTACTGCAGTACTTACTGCACAAGCATCGAGCACCTTAAAGAGCAGCAATACGAATCATCTTTCTCCGAAACTAGTAAGTGATTTTTCACTTACATTTAAATGACAACTCCTATTAACTCTCGCCTAAATAAAAAAAGTACAGATATAGATTTAAAAAAAAAATTACGCTAATATTCTATCTTTTTCAAAGAAACTTTATTTACTATCCTGCTGTCAGAGTCAAATAAAGGTAAAATGTATTCAAATACACAGATTAAAATTTCATAAAATTATCTTTTACTTAACTGAGCAAAATGTCACGGATTTTCGTAGATTTATCGTGCGATACATTATTATTTTTTCTATTGCATTACATTCCAAACTATCGTGAATCTAGCTTATTTATCCCACGTCTGGCAGCACTGCTCTCCATGTATTCCACATATGGCTTAAAAGGGCTGGAACCCAGAGCCGTAAAACACAATTACAAAATTTAAAAAAATGTATTCTACATACAAGCGAATGACGCTTCGAATTTTTTAAAAAAGTTTCGTCTCTGTCTCCTTCGTGCGCGCACCCCTCTTTGGAGACGCGACGCGACAGAGACAAAAACTTTTTTGACCCAGCGACAAAAGTCTCCCGTGCGCGCACTCTCTTAAAGCTTACAAAAGATTCTTATTCTGTCACTTTTATTTACAAGTGGCTTACACAAAACAATCTACGGTATGATGTTTGGAGCCAGAGACAAAAAATTACAAAGTCAGCCGTTTGAACTTGCCGTCCAGTAAAATTTACGACCACATAGTTTAATTTATACCTCTTTTTGTAATAGATGTCTAGTTAAAAGTAAAACATGTTTGGAAAGGTAATTTCTTGTACTTTCAAGTCAATATTAATTGTATTCTTCATAAATTTAGAATACATAAGACCTTAAAAGTAATGACCCAGCGTTTTTCTCGAAAATTTTAATACCATAATACAATTACAAGTTTTGCTGCAATCATTCAATATTTTTTAATGATTTCTACAAAACAGATAGATTATAAACATATCATAATACGAGTGCAAGTAATATTTTAAGTTTATTTATACAAATAAAAATTTTAGGATTTTTTCCCCCTAAAAATTTACCCCAAAAAAACTCAAATTCGCAAATTCCTAGATAAAAAAAAAACAATTTTTTTAGAGGTATTATATGGTTTTTATATTTAATTCTTAAATCTTAAATATTTTATTTAATATAAATAGGTAACAGCGTTAGTTTTTTATCTACAATTTTTTAAATCCGACTTTCATACAACGTTTGCGTACCTAAAATTTAAAATTAATACCGGTGACAGATGGCGGCGGACGCGGCTCCGGACTCGTTGCCATTGGTCGATCCTTGGGCCGGCGGAAGTTGTCTGAAGGATAGACCAATGGCAGCGCTTGACCTCACAATGTCAAGACGAATCTTAAGTATCATTAATAAGAAAGAACCGATTCCAACAAATCTTTTACGAATTAACAGCTAGACTCTAACACTTAATTATAAACATCACTCGACAGCCTGCCTAGCATGAGCACTAAAACACGACGATATGATATGATAAAGCAAAATATCGATACCAACTGTAAAAATATGATAGATAGCCGCCCTGTTGAATCGTCGTCACATATTAAGAACACTGTTTTGATAAAAATTCAAAACGGCGGCTAAATCTATCATATTTTTTAAGTTGGTGTCGATATATCGCTATATCATATCATATCATATCGTGTTTTGGTAGACATGCGATGTACGTTATTTTAAGTAACGAACGCAACGATAGTTTTTTGATGACATGCGCGACCACGCGGCAATCATTTACGTACTTAAGTAAAAAATTTTATTATTATATAGAATTGATAGGTAGTTAAC
The DNA here is from genome assembly GCA_963576865.1 of Anania hortulata. Lineage (NCBI taxonomy): Eukaryota > Metazoa > Arthropoda > Insecta > Lepidoptera > Crambidae > Anania > Anania hortulata. The sequence goes on from OY756400.1 coordinate 12,524,525, forward strand.
AATGATATTATTAGGTATGAGTCATTAGGTTTATTATAAAAATATATAATTACCTATTTTATGAAAATAACACTTAATTCAAAATATCGCAAAAAGTTTACATGTTGCCTATAGAAACACTTTTTGCGATATTTTGAATTTTCGTAAATATCCACGGGTATGATGCCAACATATTTTTTTGAGTAATCTTTTAGCAATATTTACTCCCATTTCCATTCCGACACTTTAGTATTTTTTATGTGCCAGATACAACGTTACTTACCTTAAAAACTTACCCTTACCCTCTTGTCCACGGCGTTGTCACTGTTTTAGGTTCGGAAATATTATTAACACCTCTTAGGTAAACTTCCTAATCACGTGTTTTTTGCGATTTACGAATATTTTCACTTTTATTTTAAAAAATACTTTCACTATTTTTTCTTTTCTGAATCAAACAAAAAATGATGAAGATATAGCCCGTTAAAGTTCCGCGTAACGTCACGCCTTGCGACTCTTTAGCAAGACGTGACGTCACGTGCTCACTTTGATGCGGTTTATCTTCGTCATTTTTTGTTTGATTGACAAAAGACAAAATATGGGTCCAATAATTTTTGATAATCTAACTGACGGACTAATTAGATTTTTTTAGGAAACTAGCCCATTTACTCTGTTGCCTCTGTGGCGCCACCTAGTTTAACGTACTTTGACGGACACTTTTGCAAAACGAAGATAGTTCTCCTTACCTCTACCCTCATCATGAAGTTTCAAGTTTTCCGTTGAAAATTTTGTAATCATTTTTAGACTCAGGAAACTAGCCCATTGTTCTATTTTTTTTATATGATATGGTTTTATCCTGTATATTTAAGTCACTAAAATGTTTAAAAATTCTAACTCGGCACTCCTTATAGTCCGGTAGCCAGAAAACTTTGATCTTTGATAATTCTAAAGTTTTTTTTTTGTTAGCTAACGAAGGTAAATTCCTTGTTATATTCAAAAGTACTTACGGCCAGTTTCACTACTTGCTGATAAGTTCCAGATAACCTATCTGGCACTCGTTTTGACAGATAACCCATACAATTAGCTGTCAAAAAAGTGCCAGATAGGTCATAGGTTATTAGAAACTTATCAGCAAGTGGTGAAACTGGCCCTTACAGTTGTAGGTATTTCGTATAATTACGTGTTATATCTATTTATTTATATATATATTTAAAAGGAAAAAGTGATTGACTGATGTATCAACGCACAGGCTAAACCACTGGTTCTAAAGATTTCAAATTAAATGCAATAAAAATGGGGGTCCAAAGTTTGTATGGGAAAACAATATTAGTTTGAATATTTTATTCGAAACTTTACAGGAGTAAGTTATTCCTAACAACAATAAGTAATAATTTTATTTAAAAAATAAAAACCGACTTCAAAAAACTAAAACTCTTAAAATAATCTTAACACTTAAGTACCTAATCAGTTACTTTTGGAGTCGGTGCAAACGAAAACATAGAATCTCTCATCGACTGGCACCGACTCCAAAAGTAACTGATTAGGTACTTAAGTGTTAAGATTATTTTAAGCGTTTTAGTTTTTTGAAGTCGTTTTTTTTTTAAATAAAATTAACTTATTTCATCTATTTTAGTGATAAATCCTAATCAAAACAAATCTTACGAGTGCAAACATAATTTAACTGGTGAACACCGATTTCATATCCTATTTTTCCACCCTTATTGGTGAATTTTTTTCCGAAAATCTTTTATTTATTTATTTATTTATTGCAATAATGTACATTATCAATACAATTGAATAAAGTACAAAACCCTGTTAGGGTGCAGCAAATATAAATTTTATGAAACTAATTACATAGAGAAAGTTACTTAGTCTATAGTAATTATAACAATAATTCTGTAACAATTTACAAAAAAAAACCGTACAGTGTAGTACTACAACTAAGTTTTACATACTATTTTTATGTACAAGTAAATTATATACACTTGTATAAAATTATATTTAAACTTGAATAAATTTACTGGCAGGATAGTTTTTTTATTGCACACTATGTTTAGTATTTATATCAATGTAGTATTTTAATTAATTGTGTATTTTACATGTGTGTAAATAAAAGTAGAATAATATTGTTTTATTAATACAATACAGAAACAGGTGTTGTAGAATGCTAAAGTTTTAGTAGCAGGTACTTAAGTACCTAAGTACTATAACATTTTTAAAATAGATATTATGTAATTTTCCTGTGGGCAAAGAAAATATGAAATAAAAAAAATACCTTTACTGCTTAATAGATGTAGTAGACTTCTTTACAAACTCGTCGGTCATGTATTCATCAATGTTATAGGACTTTTATACTTTTCGTTAAAAAAATAACATCAAAATCGGTCCACATTTGGCAAAGATATTAGGTAAGATAGATACTAAAATCAGTTGGCGTCAGAATTTAACCAAATTTATATGGGACCATTCTGAAAGTATTACCTTTCAAACAAAAAAATAATTATCGAAATCGGTCAATGTAGTAACGAATGATCGCTGAACATACATAAATTAAAAAAAAGATTCCGACGAATTGAGAACCTCCTCCTTTTTTGAAGTCGGTTAAAAAAGGGGGAAGGGGGTTGAAAAAGTCTGAAAATCAACATTGGTATTGTTTGGTTTATCGGGTCGCTGCATACAAAACCAACTACGATTTTAAAATCCAACGTGGCGGAGTGAATTATCTCCCATGTTGGGGTGCGATGGAGTTGAAATATCTAAATATCAATATGGGTATCATTTTTATGGTTTTTTGGGATGTTAATTACGAATATGGTACCGATTTTATAATTTAATATTGTGAACATAAAAATTCTTAAAATTATTTGTGCTAAATTGCAATTCAATCGGTCTAGTGGTTTCGGAGCTAATCTGTTGTAACAGACGGACTGATAGACAGCCACACGTTATCCTTTAAGGGTTCTATTTTTTCTTTTGAGGTATGCAACGAGACCCGCGTTATCCTAATAGATTTTTAAATTTGTATTTGTTGCCATCACGATTGTCGTCCTAGACGTGTGCGGGCGGCGCGGCGGGACAGGAGTAGTTATTGTTGTTTTTTGAAATTCAACCCTTAAGTAGGTGAAAAGGGGGATGACATTTTGTATGTAAGTTATATAAATAAATAAAATGGTGTTATTTACTGCTTTATCTGGAATGGTTACTTTTTCAACTTTCCGCCAGTAAAAGATAGTACTCCTTATCCTTACCTCTACGTCTACCACTGACACAGTTTAAATTCTAAAGAATATATTTACTGTGCCACTGATTTGGTTAAAGATCTACAAGAATTTCTTAGTAATTTTCTCGACAGTTATTTTTCTTCAGTAGGTATGGATTTTACAGCTACGTTCATTTAATAATAGAAATGCCACAGATTAATATATGTCTAAAGAGAAATGCTTCAGAATTTAGTAGTTAATTAAGTATCAAAAAAACCACAGCAGATTATTAGACAGAGGAGTACGTCTTAAGAAAAAAAAATGTCTGTCTGTCAGTTTCAACTGGCTTGTTTGTTGTTTTCGGAAAAATGATTAATTTTGAATTACGGTTTATTTAAAAAGTCTCACATTTCTCACAGTGTTTTTGTTTTGTATGTTGTAAACTTTAATATTAAAGTGTTCAAGGAATTAAGAAAAAATGCGTCCTGTATACAAGAAAAGGGTTTTATATTGTGGTATACTTATCATAATCCTGATTATATTACTGCAACCCGACAGGAATGCTTTAAGGACTTACGAATACATTGAAAAAGAGTTCATTTCGGAAAGTTTGCATGAAGAAACTGCTACGAATTTCACAAGCAGTGCTATACTCGACTGTGATTATCACGACGTACTGTTTGACGATACAACATTGTCCTATAGTTTAATTGACGGTGATTTGATTGAAGGCCATCGAATAAGAGAAGGTGGAGAGTTTTCTCCTTCTGAATGTAAGCCTAAATATAGTACGGCTGTGATAGTGCCCTACAGGTTAGTTCGAGGATTTTTTCTTTCAATAATTTGCTAAATATGCAACTGCAATATTTATTTAATTTTTTTTTTACAGAGACAGGGCAGAGCAATTAAGAGGTTTCTTAGTGTACATGCATATGTTCCTACGCCGTCAAAGCATCCATTATCGCATCTTTGTCGTAGAACAAATAGACTTGTGGCCTTTTAACAGAGCTAAGCTTTTGAATATTGGAGCGGAGGCTGCCATGCGTGCAGGGTACCCATGTCTAGTGTTACATGATGTAGACTTATTACCCCTAAGGCCAGCTAACCTTTATGCATGCTCTAAATGTCCAAGGCACATGTCTAGTAGCATTAATAAGTTCAGGTATTTACTTGATCATTCCTGAAATTAACCTCTAGTTCATTATTCTGTAGATTTTTATATTTTTCACTATTTTAGCTTTCAGACGATTAGAAGTATTCCGAGCTGATTTTTTGTAGCATTAAATTATTATTTGATTTTTTTTCACCACTACATCTTCTAAAGCACCTTGTGTAAGTAAATAATTTATATTTTTGGTCACATCATAATAATGCTTTTGCATATTTTATAACAGCTTTACTTTTTATTTTATCAGTAATTTTACTCATTAAGTTTTGTTTTTAAATGTTCCTCACAAACTTAGCTCCTAATCTCTTCATTGTTTTCCAGGTTTGTTTTGCCATATTTAAATCTGATTGGTGGTGTTATAGCAATAACTTCACACCAGTTTAAAACTATAAACGGAATGAGCAATGAATATTTTGGTTGGGGTGGAGAAGATGATGACCTCTATGCCCGACTTGAGGCTGAGGAACTGAAATATTGCCGGTTCGAGCCAGAGACCAGTAGATACCATATGGTGACTCACAGAACTCAGCAAAAAGGGTATCTAAAATAATTATTTTTAATACTCTTACGAGGGCGGCACTGAAAATTTCTGGAATCAAGGAAGTGACACAACATTACTATTTAAAAATGTATTTATTGCTTTTCAAAGTATTCTCCACGAAATTTGACACATTTTTCCATACGACGGAACCAATCATTGAAGCAACCATTCCATTTTGAAGTTTGGGTCTCCAAAATGGCCGTTTTGTAGGCGTCCACAGCTTCTTGAGGTGATGAAAATCTCTGGCCACGCAATTTATTCTTTATTTTAGGGAAAGTATAGAAATCATTAGGGCTTAGGTCGGGGCTGTACGGCGGATGGTCTAATAACTCTTGTTTTCTTGCTCTAAAAACTCTATTGTTCTGTGCGCGCTGTGAGAACTCGCATTGTCGTGATGGAGGATGATGCGGCGGTTGCAGTTCTCTTTACGGAGTTCAGAAACGACCTGTGGCAAACAAATGCTAGCATATCATTCTGCATTAACCGTTCTTAGTCCCTCAAGAAGAATAGTCGCAACATGGCCGGTTTTGGAGACAAATGTGGCCACCATTTTTTTTGCAACACTCCGTGAACGAACAATTTTTGTTGGCTTTAACTCATTTTCGAACACCCAAACTCGTGACTGGTTTTTTGTTTCGGGTTCGTACGCGTATATCCAGGATTCGTCACCTGATAAGATGTTGTATACAGCATTTCTTGGGTGACTGCAGTTTTTGGACGACCTTGCCGGAGATCATCACTGAGCTTGACACGTCCACGTTGAAATTCAGCAAACCAGCGATAAATTGTGGTTTTGGATGGGGCTTCATTACCAAATGCAGAAATCATCCGGTCAACACACTGTTTTTGTGTTAAACCTCTTCGAAAGTCATAATAAATCATCGCTCTTGAATTTTCTCGAGTCAATTCCATTTTCTCAACGACTAAACAAGTTTGACAAGACCTTGTGATAAGACCGAGAATGTTTTTTTAAATAAATAATTGGTACTTATTCGATTTTTAAAACCAAGGAGTTTGCAATTAAAAAGATTTTAATATGACAGGAACAGTGGAAATATTCCATTTCCGATACTTTTAGTGCAGCCCTCGTAATACATTCAGTCAGTTATTGCTTTATCATATTAGCAGTAACAATTTACACACTTTAGGCTGTTACATAATATGGACTCGGTAGGGATCAACAAAGAGGGCAGAACGAACCTTCTATGTGAAAGTTTGTTATTAATTTATTTTTAATTATATGTAGTAGTATATTTATCCTATAGGAAACCTAAAATAGGAAAAGACCAAAAAGAATGGAAAATAATGGAGGCCGTCACCCAAGATCCAAATCTCCAACTAAGATAAACCAACTTTACTAACCACTAGCTATAAGTTATACTAACACACTACTCATCAAATGTAAACTAGGGAGTTTTGGATCAATAAAGGCTTTATTTATTTATATTTATCCTATTATATATTCTGTGGTAGTATGCCTGTAAATGTTTGTAATATGGTGTTATTTATTTTTTAGAGAGAAGAGAAAGAAGTTGTTGAAGTATGCAAGAAATAGAATGTTTAAGGATGGCCTTTCCACTCTCAAGTATACCGAAGTTGCGACTGTCCTTCATCCACTTTTTACTCATATCGTGGTTGACTTGTAGCATATCTTGCTCACGCAATTATGTTGATATCTATCTACACTCATATCACACGATAAACTTTGCTTAAGCTAATTTAAATTTAAAGTACCTGCCATTTTGACCTCACTTATAAGTAGAATAAATAAATAATTCGGAACTTAGTTCTAAGTTTTTATCAATCAGTAGTTTTAAACATTACTTATTCTGGGATATTTTCATAGAATACTAGAAGTTTAGTAACTCACCCTACCTACCTATGTATGCCTTAAAAGTAGTGTTGCCTTTTGCACAATAAAAAAAAAGCCTTTTAAAATATGTTTATTGTAAACTTCAGGATAAAATGATTCACGCTCCGGATTACAAGGCCAAAATGTTGCAAGTTCGAATTCCGCAAGGGAAAAATGATTGTGTGATGAGCAAATCATTTGTGCTGCCGCACTTAGAGACGTCACTTAACTTTGATGGTTACTTAAGAAAAGCCTGTGATATTAATGTCGATTCGAATAAAGATATTGAATGAGTAAAAATGTTAATCAACACTTTATTGTTAATGGGCGTCTCTGCGTTATTCATGGATGTTTAAAAACGTATTTAAGTATGTTTATCCGTTATCTAGTCGCCAAATTAACAAGCTCCGCTTAGTTTGATGGCAGATAATTGGTGTGATTGTGGAAATAATTTATTATTATTTATTATGTTTTGGGACTACATGTCCCAACTTAGTAGAACAGCTAGCAGTTTGCCAATTTAGAAATTCTAAATAATATATTTCCACACGTTCTGCACATTGACTGCTGTACAATGATCATTAAGTGTAGACCTATTGTGATAAATAATTATTAGGTGCTTAAGTAGGTTGACTTGCGCACAACCGGATTAGCTTACGGGACTAAGTCTTTTATAAAATATAAAAACAAGAAGTTGTTTTATAAAAACGCATAGTAATTATTATCAGATAAAAGAAAATATATGCATGTATGTACTTCCTTGTTTTTCCCAAAAAAACTTATAAATCTTTCTCTTTTTCTGTCAATGTTATACAAACTGACAGCTTTAAAATGATGTATATAATATCGATAGTTCGAAATTAAATTCTCTAATCCTGAAATGAGCAAGTGGACCTCCTGGCCTACATAAATTGAGACCAAAATAATAATCCTAGTCATTTGAGATAAATCCAGTTTATATTGGTATTAGATAATTTTACTATACTAGGGCGCTAATTTCCTGCGAATGAATATTATCAAAGAAATTTTTGTGCATCTGTCTAAAGTGTTCAGCTCTAATTGCATGCATGCAATACCCTTACAGGGTCCATGAGTATGGTCTCACACAATGTAATAACACTTATGACGCAATAAATGAATATGAAATAATTCCCAAAATGTTTAGTTCCTTAAATGACCAGTTCCTAAATTTCGAATTCCCAAAATGTCCAATCTATTAAAAATATAAGTAGGTACGTATGCATATTTTTGGGATTTAAAAAATACTGGATTCCATAACTTTGAGAAAAATATTAGATATTAAAATAATCACCCAATAATTTTAATTCATTTCGATTACCTATTGATTTTAATTTTTTTAGCGTATTTTATAACGATATCACGCATGGAAATAATTATTTTCAAATAAAGGTTGCATTCCCAAATCTAGAGAGGTTTCTACCAAAACTCTTTATGTATGAAAAATAACTACATAATAGCGGTTTTTTAAAAGATTGGACATTTTTGTTAGGAAATAGACATTTTAGGAATTGGACATTTCGGGAACTATGGACCTTTTGGGAACTAAACATTTTAAAACCGCTGGACATTTTGTATTCATAGTAAATAGGTAAACTTAATTGCTCGAATCGCGACTTAAGCAACGGAAATCTTGGTGGAGCTTCTTACCTTTATAATTATGATGAGACTGGATAAGGGATTACTTACTTAAATGTAGAAAGTTCGCGGAATGTGTGAGAACCATATTTTAAGCAAGGTTGTTGCGAGTTTGCATTAACCTCCCAACATTTTTATTGTTTGTTGATTGCTTTATAATATTCTGTACATATCATTGTACTTAAAATAATTGTGACATGACAGAATGTGATACTAAAGTCTATTACTTACCTATATGTATGGACTATAAGTATATATTTATTAAGTGGCTGTTAACACAGACAATAAAATATGAAAGTAATAAAGAAATCAGTAATGTATTAGGTACTATATTTGCTCAGTGTTTATACGCAGGGAATTGTATTGTGATCTAACTTGGCTGTCGTTAATTTATTTTGTTTGTTAATATGAAATTAAACAGATGATAGAACACTATCCAGACATTTATAATTTTTCAAACAAGTACCTACCTACCTACTTATCTACAAAATCACACGTAGGTATTTGGAAACAATATAAAAGGCATTATGGGACTGATTAGTCTTATATTTGGCATAAAAAGTCAGATGGTCCCAAATCACAGGGGATTTAAAAATTTACATGTCAATTTTATCATAATGAATGTGATAGGTATTCTTAGACCATTCTTTCACCAAAGTTGAGAGATTGGTATCTACTAGAGTCGATAACATTGAAATAATAATCTATAAACCTTTAATAGCCTTAGGGCCGATTTTTCAAACGCCAGATAACTTTTATCCGACCAATAAAATTGACGCTTGTATACGAAAACTGTCAACATGATAAACTTATTCTTCAAATAAAAGTTATCTGGGTATTGAAAAGTTGGCCCTAAAATTGTGGGTAGACCGATTTTAATGTTCATTTTACCCGTTTCATTACATACATACAAAGTGTACCTATTTATGTACAGACAGCGGCAGGTCAAGTTACCTAAAAACTTTTAAACCGATTTTTAAGTCTTGACACGTAGGGATCAATATCAATTGAGAAAATTTTACATTTTGTGTTAAGTTGACGTGCTGTTGTCTGAACTTATCAAAGCATCAACTTTTATTAACCAACATTAATTTGTGATAGATAATAGTATTTTGGTCGTGCTAAGTAGCCATGGAATATTGAACAATAAATGCATTTGCTTGTACATACCTAGTTCATATTAGTAATTACAGATTTGTTACAAATAAAAGACGTTGACTGTACTACACTAATAAAAATAACAAAGTAATATCTACAACCAAAGTACTACTAATACTTTCAATAACTAATGCAACTACATGTTAATTTTCAAGATACGTTTGTCACATTTTATACCTACCCCTAAAAATAAGGGTCAAATTAAAACAGGGACATCGGAAGTCATTTGTTTTTTTTTTAATTGTTTAAATTAGTTTTTAAATTGAATTATGAATATTTTTTTATAAGATACAGGTATAAAGATTTTCTATAAAGACTGGCGCATAGTGATGATCTTAATAGGGATGACGACAAACTTTTTTCCCTTTTCTAACTAACAGGTAGATTATCAAAAAGTATTGTACACGTATTTTTTTCTTTTTTCACATAATCAAAATATTACAGAGATATATTGATATGAAATGTCGCATGACGTCACGAGCCCCCAGTCCCGAACTTTGTCATTTTTTGGTTGATTGACAAAAAAATATAAGTCCATTATTTTTGATCTAACTGACGGACTAAATATAATTTTATTTTCGTTACCCAGTCGTCATCCCTATTTATTAGTTGCCTTCTTTCTGTCGAGTAGGTAGGTACTACTACTACTATATGGTAACTATTACAACACAAAAACTTTCTAGGAACCAACATTGTAATCGAACACTTTCTCATACTATACCGATAAGTTGTTTTAAAGGTTTTATGAGTACATAAACCTTATTTTCGAGATTTACATGGTGAAAGTTGTAAAGAAGCTGTAGAACCAGCCCCTATAATTACTATAACGAATAAAAACACCTGTTCAGTCTGTTACGCGTAACACACACAGAAAGCGTGAGCGGATCGGCGACGCGTCGGGTCGGGAGTACGGCGGGTCTATTAACATTATTTAGCATACGTTTAAATGGGCACCCAGACAGCCGGCGTGCGCGGGACGTGTGTGTTGCGCTTCAGGTAGAACGCGGAACATAAGTACTTTAACAGGATGTTCTGGCACAAAATAGAAGTGAGTAGCAAAAGGGGTCACGGTCTGTAAAGTTAATTAATTACACACGAAAAACGAATTATCGACGCGAATTAGTACTAAATCTTGTCAAAAATGTATTATCGTAACTCATGAACCTGGTTCACTTTCCCTTTTAATTTGATCCCTACTTCTAGGGCCATTTAATATACTTATGTAAGATTTCTTGATATTAAAAATTGTTAATAGTATACAGGGTTACATTGCAAAAGGGTGCCAAATCTTCAGGAGTTGCTCAGAATCAGTAACTTAATCAAACTATGCAAAATCCAAAAAATAAAATCTCATTAATTATTTCTATCCGCTGTTAAAAATCGTACGCGTGGATAATTTAACTCATTTTTGAAAGATTGCACCGTTCGTGCACTGCGTAAGGTCCTTTTTGGCTCGCCGTACCTATGCCTCTGATGAATGACTTTCCGGCGGCGCGAATGACCGAAAGTCGTAGTCTTTCTTTTGACTTTATTTTCAGATACTTATTTTAATTAATATTTTTTCCTAACATAGGATTATTAAAAATAATAACGATAAGACGTTTCTTTATATTGTTCCCTAGAACTTATTTTTTAAACTTGGCACCCCTTTGTAATGTAACCCTGTATTGGCAATTTAAAAATAAATAGGATTTTGGGTAACATCAACTAATGACATAGAACCTTTAAAATAATTTACGTTTCGCTGTCGATACCTACAAATTAATGCTTATACTGGCTCATTATAAATAAGGAACTTTCATCAACATTTTAACAAGAAAATATAATTCAATTATGAAATCTTACAAAATTTCATATCTATTTTTAAAACTTTTTTCTGTTTCTGGGGTGCAAGACAATTAATTAGAAGAGTTTCGAAGTCCTAAATGGTGGACAGGATTAGTAGGTATACATACCACATGAAAACCTTTTTGTTTTATAAATGTTAATTTAAGCCCCAGACGTTCCTAGGATATCGCTAGTTGTCCTTATTACCCAATCATCCTGTTTATTTAATCATTTATTAAAATATCGCACCAAGACCCCCCGCTGCCCTGACGGCCCATACTTGGGGCACTTGGGTTAACACCACAATAGAATTTATGTAAACTACACTATACCGATCCTGCGAAAAGGGTTCAAAAGTAAAAAGGGGTGGGGGCCAAAGCCAACACTTAAATTCTACGGCGAAGTTTTGCTTTATCTATCTTACTCATCCTTCATTACGTCAGGATTGGTATTAAAAGAAATGGACAACGCAAAACTTTAACCTACGCGTCTAGAGATCATGACAAGCAAAACAACACCAAACCACGTTCAAGTGGATAGACGCCTTACTTTACTAAATAAAAATTACATAGCACCTTGAATAATAAAAGAACCAAACTCTCTATAACTTAAAATAAACCACAAAATTAGAATAGAACCCAATTCAAATCATAGAACAATTTACCTGTTTTTTATTTTCTTAACGTGCAGATGTTTTTTTTTATTCACATTAGGATAACTTATGCATCAGCATATCACAACACCACACAAAATCCAAACAAAACGACAAACGAATGATTTAGAAAAAAACAAATTTAGTAGAAGAGAAATTTGTTACTCGAAAACCAGAGAGCCAGGTAGGTAGTAAGGTTAACATTTGATACTGCATGTTATAATATCGCATCTTATAGTAATTATAGTAAATAGGAAAAAAAAGAAACGTCATTAGTATCAACAAGACATACAAGTTATTTACATATACTCGTACATATACATAGAACTGCCAGACTCTAAAACAATTACCCTGTCTTCTAATATTATTAAGATTGAACTTGTTCAAAACTTTTTAAGTATCATGTATTCAACTACTAAGATATTAGGTAGTTTTTATTTTGAATAGACAGTGTACCTATACGATTTTCTGCAGCCATATTATCATATATTATCATATCATAAGGTTTAAGAGTAGCAGCAAGAGGTAGATTTGATGACACATTTTGAATAGTTATTACTATTATTCATTTATGGTTATTTAATATAATTTATTTCATGCAATTCTACATTTGGGAGAGGTCTTGACTTGATCAGATTCTTCTACCAGATTTATCAACACAATACTTATTTACTATACAATACGTCGTGACGCAAAGTGTTGATGACCTGTGAATGATGTACAAGGACTAGGTTCAGTTTAATTTTATAATGTTTCTAAGGTCGAAGTACCAGCATGCTTACTAAACCCAATACAAAAGAGAATACGAGTTTGAGGTTTGAACCTATGTGGAGCCATTCCGGCCACTGTGTCTGGACAAGTTGTTCAGGCTGTGTCGGTAACAGAAGAGCAGCGATGCAGCATATACTGACAGCTACAGCAACAACGTTTACTGGTTGTTGCTCTCTGAAATAGGTATACAAAAAATATATATATTATGCGCCAGACAAAAGAAGTAATGAATTAACCTTACGTACGAGGTATCAGACAGCAATTTTGTTTGCCGGATGCGTCTCCCAGCACACCAAGACTCGAGATGAATAACGTCGACCTCCGTAGCCGAGAGGCGGGCATGCCGGACTTGGTGTCGCTATCTTTGGGTTCCCGGGTTCGATTCTCGGTCGGTCAATATAGAAAAATAACTTTTCTATATTGTCTCGGGTCTGGGTATTGTGGCACTGTCGTTATTTCTGATTTCTGTAACACAAGTGCTTTGGCTACTTACCAAAGGATCAGAACGTCCAATATTTATATTTATACTCGCTGTCCCGGCGAACTTCATTTTTTTTTTTTCGTCATTTATCCGTGTTTTTTAATATTTATTCTTCTATTCGGGACGGAGACAAATTCAATAAATCAAAGATCATAAAAATCGATCCAGCCGTTCTCGACTTATAAATGGTGTAACTAACCCGACTTCCTTTTATATATATAAAAAGATTAAGAAAAGTTGGCTTTCTGAGTTGACTACCGCGAAACAACCCATATTGCGATCAAGGTGAAAATGGCGAAACCCTGAGCCATTCAGAGTCAAGGTCTCGAACTAATTAACATCCTTGTGCTATTAGGTACCACAATGATTTTGTCAGGGGCGTCTTTTAGCACACCCAGGCTCGAGCCAATTTAGAAAATATAGTTTTCTGAATTCACCCGAAAGGCGAATTAACGTATCACAGGGCTATACCAATCGGGTCGTCAATAAAAACTACAATTAACCAAAAGTCACGGTATCACAAAATAACCCATACACCTTAGTGAAACGGCGACGGGCGACACAGACACTATAATAGGTGGCGTAAGGTAGAGTCGGCGAGGTGGTCGCTAGGCCTCCCCCATGCATCACTACTATTGTATTATATTTAAGTGCTGGCGGATGTGCCCACCCGGCGGGTTTATACCGCGCCGAGGATGGCTCAGAGTTACACCTATTAGAGAGGGCTATTCCGCATAGGCGGCTAAAAGTGCCACTGGGGCCACCCAGTGGTCTTTTTTGTTGCTACCAAAGACCAAAGCCCAGTGACAAGAAGTTCGGAAAAAAGGCCCGAAACCGCACAGTAGGCGATGAAACGAGATGATGCTCAGGTGTTGTATGTACAGACAACAGCATGTCAACCTACCACAAAACGTAGGGTAACATTTTGAGTAGGTTGACCTGCCGTTGACTGTACTTCTAGTTTGCGACTACTTTGCAAAAGAGACACGTGCGTTTTAAAAAAAATAAAAACTGGCCAAGTGCGTCCTCGGCCACGCGCAATGTAGGGTTCGGTAGTTTCTCGTCACAATAATTATGCGGTATTTGCATCTGTTTAACAAAATTAACAACATCTTGTGAGTAATTTTTTTATTTACATACTATGTAAGTATATCAAACTGACTGATCATTGGTTATGTAATTTGAAGATAATATTAATTGTAGAACAAGTCAGTGTTGCAACTGGTTTTTAAATATTACAGGTATGTCAGAAGCCAGCTGGAATCAAAGTGATTAACAAGTAAATAGTTCGCCTTAAAACCCACTGTGAGACAGGGGCGTGCATTGGTTTCAGATAGGGGTAGGCTGGGTACATACACATTTCAAGCCAGTGAACAACGAAAGCCTAAACCGTAATTCATATTGAGCGTTTAAATAAATGCTAGATACATTTATTTCTGGTATCACTGAAATTAAATTTAATCCTGTATTTTGTTCACTTATATCTACGTCACAGTAAGGACCGCGTCTTAATGCTTTTTAAATATAAATTGTACTCGTCCACATCTCGCGGTTTAGGAAATGTAAATACTAAATAAAAAACACAATAAAATTGACATGTTCACGTAACAAGCGCCATCTTGGTAATTAGATTGGAATAAGTTAATAAATTGGTGGATTTTGCTAAAGCAGGGTAATGATTAGTTATGTGAAAAACTCAATAGATGGAGCTTTAAAAAATAAAATGATAAAAACTTTAATTTTACCTTTAGGATTTTCAACTAAATTATAAAGAGGTACTTCGAAATTCACATGGTATTGCATTGTTTAATAAATGATAATTTCTTACCCAGATGTCGATTTCTTTTTGCAAAATGGTGAATGGGGTCGTTGATTTATTTTACCACAACAAATATCAAAACAATGAATGGAATTAAAACAAGTCATTAATCTGATATCCGTAATGGCTATGTACGAAAAATCTGTTGATAATGTCTTGTTTTTGCAACTAACACAAATCCACATTTGATTGTCTTCGGATTGGCGCGTAATTTATTTAACCTAGAATTCGCATTAATACTTCACTTTGCAGTTTTTCCATTGAATAACACACAACCACACAACACTTAACCCCGAAAACAAAGATAGCACTCAAAAAAGGTGTAAAGATCAGTAATACTATAATCTGATTTATCAAAACTCGCGAGATGACAGCCGCCGGCGGCAAACTATGAAACTAATGGAAAAAATTGCTGACGCAAACTTTGTATCAAAACAATGTCCTGCATTACCTTTCAAGGAACTGTAACCCTTTTTTATTATTTTCAAACGTTTCTATAAATATAATTACGATTTTATCATTTTAAATATTCATTTCAATATCTTGCACTGTCAAGTTTTAATAAAATACGACATATTTAAAGTGCAAATGATCGAAGTAGGCGAGCCTATATCCGGTTTATGCTGCTAATAAGGAATGTTCCTTCCGTCCGATTGTCATGTATGAAAAGGGTGTAATCTTTAATTTAGGCGACTTTCATTTTTTTTTAAATTCAGTTTGTTCACATATAAGCAGCGAGTATCTAAGTGTGAGTGAAAATTGAGTAAGTTGCGTGATACAGTAGGCCAGCCATACTCTAAGTGTGTTCCGCGGAACCCTAGGGTTCCGCGATACCCCTGTCGGGGTTCCGCAAGAAGTTAGAAAAAAAAATCAAAACACCTCTCTCTGGTCGACCGTTCTGTCGCGGCGTATCACGATTCACGAACAATTTTACTATGCCGCCACCGCCGATACCTACTTGTGACCGCGCAATCCCTTTGATAAAAGCCGCCTTTGAAATTAGACGCTATAATTGTGAACAAGCGACTTTCGGCTCTAACTTCAAAACGTAAAGTCGAGATTGCTTACACCACATTTTTTGAATTTCTATTTTTATATCGGCTTTTTATTTATCAAAGACGCCGACTCGAGTATTTTTGAGAATGTTCGAGATTGAGGCTAGGACTATAAAAGCGATGATCAAGCCTTGACACTAGTCAGTCGACGATTAGCGTTCGGAGCGATAAGTACCTACCTGCTAGAAAAAAATTGTGTATTGTTCTACTGCTGTTTTCTGATTGTATCAGTTTTGTACATTTCTTCTTTGGACTAAAGTGCTAAACTCTTCTACGCAGTAACGACCGTGCATTATTTTAACCTCACCATCCTGAAAGAATGGAACGTTGGCTTAAAGGCGTTAAACGTGTCGCAACAACATCTTCCAACGAAGCCGAATGTTCAAAAGCAGTCCGCGTGGAGTATACAGCAATTACCGATCCAGACGATGATGCAACGACGTCAAGTTCCACGGTTTCAAAGGCGAAAAAAAGGAAGTATGATGAATCATATATCAGTTTTGGATTTGTTGATTCCAACGGCTCACCTCTCTGCATGTTATGTAGTAAACTGCTTCCTAATAGTTCCATGGCACCTGCCAAGTTGCGCCGACATTTAGAAACTGTACACCCCGAGTCTAAAGACAAGAATAAAGAATTTTTTGTACGTAAAAAAGAACAGTTATTGGAAAGTCAAAAAACAATGATGCATGTAACCCAAACTATCAATGAAAAGGCCACGGAGGCATCATATTTAGTTAGCTATCGCATTGCACAAGCAGGAGAAGCGCACACTATCGCTGAGAATTTAATAAAACCATGTGTATTAGACATAACAAAATGCATGCTCGATGAAAAATCTGCAAAGCATCTTTCTACTGTGCCGCTATCTAACGATACTGTTTCACGGCGAATTCATGATCTAGCAAGCTACGTCAAACAAGAACTAGTTACACGTCTACAAAAAACACAATTCGTCTTGCAAATGGATGAGTCGACTGATGTCGCTGGTCTGGCTATCTTGCTGGTTATCGTGAGATATCCATGTGAAAGTTCTTTTGAAGAAGACATGCTTATGTGTTCACCTCTACCCACAAACACTACCGGAGAGGAAATTTTTAATAAAATAAATATATTTTTTGAGGAAAATAATCTCAGTTGGAACGATTGCATTGACATTTGTACAGATGGGGCCAAGGCGATGACGGGTAAAACAGCAGGAGTAGTGTCACGAATAAAAAATAAAGCGCCTAATTGTAGTTCCAGCCATTGTATCCTGCATAGACAAGCACTTGCGATGAAGCAAATGCCGTCCAATCTAAAATTAGTTATGGATGAAGCGGTAAAAATAATTAATTTTATCAAATCACGACCACTACAATCCCGATTGTTCTCATTATTGTGTGAAGATTATGGCAGCACACATAAAACACTGCTGCTCCATACAGAAGTGCGATGGCTGTCTCGGGGTAAAACTTTAACAAGGCTATTTGAACTTAGAGCCGAGTTACAAATGTTTCTTTCAGATACTTCTTTTAATTTGAAAGACCGTTTGTATGATAAAACTTGGTTGTTCCGACTGTCTTTTATGGCGGATATCTTTCAGAAACTGAACGAATTAAATTTATCATTGCAAGGTAAACAGACAACAGTGTTCCAGGCCTGTAACAAAATAACTGCCTTCAAAAGAAAATTAGATTTTTGGATTATTTGCGTTGGAAATAGAGAAATAGAAAGCTTTACGTCACTCAGTGAGTTTCTTGGCGATAACAACTCAGAAATATTTCAAGATGATGTATTTGAAGAATTGGTCCAATATCTCACTTCGATGCGCGCATCTTTTGAGCAGTATTTTCCTGAAGAACAGAATACAAAAATGAAACTGAATTCATGGATTCATAATCCTTTTTTACCCAACTTACAAAAGCCCGAAAGTATGTCAAACGAGATATATGAATCTCTTTTAGAAATGTCATCTGACACAAGTATGAAGTCACTGTTCAAAACGACGCCTCTCAACGATTTTTGGTGCAGAATCCGAAATGAATATCCAATGCTTGCCAAAATGGCTTTGAATATTCTTCTCCCGTTTCCAACAACATATTTGTGCGAAACAGGATTCTCAACCTATGCAGCCACGAAAACAAAATACCGCAATAGACTGGACGCCGAACCTGATATGAGACTTCAACTGTCCTCTATGAAACCTGATATCAACCAATTGATGAAAAATAAAAAACAGTTTCATACATCCCATTAGTTAGATTTTTTTTCTTTTTCAATGTTATATTTATTATTATACTTGTTATGTAAGTAAGTAATAAGTAACTGTTACATGGTACTCTAATTATGCTTATTAATAAAAAATACACTTAAAAACCATTGTTTTATTGTAGGGTTCCATCAAGTATTTTGCTATCTAAAAGGGTTCCGTCACCAAAAAAGATTGAGAACCGCTGCAGTAGGCGATCTCGCGGCAGCCTACATTGGTTAAATTGCACAGGAACGATCTAAGTTGCACGCTTTATTAAGGAATAAGTATAAGTAGACGACAAAATGGTTACAGAATATTTATTGTTTATTGTTGAATACGTAAATAATAATTATGTTTATGAAGGTAGGCTCTGCATAACAGCCTATATGGGATGCACGCCCCTGCTGTGAGATGTGTGCCCCCCCCCCCCTTACACAACTTTTTGCTGTTATGTCAACCACAACAACCAAAACTGAATGAAAGAAAGAATCCATAGTCAAAACGGAACCCTTATTGTTTCGCCATGTCTGCCCATCCATCCATCTGTCCACGGCTTAGCTCAAAGATTCTTAGTACTAGAAGGCCATAAATAATAGGTTTAAATAAAATTAGGGGAAGCCTATAATAAAAGAGTTTTTAACAGAAATCAATGATGTAGTGGGAAATTACCTGTGATGTACTGGGTGCTGGCAAGAGATACGAGGTTGTTCTTCAGCAGGTCGTATGGTTGCTGCCCTTGTGGTTAATGGATGAAAGCTATCACCCATGCTTTCTGGATTTAGATTTGAAGGTTCACCTTCTATTAACTTTGTGGGAATATCCCTTTTACCCAGTGCCTGAAATATAAACATGGGCTGCATCACTAATTAATGGAATCGATAAAGATATTTATTGTGTTTATAGTAGTACTGTTTAAAAAAGCACCTTTTGATTTAAGTAAAATAAAGTTTAAAAAAAGGCACAAGTCAGAAACTCCAAGAAAAGACAAACAACTATGACGGGTACTTTTTGCCGAAATTTACGTGGTGTTTTTTGCAAGCAATAGCGATATCAGTTAGGTTCAACAGTTGTCCAAAGGTCAATTAGACAAATAACTGTGGTAACTAATAATGGTTAGATAGTGTTTCGATCTTGGAAATGTCATACCTGCTGGGTATTCCTGTCGTACATAGTTATCCTGAACTTCTCTGTTGTGTCACAGTGCGCAACAGCTGGCTGGGTGTAGCGTACAACGATATCTATACAACTTTGAGGGGCTATCACACCCTCAGGATCTATCACCGTAAACTTGTTTGGGGATGTACATAGCACTAAACACCCAAAGGAAGAAATAAACGCAATTAATTACTTAATAAACAAAACCTCACAACAATGAACAATCGCTACACAACAAATACACTTACCTTTAAAATTTACAGAGAAATCGTACGGGTTATACACAGTCAATAACTGCTTGTGCGTGTGTCTAGCATTTAAATAAAATTCAAGAGACACGGGAAATACGAAAACTGGAAAGTTTTTCATGTTTTCTGTTTCCAGAAACCTACAATCACAAAGGAAAACAAAAAATACACAACGCTCGTACAAACCATACGCAACTGACAGATAATTTGACAACAATAATTATGACAGGCAATGACAACTGATTAACTAGTGATGGGCTGAAACCACCGTAATGGTATCGAGTGTTTTTTTTTTTTCAAATTAGCTTGTAAAATATGACGTGACGTAAAGAGATGTTACTTTTACCTAACTGCAGAGGGTAATGTTTATTGATTCTATTTATGTCTTAATTTTAGCATTGTTACCTCGACACCAAGGAATATAAAGCTACACTGCTCAAACCGGGCATCAACGACACATTGTACTGGCAGGTTGCCGAACTTTTTTTGGCTAATAATTACATCAAGAGCACAGTTTTAAGTGTGTGACTTGTGAGTGTGTATTTTTTGATATTGTAACTTTGTGTTAAATGAATTATGAACTGAAGGTAAATGTTAGTTATTCCGTTATTAATTATTTGTGCGTGATGTCTACCTGGATATTAAGAAAAATTAGAGCAAACCCGAACTTTCCCGCAACAGTTTTGTGGATGGACGAAGCCACTTTCACGAGAGACGGCATAACCAATTGCCGAAATTTGCACAAGTGGTGTCCTAAAGGTGAAAACCCGAAATTGAAACGAGCATCCACATTCCAAGTGCGATTTTCAATTAATGTTTGGGCTGGTCTAATCGATGATATGTTGATTGGACCAGTAATATTGCCGGGAACTTTGACTGGTGAAAGATTTTTAAGCCTTTTAACAAATGACCTTCCTGAACTGTTGGCGGATGTACCACTGGCTTTACGCCGAAGAATGTATTTGCAGATGGATGGATGTCCGGCCCATTATGCAAGAAATGTACGTTCTTTTCTCAACGAAAATTATCGTGACAAATGGATCGGCCGGCAAGGACCTGTAGGGTGGCCTGCGCGCTCACCCGATATGACGCCTCTGGATTACTTTTTATGGGGGACTATGAAGCAGCGCGTCTACAGTACACAATTAAACAATGAAGCCGATTTGCATGACCGCATAATTAACTGCGCAAATGATATTCGTCAAGACCCCGACATGATAAGGAGAGCGACAAATTTTACTTCGTTCGACTATGTGCTTACAACAACGAGGAGGACATTTTGAGCACCTGATGCACTAAATTTGATAATAAGTCAATAAATAATTTTAATTCAATTCTTTTGTTTCATTTAATAACACCTAGAATAAACTATCTCTTAGAGATAGTTCTCATTCTTTAACAGTTGATATGAAACGTTGTAATTAAGTTATAAGCACGACATTTTTACCACTGGACAGCTAATACAATGTAGAATAATTTGAAATTATAAAACATGCAGGTAAAGCATAGGTTTTAATAAGAAATTTAGCAATTACTGAAAAAAATGATTAAAAAAAAGCAAATTTTTGCTTAAAAACACATTTTATTTCTGTATAGTGGGCAGTTTTTTCACGGATTTAAATTTTATGAGGACGCCTGACCATCTACGATCATCGTTAAGTTTAATTCATTGTTACAAACCAATTAATTTGAATGAAACAAGGTTTTATTTACACGAAGGTCACAGTAGGGAACAAAAACTTTAAAAAATCCATTAAAAAAATAGTGGTTTTTTTTAGATTTTTTTAATATATTTTCCGTCGATAAAATTAAGCATAGAATGCCATATTTCAATATGTGCACTTTATGAAGACTCACACTGTATATAAGGTACAAACAGATGATATATTAAACATTTATTATATATAGTACAAGTTATACAATACCATTTATCATAGGATGGGGCCAACATCAAAATAGCACAAAAATGTATAATCGTCAAATTTTTTATGTTGACCCCCCCCCCCCCCCCCGCAAACTGCCTGCACCCTTCATAGCAAAAATAATCAATTTTAGATTCAACCTTATGTTAACCCACCTATGCCTTCCCCATAAAAACCTAAACATTTTAATTTCACAGTCTGTTATTTAAATGTGTGTAAAACATACTATAAGATAAGCAGAGATAATTGAAACTATTTATACAGTGTCAGTATGGGGAACTCTAGAACTTTAACAGATAAAGCTGGATGTTCATTTTTTAGGTTTATGCCAGTTTGAAAACCGGTTGAGGCTTTTAGCTTTTTAGCTACTTGCTAATAAAAATCTACACATATTATGTATTGTTTTTCTAAAATCAACGACATTGTTTTTTAAACAATAATTATTTTAGTTAAAGTATTCCCCATATTTCGATATTTTACCATGTAAAAACAACTGAACATTAATTTATTACTTAAATTTAAATTAAAATAGGTATAAAATGTGGTCATTTGTTTTAGATTTGATCAGAAAGCTGTCAAAAAATAACTTTTCACTAAAAAAATAAAGCTTAAGGTAGATTTCACACTTCATTACATTAAAATGCGAACAAGTAAATTAAAGTAAAAGGAACATTCAAAGTTAACCATGCAATAAATTATTGATGCTTTATAAAGCTCTCTTCTGGATTTTCTGATTAAGATAAATACCCTCTCACTGTTTGATAGACGTCAATTAATTTTATTTTTGTAAGATTTTCATTCCATTCTAAAATCATTTCGCCTATTGATCATCACTTAGGACACTTACAAAATAAGTACATTTGACGTTTATCTATCAAATTCGTCGGATTCCCCATAATATCTTCTAATTTACCTAACCATATAAAGTCTTAAAGCATAAATGTGATGAAATAGTCTTGTAATATAGCGAGAGAAAGAAGGCAGTGATGGTGGTGTGGTATCATTTAAAAAATGCTACGCTTTCAATGCCTTTCTTCGAAAGGGGACTATATTTCGTGTCACCAAAATTTATATTTGTCATCAAGTTGTATTACCTAATAGATAAATCTATCGCCACGAAACATTTTCGTTCTCAGATAAACAAAAATTGTTCCCAGGTATGAATTATCAAATTAATATTAATATATGTGTAAACTAAGAGATGGATTACTAATAAAATTGTAGTGCATTAAATGAATATAAACTTCGTTCTTTTAATAAGTTTTATTACTTAAATAATAGCTATGTGCTCAGAATGGTAGATCTGTCACCAAATAAATCTAGTATCGATCCCTGAATGCGACTACTTTTTATTTGATATTTTGTCACCAATACAGTACCTAGTTACATTTTATTTTGTTCAGTTATTAAAATAATAGTATTCGTTACCAATTTAATACATCAATTTATAATTTTAATGAAAATATGTTCAAGGAGGCGGAGACAAATTGGCGCACTTTTAAAAATTGACCAATCCGGCCTCAACGACCCATCCATCGTACCTAGCTACGATCATACGATGCGCGGCGCGGGCAGCGAGATGCAATGCAAGTTTACTTTATTCGCGCCGATTCCACGTTCATTGTTGTCGGTGCATTTAAATATATTTATACTACCTGTGGAAATTAAGATCCTTGGGGGAGGCATATGTCCAGTTAAGTATCCATCCACCATCGTTTCAACCAAAAGAGTGTAATTTTGGTTGAAACGATGATGACGACAACCCAAATTTTTTTTAGAACTAAAGTTCTAAAAAAAATTTGGGTTACCAAACTAATTAAATAAAAAAAATTTAAATTTTATAGTGACATAATATATGATTTATTGGTGATCCCTTTAAATTAGTTTGCTTTATTAGGACAAACCTATTATAATACTTACAAAAACATTTATTTGACACTAGACCCTATATCTCCATGATTTTAGGTGATTTATTGTGGAATTGATTTTATATTGTTTGGTGACTACATTTTGGTTACAAATCTACTATTTTGCGGAAAAACCCTATTTTTTAAGAAACACAAAACGAATAAAATTGGCGATAGCTTGAATGATACCCTTTTAAGCTTTTTAGCTTGAATAATACACCAAAAATTTCGAATGAAGGATTGCATTCGAAATTTTATGAAAAAAAGGTAGCTTCGGAGCCTTAATTTAAATACAGGTTGAAATTCATTATAGCAATCGAAACGAGCTTTTTGTATTTCATCGTTTACCTCTCAAATGTTTATTTTGAGAGGTAAACGATGAAATACAAAAAGCGAGCGAGAAAAGTAACTGAAAATCGCGAGGGTAACTTATCACTGCAACACAAGAACAAACGCTTGTTCAACGCGAGAGCCGCGAAAATTTTAGGAGCAAGAAAAGGACAAAAAAAAAAGTTTCAACATTTTTGAGAAAACTTACCAGTACCAAAACCACCCCCTTTTCTATGGCCTTGCATGCGAACTACTTGTTTGGTAAAATATTCCCGAAGTTAAAGTGATATTGAACTAAATATGAATGATCGTTTTATTGAAAATTATATGTAATAAAAAATCTATAATGAAAACTATAACTAAGCACTGCAATAGGAAACATCTGAGACTCGAGTACTAGACTGTTAAACAAAGATCTCGCATCAATGACCCAGGTTGAATAATTATTTTTTCTATATAATAACATAATTATAATTAATTACAAGCATTACTAGCGATGTGCACAATTAAAAGAAATGTTATAAAAAGGTATCCGAGGACACAATAAAATAACTAATCTAAAATGAACATAAATTATGGACGTCGTAAGACTAAATATAGGATGATACAATAAATACTATATAATACAAACTTATTGTGAGTTTATCATACAGATGGGTATAAAAAGACTTTTCAATGGCACATGACTAGTAATAATTACGAATTTTTAAATAATATTTAGAGAGAATTCTGAACTTTACAAAGTCTAGTCTACTTGAATGACGTCCCGCAGAGAGTTTTGAGAGATAGGAGTTTTTATTTTGTTAACGGACAAATTGTTAAGATTTAAAAAAAATTTACACCAGCTGATTGCTTAGATCAAGTTATTGGCTTGGATAAAGCATCGCAACGGCTGGGTCTTCGGTCTCAAAAGTGATGAGTACGTCCTTAAATTTGTCAAGCAGCTGCATCAATTGTGAGCGGCTCACATTCTCCATGAACATTATTTCTTCAAGATGCTGCTCGCCACGGAAATAGCCTGTGAATTTATATACATTTTTTACAAAAATAATGACAATGAAAAGTACAGGTTTGTTTAACAATTACATTTTTTGTTTGCTTTTACTCCTCTATTATATTACAATCCACTGTTTGTAGTAGGTAGAGAAATGGTAGGAATAACAAGTTCAGATCTAAACTGTTTGGAATAAAGCAGCAAGACCTGAACTTGTGTTATACTCTGTAATACTTGGACTTTCGAGCCGGTTACCAGCAACATATTCCAAAATGAAAAAGGTAAGGTCAAAAAAATAATTATCAATTCAGGGTGGTCGATAAATTCAAACCCAGGACCGGAAAACCCCTTTTTTTGATTAAGCCGATTGTTAGGGAAACCCTATGAAAGGTTACCCAAAGGGTTACCTTATCGATAAGCTACTCCAGTGTTAGCTTTTCGTTACGAAAACCTTTTTGAATAAAGTTAACTGCTTTCAATGCGCATAGAGAATCAAATAGGGTATTGGTAATTTCAATATTTAAGCACTTACCAACTAAAAGGGTTAGGGTCTATCTATGTCTTTTTAGATCATTCTGGTGATTTGTATTAACCTGTCTGTGTATTTTAGTTTGCCGTGGCGATAGCCACACACAATAAAAGGTTATACAAAAATCGAAGTGTGCACGTAGAGGTTAAAATTGCTCGAGCGCTTTTAAAACCCTTTCATAGGGTAAGCCTCGATAGGGTTTTCAGATACGGATATTGCTTACCCGAATTAACTGTATTCATTTGGTTAGCCTTTCGTTGTAGTAAGTCTACGATATGCTTACCGAATTGATAGGGTTTGTGGAAACAAGTCTATGAAATACCCAATTAAAAACCCTTTTATTGGTCAGCGGTTCCGGTCCTGGATTCAAACGCAATTGTACGCATTGAAAAAGGCAGTGAAGATATACTTCTGCGTTTTTCGTATTTGGGCGACCGCCGTAGCTTACACTATCGAATAGTGTTATACCGCCAGTTCTACAAAATGGTGCGTTGTTATATATTTTGAAGCGGTGAATGTTTAAGCGGAGCCCATAGACTAACAGAGCATAATGTTTCTCGCTTTTTAATTTGGGGTACACAAAAGTAACTGTTTGGAATACGATGTTTAAAAATATTTGAATTTAGTACCTAGGTTTTGATATTTTATAATAGATGGCGTTGTACGCTATTGAATCGCGGTAGCATTTGGTTTTTTCTATTGTATGAGTACTTTCAATGCAATAAACTCGATGCACTCACAGGAAAAACAGTTTTATTTATAAATCAAGCATCACAAGGAAGAAGTCAGATTGAGGGACTCGTACATAAGTCCTTCGAGCCGGATGTGGTTAAGGATACGGTTTCGAACCAAGGGGTTCGTTTTGGCTGCATTGACGTCACGATTGTCGTCGGCGCCTTGCTGCTGCTGCGGTGCTCTACGGGTGCTGCGAATCGAGCCCGACCAGCGGCAACGGTGTTGGTATTTTGGAATCACGGCGGCATCGTTACATTGCGGCTAAACGGATGTCATGCTCTATGGATTATGAACAGATTCCTTGTGAAGTGAGTTGCCAAGGGATGAAGTGAGTACTTTGCTTTATATTTTGTTGGTGAATTTGAAATAAATTGACTTTCATATTGTTTTTACTTTGAAATAACTAGAAAAAAGTGCAGTGACGGGATTTTTTGTTAAAATTTCGTTTTATCTGACGAAAACCATCGATAATTTTGATTGTTTGTTTTTATTAATATTGAAATTGAAAAATTGAAGATTTGATAAATTAAGACTTATATTTTTAAAATTTGTGCTGTTGTGACGTATTTTCTATTTTGTTATCGATTGTCAAATTAGTGAAAATGGAGTCGTACGATCGTATGCAAATAGACATTAGCAATTTAATCGATAAAGATTTGTCTAACTTTAAAAAATCTCCACGAGACAGAATTACAATTCCATATATAGAAACTCGTTTAGAGACTTTAGAACTTCACTGGCAAAACTTCTTTGAAACACACCGTGACATTTTACGTAACGTGTCAAAGTCAGATTTGACTGCTTCGGATTATTTTAATTGTGATATTTACAATAAAACTCAGGAAACTTACACTGATTACAAAGTTCTTTTAAAGGAACATTTGTTTAGAATAAATAATACACAGTTAAAGAAAGCAGCATCCGTCCATAATGTTGGAGAGGGTGTGTCAGATAGTACAACACAGCATACGAACGTAAGATTACCAACTATTACCATTCCAAAATTTAGTGGAAATTATATAGAATGGACCACTTTTAGGGATCTTTTTACCTGTTTAATAGACCGAAACCAATCCTTGGACGAAGTTCAAAAACTTCATTATTTAAAAACGTATTTAACAGGCGAAGCTGAGCAGCTCATAAGACATGTTCCCATTACGGCTGCCAATTACAATGTTTGCTGGACCCAGCTTAAAAATAGATTTGACAATAAGAAATATATATCCACTCACATTTTACATCGGTTAATTAATCAACGCGCTTTGCAAACAGAATCTTCAGCTGCTTTGAAAGATTTATTAGATACGACAAGCGAATGCCTTAACGCGTTACAAAATTTAGGTATAAATACAAGCAGTTGGGATATTATTGTCATTTATACAGTTAGTCAAAAATTAGATACGGAGTCCAGGAAACAATGGGAAGCCAGGTCAAATGAAGCTCCCGATGAGTTGCCCACCTTAGACTTGTTTAAAGAATTTTTAGAACACAAATTTAGATCGTTAGAATTTTTGGATACTAAATTAAAATTAAACAAACCAATCAGAGTGAATCATATTTCCAATTTGAAAACTGTCGAATGTTCTATAGTGTGTCTGTTTTGTAAAGCCAACCATAAGCTTATCAATTGCAATTTATTTTCCAAAGAAAATCCACAAGCGCGTAGAGATTTCGCGCAAGTTAATCGCCTGTGTTACAATTGTTTAGGCAATAACCATTCGGTATTTGTTTGCAAACAGACAGCTCGATGCAAAATTTGTAAGAGGAAACACCACTCTTTACTTCACCCTCAGGATAACCTCGTAGAGCCAACTAGGGGTGAAGGGTTAGACAGTAGGGGTGTTAGGGTTAACTTTGGCACTGCTAATCCTCAACAAGAACAGGTAGAATCGGAAATTAATCCTGTCACGACATGTACTTCTATAACTCAAAGTCGCGTGTTATTGGCAACTGCTCTTATTAGGGTTAAATCGAGAATTGGGGGAGACAGGACAATGCGATGTTTGTTGGATCAAGGTTCGCAAGCCTCATTTATAACGGAAGCAGCTGTACAGTCATTAGGCTTGCAGAAATATCCAGCAAATATTCTTGTTTCTGGAGTAGGAAGTGATACGAACTCAGCTATAAACTCTAGGTTTTTTGTGATTCTGAAGCTGTGTTCAATCTATGATCCTACGTATAGTTTTGAAGTCAAGGTCTATGTAATGAACAAACTTACGGCCTTTTTGCCTGCGGAAAAGGTGCTTTTACCATGGTGGCCGGAACTGGCCAAATTAAAGTTAGCGGATCCAAAGTTTGACGTTTCTAATAAGGTTGACGTGTTGGTTGGTGCAGATTTATTTTGTCAAATTTTGGAAGATGGTGTACTTAAAGGCCCACCGGGGTGTCCTTTGGCCCAAAAAACAAAATTGGGATGGATTTTATCAGGACAAGTGTACTCGGGAACTAAGAAGACTGACACAATTGTTACTCTACATACGCAAGTAGATGATAATTTATTGTTAAGGAAGTTTTGGGAGATTGAATCGGAACCATCGGAGAGTATACATAGGAAGATTCTTACGGAAGAGGAACAGAGATGTGAGGAGATATTTGCTAGAACAACTCGAAGAGACGAGACTGGCAGGTACATTGTGAAGCTTCCTTTTCGTGAAGAAGATCCTAGATGTCAATATGGAAATTTTCAAAAGATTGCAACAAGAAGACTTCATTATTTAGATACAAAACTAACAAAAAATGATTTTTTGAAAGAGCGATACGCCTCAGTTTTAAATGAATATGTGGAGCTTAATCATATGGAAGTCGTCCCTGAAGAAGAGAAAAATGACCAACTTGCAGTATACCTACCTCATCATGCCGTAGTGCGGGAGGACAGAGAAACTACTAAGGTACGAGTAGTATTTGATGCGTCGTGTCCTGGGACAAATGGAGTTTCATTGAATCAAGATCTCATGACAGGCCCTAGACTTCAACCCGACCTCAGACATCTGGTAATGCGCTGGCGAAGTCATCCTATTTGCATCATAGCCGATATAGTCAAGATGTATCGTCAAGTGAAGATTGCAAAGTCTGATATTGACTTTCAAAGAATATTATGGCATGACAAGGATGGCATCTTGCAACATTTTCGGATGTTACGTGTAACGTTTGGAGTATCGGCAGCACCGTATTTAGCTGTTAAGGCATTACAGCAGCTCGCCATCGATGAGTCGCCAAGTTTCAAGTCTATTACTGATATTGTCCTTAAGGATTTTTATATGGACGATTTAATGACAGGTTCTGAAACAGTGGCTGAAGCAATTGACATTTACAAAGATGTGAATTCGTTAATGAAAAAAGGAGGTTTCGAATTACAAAAATGGAGAAGTAACAGTAGCGAATTATTGAAGAAATTGGACAAGGCAGAAAAAAAAGAAGAAAACAGAGTGGAAATTACTATGGACAAAGAAACGAAAGAGGTGGTTAAAGTATTGGGTTTAAGCTGGAATAGCTTGACAGACAAATTCATTTATTCTGTTCAACTGCCACTAACGGAAAAAATTGTGACAAAACGGCAAGTTGTTTCAGATATTTCGCGGTTATTTGACCCTCTAGGCTGGATAGCTCCTGTAGTAGTAAAAGCAAAGATACTTATACAGAAAATTTGGATAACAGGTATCGATTGGGACCAGAAGCTGCCGAATAAAATATTGCAAGAGTGGCTATCATTTAGGAATGAACTGTCTTCAGTTGTAGGATTTGAAATTCCTAGATGGATGGATACGAATCGAAATGATACATTGACAGAGGTGCATGGATTTAGCGATGCTTCCAATGAAGCTTATGCTGCTGTCGTGTATATTCGTATACTAAAAGATGATGGAACTGTTCGTGTGAGTTTGGTGACGGCAAAGACAAGAGTGTCTCCAATCAAGCAAGTTTCAATTCCTCGGTTGGAGCTATGTGGCGCGGTTTTATTAACAAAATTGCTTTTTGAAGTATCTGAAGTATTGTCTATTCCCAAGGAACGCGTATATGCATGGACAGACTCTACTGTTGTTTTAGCATGGCTCAGTAGTCACCCCAGCCGCTGGAAGCCATTTGTAGGTAATCGAGTGGCGGAAGTGATCAATCATTATGATCGAAGCCATTGGTCATATGTTAAGTCGAAAGAGAATCCTGCAGATTGCGCATCAAGAGGTGTCAAGCCATCGGAATTGAAAGAGTTAGTGCTTTGGAGGGAGGGTCCTGCATGGTTACATTCGCGTTATGATAGTATCGTAGATGATAATAATCACAGAGCTGTATGGGATACAAATTTGGAAATAAGAGAAAAGATATGTGCCCTTGCAACTGCCGAGGAGATACAGGATCCCTTCATGGAAAGATTTTCATCTTTGCGCAGGCTTGTTCGTGTTTTTGCTTGGTGTAGAAGAGTTAATGTAAGAAGATCATCAGACAACAAGCCTTCGTGGTTAACGGCTACAGAACTACACGAATCATTGGTTTGTTGTATAAAAAGATGTCAGGATATGTACTTTAAGGAAGATTTGACAAGCAAGAAAAGTAAATACGCTTCTCTTAGTCCTTATTTCGATAACAATGGACTGTGGCGTGTTGGTGGTAGATTGCAAGCTGCAAATATGGACGAAGATATGAAACACCCAATCTTAATTCCACGAAAGTCTCATTTAGCTCAACTTATAGTTTCAGACGCTCATGAGAAGACTTTACATGGTGGTCCACGTCTTATGATAAATTACATCAGGTCTAAATATTGGATAACTGACTTGAAGAGCTTAGCGAGATCTTATGTGCACAGATGTATAGCATGTTTACGTTACTCAGCAAGATCTAGTCAACCGATAATGGGTCAAGTACCTGCAGCTAGGGTAACAGCTAATCGACCATTTCGATTCAGTGGAGTCGATTATGCAGGTCCCATAGCAATAAGGACGACAAAAGGGCGTGGTCATCGTTCTACAAAGGGTTATATTTGTCTTTTCGTGTGTATGGCTACAAAGGCAATTCACCTAGAGGCGGTGAGTGATTTAACTTCAGAGACATTTTTAGCTGCTTTTAAACGCTTTGTAGCCAGACGTGGACAATGTACAGAGTTGTGGAGTGACAACGGTACTACTTTCGTGGGTGCTGATCGCGAATTAAAGTCATTGCTCGCCGAGGAAAGGTCATCGGTAGCTATCGAGATAGCTGACTGGTTGTCTAGCAATGGGACAACTTGGCATAGGATTCCACCTTACAGTGCTAATTTTGGAGGACTTTGGGAGGCAGGGATTAAATCGACGAAGCAGCATCTTAAGCGTATTGTAGGCAACGCGACCTTAACGTTTGAAGAGCTCACTACCTTACTGTCACAGATCGAGGCTTGCCTTAATTCAAGGCCTATATCAGTAGTTAGCGATGCTGTCGATGATCCTGTTCCCTTAACGCCGGGTCACTTTTTGGTTGGAGAACCATTGATACTGCCCCCAGATCGAAATTTTGAGTATTCTAATGTAAGTTGTCTCAGAAGATGGCAACATACTCAAAAAATGGTTCAAGATTTCTGGAAGCGATGGTCCGCTGAATATCTTACGCAGTTTTTGTATAGGTATAAATGGCAATCTCATTCTCCGGAACCAAAGCTAGGGGATGTAGTTCTAGTTAAGGAAGATTTTCTTCCACCAGCTAGATGGCTTTACGGGGTTATAACAGACAAACATTCTGGTCCCGATAATGTAACACGGGTTGTTAGTTTACGTTGTGGAAATGGTGTTGTTATTAAACGACCTATCTCTAAGCTTATAGTTTTGCCAATAGCAAACTAGTTTTGTTTTGTATTGTTTGCGTTGTTTTATAATAATGAATTGATTCTAGGTAGCTAGTCAGGTTTTTTTTCTGAAGATGTAGAGATAATTTTTTCGATTGTTTTGTTTTGGTATTAACAGTAAGAGTTTGTGTTATGTTTTGAGTATTTTGTTGAATTTACAGTTAGGAATTTAGATAAATTATCATTTGTTTATTGAAAGGAGATTGAGCTAATTGCACCCATACTAACCACACATTAAGGGAAATTGGCAATTTGTAATGTTATTAATTTATTTTCAGTTTGTAAGGTATTCTATTTGAGTTTTGTGTTTATATAATAGGTATTTTTTTCAATTAAGACTTAAATTTTGCTATTAACTTGATTATGGACATTCTGTCCATGGTGGGCGGCATGTTTGGAATACGATGTTTAAAAATATTTGAATTTAGTACCTAGGTTTTGATATTTTATAATAGATGGCGTTGTACGCTATTGAATCGCGGTAGCATTTGGTTTTTTCTATTGTATGAGTACTTTCAATGCAATAAACTCGATGCACTCACAGGAAAAACAGTTTTATTTATAAATCAAGCATCACAAGGAAGAAGTCAGATTGAGGGACTCGTACAGTAACTACACCCAATCCGAAAACTTTTTTTGTTGCCAAAAGTATATTTCAGTAAGCCTAGCTTATTAAAATAAGTTGGTTTATTTTTAAAAGAATAATTACCTTTCTTGTGTAGTTGAGCTAGTAATAGCAGATCATCCGTGTCTTTAGAAGCAGGTATTGCTGCTAGAACCGTCCGCTCTTCAACGCTGAACGTATCCAACAATGATTCAGTGGTGAGGGGCTCGTTAGGCACTCGACAGGCGTCGATCACGTCACAGCTGGCTGGTACACTCCAAACTATAGGCTGCTGGAAACTAAAGAAATAATTTCATGGTAAATAAACATAGTATTCCCGTTTCTATCCGTAGATTTTTTGTGACGAAAACATAGCGTAAGAAACAAACAACCGATTTTAAGGGGATTTATGGTGTTACGAACTAATTGAAGTTAAAATTTATTGAAACCATATTACAAAATTGGAACTTAAGAAATACATACCTCATTTCACTCTGCAGCTTGAGGTTCAACGATACGCCATTCTTTTTCTCACCATTCATTGGTATTACACTCGACTTTGATCTCGGCGACACATCTTGATCACTTTCAAACTTGTCGTCGTCACTACTCGTGTTCAATATAAGCTCAGCCTCTTTCAATGACAAGTCCGACAACCTCGTCGGGAAAGTCTTAATTTTCTCTTCTAATTTGTTAATGCTTCCGTTCACATTGTCCGCATGACCATTCATGACGGTATCAGTTCCATTTGTATTATTAATATTGCTAGTTATACCGCTATCTACCGAATTCCCTTGCAATTTCTTTTTCTCTACCTTATCGTCAAATTCACAACCATTTACAATGTTCGTGTTGATAACCCCGTCAACCACATCTACTCCTTCATCGAATGAATGATTAGCGGAGTCCATTTCTGGGATTTTTTCATACTTCGTGTGATCAGATTCGATTACTATAGGTTTTGTGTGCGAAAAGTCAGTTTGGTTGAGATTGTTCTCAGTAGGATAGTCTACATCGGAATCTGGAAAATGGTTAGTACTGTCTCTAGTTTCGACTGGTTCAGGTACATTTAATTGCATTTGATTGAGAGATGAGAATGATACGCTGCAAGATTGATTATAAATGTTGTGTTTCTCACAGTAGTATTCTTTACCATCTGGAAAAAATACAATTAGAATGCATGAATATGAATATTTGGGATGGCTTTAATAGGTTATTTATATTTTGGTTAAATTGTCCCGAAGTAGGGTATACAAAAATTAGGAAATGTAAAAGTGCCATTAATGGCTTATTTGCAAAAATAAGTAATTTTGATATTGCTAACCAGTTCGCAAGGCACTCTTTATACAACAAAGCCCTAGTGCCCTACGCATAGTAACTAATCAATCTGAGTTTCTTGCGCCGTTTATTCTCATCACCAGCCGATATACATATAGTACCTGAAGCGGTGTTATGGCAAAGTTATATTTTTGGGACGTGTATGACGTGCCCGGAAGAGGCTTAAATACTAAATAAATAAGTATTATCATCTATTTCCTCAATCATATTTCAATATTAATTTAATCGAGTCAAGAATGTTTTTTTTAAATACACCAATTATCTAACCCAGGGATCGAAAACCGGTTATTTTACTATGGACCCTAACCGGAATAATAAAGGTTTTCGCTAAATTACCTATCACATACTCCAAATACCGACTCAAAAGCTACGGCAAATTTAGTTTTACGGTCAAATCTTTACAACTACTATCAAATAGTAGAACATTAACCGGTTTCGATCCTCGATCTAACCCAAACACTTTTACTATGGAGACTAGACAACGGCTAAACATACTCAAACTCGTATATAAACATGAACCCAGGAGCTAGGAGGCGACGCACGCACCCCTATACCTGTGACGCAACCGTGTGGGACAGAAGCTCGAGTGAACCCACCGGTGTCCAGCCCCCAGCGCCAGTGCGGCGAGTTGAACTGCACGTAGGTGTGCAGCTGCAGCAGCAGGCGGCGCCGCAGCAGCCAGGCCGCCACGCGCGCCAGCCGCGCGCCGCCGCCGCAGCCGCCGCAGCCGCCGCCCGCGCCGCGCGACACGTACCACAGCGGCGCGGGCAGAGAGAACTCACCTAGCATCTGTCGTCATACGAAAGCCCCGAGTTTGAGTCTCGAAGTAACAGCAAAGGTGCCGAAATATACACTCGGAAACGACCCTCAGTGCTCGGCCGGACTGACCACGCGATGCGGGATGCGCACAGTGACGACGCGCACGACGAGCTGTGACGACACTATTTTCATGATAAGTTCGGTGACAGTTCACATTTTCCGGTCGTAAAATTACTAAATTACTGATTTACCAAAAAAGAAATGTCGATCATTGCGTAAATCTAAAAATTATTGCCTATAGAAAGCCATGTAAAAAATCAATCCGTTATTACAGCTGACGTATGTTAAAATGTAAAAAAAAAAAACAAATACTTGATGCGTGAAACTAAACGTTTACCGATAGAGATTGACAATGCTTTATCGACACTAAATTGATAAATCGGCAAAATCGATGCAGTCGTCTTGTAAAAACCTATAACAACGGCGTTGAAGTCAATATGAGAGCACCTGTCTTGTATGGTTTGGGTTTTAAAAATAATTTAATATAACAATCATATTATTTAATGTGTCAAATAAAAAAATATTAATATTAAAATCAAATAAACTGACTAACAACTTTCTCGGTACCTAAAAAAATCGGTCGGATTTCGTTAAGACGCATCACTATCTGTCAACTGTCTGTTACAGAACTCTTCCTATCTTGTTAAAAATACGTCTATTTTGAGATGCCCGCGTGCGTGCTGTCATACGCTCACTGCGGCCGCTTGTATGGGCTTGTCGCCCGCCCCGCACTCGTAACTTGCAGTCAGGCCAAGCACTTAAACTTACTACACAGGACAAAAACAAAATACCGATAGTGACCATGAGTTATAAAAAATACGTAAATAAATATGCGCCAGACAACACACTAACTGTCATAGTCTAAGGAATTAACATCATTGTGTCTCTGAGCACACCCAGATACGAGAAATTAAAGATCGTTATATGAATTGAATCCGGGAAAACCGGGAATCCGAACCCTTTGCGTTCAAGGTGAATTACCGCGCCACTATACCAACTAATCAGGTCTTCATCATTATCGTTGCCAATAACAAAAGCTATGCCGAAATTTTGGAAACTCCGAAAAAACAAGGTAACATAAGACAATGGTAAAAACAAAATTTTGGAGCAATCGATTTTAACTATAGCAGTTAAAATCCAGACTTTCTTTCTTTAAATCTTTAGGTATAACATAATTAGGTTACGTTGATTTTCGAGTGATCTAGTGAATTTGGAACTAGTATTTTGGGGTGTTATTTTTAAATATCAGTTAGTACAATCATCCGTCAGCCGTCAGTGATAAAGGTAAGTTATTACTGACGGCTGACGGATGATCCGGATTTGAACCCCGCAAGGAAGTAACAGATAGAACCGTTTGGTTTTTTATTGTTCCGTATCTCAAAAGAATAAAACGAAACCCATGATCACTTTGTTTACCGTCCGACTGTCAAAACCTTTTTTCTGATAGAATGGGTACATTAAGTTTTAACTTGAAATTATTAGGTATCAAAATAACACGACAATTATACATAAGTAAGTAGTTTTGACATCTCTTAGTATCTTAAAATAAAGTCAAGTTACTTAATATTAGTAATTGACTTCAAAGCAAAACAAAATCAACTTTTACAAATAATTTAAAATAACAAATAAAATTATGAATTAAATAAGTTAAATAAAAAAAATATATATGTTTTATAATTGCAATATATTGTTCTTGGAATTATTATTCGTGAATCGTAATAACATGAATAATAGTGATTCATAAAACAGCACTTTTATTATTATTATGTATTTCCCGCACTCTCAAATAGGTTCCACTTTAACTACTGCTCACTAGATAACCAAGGACCGTAAAACCGGGTTTAAGAGTTAACTGCGACGACTAAACCGTCCGTTTCACTTAAGCCGTATTTAGGGCCATGCCACACTGGCGGATTACAAGCATTTTCAAAGCGGAGCGGCCACGCAGCGAACACGCCGCGTGCGCGGCGAAAACGTCGCGGCTGCGCAGCGAATACGTTGCGGACGCGCAACGATTTCGCCGCGGAGAGAAGCGTGGCCGCCATTTTGTACACTCGCATACGGAAACCCCCGCTCCCGCGCTACTTTAGTTCAGCCTTTATAAACTTCCATACAAAAAAATATTGTATGAACTCAGATCCTATATTGTACCAACTTAACAAAATATTCTAATGTTACCATTTAGCCAAATTATTACTCTCTGCGTATAAAATTATGATGTCTTTAAATTACTTAATTTTAAATACAATGGGCTAGTTTCCTAAAAAAATCTAATTAGTCCGTCAGTTGAATTAACAGAAAATATTGGACACGTATTTTTTCTTTTCTGTATCAAACAAAAAATTATGAAGATATAGCCCGTTAAAGTTCCGCGTAACGTCACGCCTTGCGACACTTATAAGCAAGACGTGACGTCACGTGCTCACTTTGATGCGCTTTATCTTCGCTATTTTTTGTTTGATTGACAAAAGACAAAATATGGGTCCAATATTTTTTGATAATCTAACTGACGGACTAAATAGAATAATCATTTTTTGACCCAGGAAACTAGCCCATTGATTTAATCGAATAGTTAGTCCACCGCATAACAGATCTTAATATACCGTAATGGTTTTACGACAAAATTATTTTATTTAATTATTAAATAAATAAATAATAAGTAACTTCTGTCTGAGTGACTTTTATTTATTTGCACTTTATATGACAAAAGCAAACAAAATGTCTGCTGCTTTCGCGCATATTTTGTTTTGTAATTTTCTTGTAAATTTCCTCGTCGAAATCCATTCTGTTACTGAGTGTATCGATCGCCACTCACTCAAGGCGGAAACGTTGCGAATCCGCGACGCGTACGCTCTCCGCTTCCGCAACGTGTTCGCTGCGCAGCCGCGACGTTTTCGCCGCGCACCCGCGGCGTGTTCGCTGCGTGGCAGCTCCGCTTTGAAAACGCTTGTAATCCGCCAGTGTGGCATGGCACAGGGCCGCTTAACCCGCATACGTATCGGGTTAACCCGTATAATATCGCTGATTAATCGGAAAGAACGAGATAGAAATAGTAGTACATTGTATGGAAGCTTGTTTAAATTAAACGTAAGTGAACCTTAGGTCGGAACCGATTTTTTTTACGATTGAGTTTGGTTAACCTGTATTTAAAGTTTAACCGTAAACTCCGGGTTCTAGCCGAAATCGTTAAAATTAAACGGATTAAATACAGGTAACCTTTTAGGTCCTTGTGGATAACATTTTACTCTTAACAAGTCCCGAGTGCAGACAATAGCCTACCACAAAACGTATTTTTTTCCAATATAATATTGATCTCTATAAGTTAGACTTAAAGTAAGAAAAATTGGTTGAATGTCTTTTACCGCTACCTGTTGACTGTACGTCTTAATTACAAACAAAAGACAAACCTGCAACAGGCAAAGACCTGGAAACTCTTTGGCAAACTCCTCTACTAGTGGAGAGTGTATGTGAACATTCGCTCCTGGTGCTACGACGTATACGTTCCCTTCACATAGTGGGTATATTATTGTGGCTTTTGCCCAGTACACAAGGTGGCCCGTTAATTGGAATACCTGAAATAGAATCAAATTAACTCTTTACTCTACTATAGGTCTATTAGAGTACTATTAGTTGATACAACTTCATATTTTTTTACATGTAATATAAATTAGTTAATTTCCTTTTCGGGGACATTTCTATCGCTTAAACAAAACAAATTTTACAATTGAGCCAATACTACAAACACCAAAATAAAATAAAATTGAAGTAAAATTTACAAAAAGTTCGTAGTCAGTTGCATTAAACGAAACAATTGTTTTTTGTTTTATCCTATTTCCAATTGCATCACAAACTATACTGGGTGTCCCGTAACTCAAGGATAACTTCGTAACCATATACTTTATACACTATAGCGAACAACTTTTGTTTAATGACTTTTAAAAATATGCATAATAATAATTATCATTTTTATTGGACACCCTGTATTTTTGCGTTAAGGAGAATACGAATACAAAAAGCGTTTCATATTAAAGTTACTGGAACCGGATTGAAACTGGATCGTAACTACTGTATATACTTATATATGTATAATATACTTTATTGCACCACTTTACCCCTAAGTTTATTAGTAGTTCTAGAAAGTATAAACATTTAGTTCATATCACCTGTGTCAAAGACAAATCTGCTTCAATAGCGAGAGTCTGTATACTCTTGAGGGGACTGTAAAGTTTTATAAGCCTCAGCAAAGCAGGGCTGCCGTCAAGCGGAATTGATGCTAACAGCTCATTTGGGTTAACCTGAAAAAAACGAAAATAAACAGCTTGAAAAAAGATATTAAAAGAAATTATGAGTAGAGGCTACAATTTATTTGATACTTGCTGCGGTAAAGCGCGGTACGGGAAGGGCGAAAAGCAGGCGCACCATCACGTGACCACAAACTTCCCACAGTACCCGAATTATGCGTTTCCTCGAAGCATATCAAAGGCCTTTTCCTAAAGACTTTTTAAACTCCAAAGCAATCGCAAAAATTAATTAAGCGAATACTTATGGTATTTGAGGTGGTGCCTGGTGGCACATTTAAGAAACGAGAATGCGATATCTTTTCGTTCACGTCCAAGTGAAAATACGAAATAGTTGAACTGTATCTATTTAAAATCACAATCTTTGTCACAACAAGTTTTGCATACATACCAGCAAAAGTATGCCATGATAAGGCCGGAGTTTCTGTAAACACTTGTCTATAGTTTCTGGTTCAATAATAAGACCTCTGTTGTGAATCTGATGCGCCTTGTGTGGTAAACAGAAGGATAAGAGTACCCATTTGTTTATTCGAACTTGAACTATCCCTATAAAAATATAACCAGATTAAAAATTGATATAAAGGTTATTTTATGACATAAGACATGTAAAACAGTGAAATAATAAAAATTAAATTAATTCGGAATTATAGCTACTGTTAATAAATATATAATTTACATAATATGTATATACAATGTATTAGAACAAAATGTGACACTAACCAGTACTACTTAATTCCTCAAACACAGACTTCATAGATCTCGCCAGCGAGCTTCTCTGTAGGATAAGGTGGAATGCGGACTTAGGTTCCGCATCAACTCCATTCTCCATGCAATATGTATTAGAGCTGGTTGAGTTACGGGAACTCTCCTCCTCTTCGTCGTTTTCACCAGAGTTAATCTCACTATCTAAAGCTGACACTTCATCATGAGCTGCTAACTGTAGATATACCACAATTAAATAAATTAATTTACATAAATACATATAATTTAATGTAATATATATATGTACGGGTCACAGGAAGACACTGGATGCAGGCCCCTTCCAACCGGCCAATCTGGAAGTCAATGGGGGAGGCCTATGTTCACCAGTGAACGTCCTATGGCTGAAATGATGATGATGATGATATAATTTAATTCATATATAGTGTCTTACTTAGTAAATGAAATTAATACTTTATTAATATTTATAAAAGTTTATTTTTATTATGTTTTTATTACTATTTATAGTATAATTT
This sequence comes from Anania hortulata, assembly GCA_963576865.1. NCBI lineage: Eukaryota > Metazoa > Arthropoda > Insecta > Lepidoptera > Crambidae > Anania > Anania hortulata. The sequence goes on from OY756400.1 coordinate 12,564,837, forward strand.
TCAATATTGTTACCAATTTAATCTTTAGTGAATTATGGGATTTCCTGTATAGCTGTAACTAATGATAAAAAATAAAAGTTTCCGGTCCATCCTTTTGGAATTCCGAAGAATAAATTAAAGACTAGAGTGCTTTGCCAGAACCAGCTTCAACATTTAGTCATCCTATTATTTAACTCATCAAGCTTACGTTAATGCGACAATATAAGTTCCATTGGTATGTGGTCCCATGAGATCGCTTAGATGTAAACGGGTTAAATAAATAAATGTAAGGTAAGAGAACGGGGTGGTTTATCTAGGGTGGGACAAAAATTGTTTGCATAAATTTTTTATGAATATGTTTACAGTTAACACTTTATTTAATAATATTCTCCATGTGATAAGAGCAAATGGACTTGTTTACTATTAGCAAACACATTAAATCTGATTACTAAAGAATTAATACTACATGCATGTATTTATTTATGGAACAGAATTGTGCAGTAGTTACCATTATTTTCATTTCTTCAGTCAAATATGAACATCTTTTCTCCTCATGTCTTAGTGCCTTTCCCAGTCTTTTGCTCAAGTCGTAATAACATTTAACTGTAAGAGTTGGAATTTTTGTGATTAACTTCATTCTCCTGTATCTTTGAAATGAACTATGATTTGTATCGAATAAAAATGACCATTTTACCTATAGAATGACTTGCTGAAGCCCGCAATGCAAATACAATGTTAATTAATATCATAGCAGCAGTATCATCTTTGTTTGTCCTGTAGGGAAGCAGAGTCGGATGTCCAACAAACCTTACATCATTTACTTTGAGTTCAAATTTCCTGTTGCACAGTTCTGCCTTCACAGCAAATAGCGTTGAAAGCATTTCATCTGTAAATCCACTTAGTTGACCTACAAATATGATGAAATTATTATTGTACATATTATAACACTGCAGATATTGTTTATATTACAATATTTAAGGACTATGAAGCAAGATAAGGGATCAGAGTTCATGGAAGGATGAGGGAGGTTACATAAATTGAATCATGTACTTAACAATAACAAAATCAAAACAAAAACTAGTAGTACAATAGTACAGTTACCTTTGTATATGTTGGAGGTCTGTGACTGCGGGTTTTGCAACAGATCTTCCGTAGAGTTGATGGCGTAAGGATTGTGTCGACCACATTTTTTCTGCGTTCCTTCATCTTTGTTCTCTGTTGTATATGGGTATCGGAATAACAGTCTGTCACCTTTGCTGTCCGATTTGACGAAGAAAATATTAAGAGGATTCACTTCCATTGCTTAAACAAGTTTATCACTAAATTGTAAACAACGCAATCATCACAATAACCAGCAACACAGTATGGACTTCAGTTTTAGGCACATGCACATGTTTAGGCATAACTGTGGTTGTCAGGCGATTGAGTTTAGTTTAATATCGATAAAATTTATAATTTAATTCACTCGTTTACTAAAATTTTCCAGAAAAATAGAAAAAATAACGGGAAAACGTAAATCGACAGTCGAAAAATTCATGTCTCAAATCAAAATGTCATTGGATTACTGATACCTACTGACTGTGCGGATGACGTTTCACGTGAAGTAGAAAAGCGCTGGCCACACCAAACGGAATTCGGCAAATCAATCATCATTCATTATTGACCTTGCCTAACCTTGATGTGATGGTACCGTTGGCCACCAATCAAATCCAATCCCGTGTTCGCAAACAAACACTAAAACCACATATTATGAGGAAAGGTAAAACCAATACCGACTAGCATAATAGATATTTTATTATTTTACGTAAATAAAAATGATTTTATTCACGTTCAATTATACTACAAAATATATTATTTTTGAGGGTGGGTATAAATTTTCATAACATATTTAAAGGTCAAAGTGAACGCCTGCCTAATTTGTTAAGACGATGTATATAAAAAAATTGCTATTTTACCGATATTCAAAATTGGTTCTAAATTGTTGGTAATAAATATGTATCATAATGAGTCCCCAAAATTTTTATTTTAAAACTGTTTAAAATAGGTGACAAACGAGGGCCGGACGCGTTTTGACATTGTGGGGTTAAACGATGACATTTGTCGATCCTTCCGTTCCCTTCTGCCAGCCCGCCATCAACCAGACTCCACCCCCTACCTGTTCTAAAACTAGGATAGATAGTCAAAGCAAAACTGGCTATATTCGATATTAGTGTTTTCAAACTTAGTCCGATTTTATATTTACCTACACCACTCGAGTTTCAGTAAATTAAAATCGATGACGTAAGTACTAAATCCGGAACAAGAAGGGAAGAGTCGAGGGTCAAAGCAATGTCAAGAAGCGTCCGTCCCCCGTCTGTCACCAGCCTATGAACTATTAAAACCACGCAGACGCAGTCGGCTGTGAATGCATCCCTGGACGACCCTGATGCAAGGACCGGAAAACCCTATATTAAGCTAATCCAGTGGTAGCCTTTCGTTACGGAAACCTTTTTGAATAAAGTTAACTGCTTTCAATGCGCTTACCGAATCAAATAGGGTATTGGTAATTTCAATATTTAGCACTTACCGACTAAAAGGGTTACCCTATTGTCTATGTCTTTTTCGTGCATTCTGGTGATTTGTATTAACCTGTCTGTGTATGTACGCCGTGGCGATAGCCACACACAATAAAAGGTTATACAATAATAAGTCGAATGGTGTGCACGTAGAGGTTAAAATTGCTTGAGCGCTTTTAAAACCCTTTCATAGGGTAAGCCTCGATAGGGTTTTTAGATACGGTTAGTGCTTACCCGAATGAACTGTATTCATTTGGTTAGCCTTTCGTTGGAGTAAGTCGACGATATGCTTACCGAATTGATAGGGTTTGTGGAAACAAGTCTATGAAATATCCAATTAAAAACCCTTTTATTGGTAAGCGGTTCCGGTCCTAGCCCTGATGATTCTCACACCACGTCTTGTAGAACAACAGCCAACACCGCCTTAAGCACTTCAAGTAATACACAACATTTTAGTTCGCATCACCGCACCCGCCGAAGGGTGCGAGGTCCCGTCTTTCATTTCAGCCGACACAGACATGTGCCTGGCCGTTTTTCCCCTGCCCACCCTACGGACGACGGCCCAAGCCGAGGTCCGAGCCTATAGAGGGGCCCTTGAGGCCAGAGTCCGACTCACCCCCAGATCTGGCCCGCTAGAAAGGAGCCCGACAGCGGTCCGGCCTGTTTCGGCAGTTCCGGTCCCGTCGGCGCCACCACTAAGCGGGTTCGCCGCTTGGTAGGGTGCCTTCTGCACTCCACATTGGCCCGATCACGCCTGCTAGTATGGGGCTCGACACGTACGAGTCTGAGGCTTCGCTGCGCGAAGCCTCATACTCGGCCGGGTCGCGGCGACCGTTAGCGGGGCGGACCTATGCTCTACGCCTTCAGCGCACGCCACAACTGCCCGGTTTACACCGATGACAGATGGCGGCGGACGCGGCTCCGGACTCGTCTTGACATTGTAAGTCCGTAGCCGCGTCCGTTGCAGTCTATCACCAGCTTTAACCTGAAGTATGCCTTCTTCAAAGACACCTAGCGATAGGTCCGTCCAAAAAAAAAAACGGCTGTGACCTAATCCACCATTTTGTGACGTCACTATATGGTGTCATTTAAAAAACTGTGGTCAAAATACGTCCACAATAATAGGTACAAATTATTGAAGAAAGAAAGCAAATTTAAGCAATTAGTCAGTAATTCTTAAATACAATACCTATTTATTCTGAATTTCAGACGCTTGTCGTGTGGCGATGGCGATGCAGTTAAATCCATTTTCATAGTTTTTTTATAGACAGTATGAACCTGAAAACAGGAACACAGCGAAAGATTGACAGACAGGTTGACTGACGTTTTACTTCTATTTCACTCACTCATTGAATTTTTTCATGTTACAAAAGTATCAGTTTTCTGGGTAAAATCTTTTTAAAATGTCTCAGAAAAATGAAAATAGTCATAAAATACTTTCGGAGAAAATTCCCCTCGAAACTGATCAAGGTATCATGGAGAGCGAAGAAAGAAAATGGGGTTTACCGTTAAGAGATGTGTACAAACACGGACTGTCTTTTTACAAAGGTAGGTTTTCTTGTTTTAAATAACTTTAATTCCATTAAAACAGCAATGTAATAAATTATTTACAAGAGTATATTTGTTATAAGTTCAGTTTTTTGGTTTATAACTCAATTTCAATGCGATTTAAGGAGCAATTAGCTGAAATTCTGCTACTGGTTTTTCAATTGAAATATAACTTTTTATAGCAAAACTGATTGATCGAGATCATGTCATATTTGTCGCTTTAGATAAAGAGGGGAAAGCTCTGCACTTGAGTTACGAAGACCGACTGAAACTAGTTGCGTACACCCAGCAGGCGGCGCACGGGCCCTTGGACCCGAACTCTGCTCCTCCTGTTGGGGTGCTCGATGTCATCGGTCGAGACCGCAGGGCAGCGTGGCAGGCTCTCGGCCATATGTCGCAGATACAAGCTATGGCAGGGTTTATTCACGCTCTGGACAGGTTAGACAATTTTCCTTTTCATTGGAGAATGGAGACCACATTAATAACCCTAGTTTTAAAACTAATTTAAATTAACACAATTACCTTAGTTTTAAAATTTCTAGTTAGTAAAATAAATTGCTTCAAAATAAATATCAACAAGAAATGTTATCTATAAATTAATAAAGACTTTGATTACAGATTGTGTCCATTATTCAAACCATTCTTAGAAGCTATACAGAAGGATCAAGAAAATAAGAAACAGCAGGAGTAAGTTTTTAATGATTTTTTATTTTGTTTGTATGTGTGATTTTTACAATATATTTCAATATAAAATTATAGGTTAAAAAGGCAAGAAGAGGAGAGAGCACACTTGGAATTACAAAATAGAATCATGTTAGAGAAACAAAAACAACAGAGTGCTAAACTCACAGAAGAGCAACAAGTGTAAGTATTTATAACCTGACAAAAAATATTTGGCCCCCACCTGACTATAGAACTTCAACTATCCGAAACTGTTATCACAACAGAAGCCCGAAGCTTGACATGAATAATTTGAAGATGAGATGTTAAAAAATGCAGTTTCATTCTATTGTCTTATAAAAGTTGCTTTTAAGGGTTATATTTGAGGTTGAGCTTTAATTAAATAAATCCGAAATGAGTTAGTGAATGTCTTATTATTGTGTCTGCATTAAGACACTATATCAAGCAGTGGACTTCCAAAAACTGTTGATGAAAAGTGTATAAAACGCTTTTGAAATTCATTAGGTTATGGTTGGTAATGTTTGTACACAAATCACCAACCAGAAATCGCACAGTAGTCCTCAATCATACCTTAGTGATACTAATTTTTTTTTTACTTATACAGTCAAAGAATAAAAGATGCACTGAATGCACAAACATACAACCAGTTCCTTCAGTATTCTCAGCAACAGTTCCCCGGAAACTTCGACCAGCAGGCCATCCTGATACGACAACTACAAGACCAACACTACCAACAATACATTCAACAGTTGGCCATAGACCAAAGATTGGCAAATGCAAACATACAAGATGACATTCAATGTGAGGTGGAGAATGACAATAAAAAAGAAGAACCAGCCAAAGATTGCAACTTAAATGAAATGGAAGCAGTAGATGCTATGGAGAATAACAAGTGAGTAAATTTTACTGTACATTACAGTATGTAATTGATTTCTGTCTTTGACGTGATACCAATAATAATAATAATATTGTTTATCCCTATTGTTGTTTAGGTCAATGCAAACTTTAGATAAAACTGAATCTGCAGAGTACACTGAAGAATCACGAGGGGAAGAAGAATCGGACGGAGAAGGTTTGAAACATGTTTAAATTAATCCAGCCAGCCATTCCAGTTCACTTTCCTTGATCGCCTCTGATTGTTATAGGTTCGTTTTTAGGGTTCTGAACCTCAAAAGGAAAAAAAGAACCCTTATAGGATCACTTCATTGTCTGTCTGTCAAGACCCTTTTCATAAAGTATGCGTGGAGGTTTCAAGTTTAAATTAATACCAAACACTCCAGTCTGCAATCCCTTGAAGCTGTAACAAAAACAAACTTAAGTAATCATAACCTATAGGGTACTTTCCGTTGACCTAAATGAAATTTGGCAAGAAGCAATGTCTTATATTATTCGCTGTGTGCGCGATGACAGCGCCTCTAGTCACCACAATTATTGTGGACTTAAGATCTCTCAAATTATGGCAACTGGATGGTTTGAGAATGATTTTCGTAAGTATTGTGTTTCTTCGAAAATATCTAAAAAGGTTTGTGCATATTACAATAAATGATTTTCTTACTTGAACTAAAATATGAGTTTTATAATACATACGGGATCTGAATCGAAACAACTTGATATAACTTTCCAACCTCAAACTGTGAAAAAATGTGCGGTTTTCATTATTTTCAAACAAGGCATATTTTTGTAACAATAACAATAAAAAAGATGCAACTGACTAAACTTGGATTCTTAATTCGGGATACATATAATAAATGTAATTTAAGAACTTAAATTCGTAGTACCAGTTTTTAGTCTTCTTCCGTCATGATTTGGTATGTTACTAAAATTTAAAAAAACGTATTTACCAAAAAAAGCAGAGGAGTTGTTGGTTAGAGCTTGGGCCATCTCTTATACACCATACCAATAATATTGGCTTATTTTAATTTAGTCCACAAGAGATGGCCCAAACTGAAATATCTCATTTCTCCACCAGATGTTTTCCCAGCCGTTGAGGAGGCTCGCATGTGGACGCGAGGCGACATCACACAGTTCAAGGAATCGGCGCAGGCTAGCGGCGGGAAACTTACGGTGGGCCATGGAGAAACTATCACGGTTCGAGTGCCCACACACCACCGGGCTAGGTGTCTGTGCTGGGAGTTTGCCACAGATAACTACGATATAGGTATGTAGTACTTATGGATATTGCAGTTTTGTGAATTTGCAACAAAACTATAATACGAAATATGATTGTAGAGAAGTCGAAGTCAGATTAGCAGAGGTTCTTATACTTATTTTGTCTACCGCCCACTTTGAAAATCAACTATTTTTCAATGCACCCCCAATTTTGCTTGAACTCTTGAACAAGACTTGAACTTGGTGGTTATAGTGCAAACTCTAAAGTAAACTTCACTTAATAAAAACTGGCCAAGTACTAGTCAGGCTCGTGCTACGTATCACAAATTGAACTGAATACCTGAATAAATAAATATTGGACATCACATAGGACATCATCAATAGCTCTGATCATAAGATCTTTACCAAAGTGTAAGTAGCCTAAGCACATGTGTTACAGAAATCAGAAACAACGACGGTACCACAACACCCAGACCCGAGACGATATAGAAAAGTTATTTTTCCTACACTGACCAACCCAGAAACGAAACCCCGGTTTCTGAGGTCCCGGGCTCGAGAGATAGTGATACCAAGTGCGGTATGCTCACCTCTCTGCTATGGAGGTGATTTAAAAAAACCTTGGTATACTCAGTGTGCAACTCCAACACGAACTGGGCCAGTTTATTAAAATAAGCGAATATGATTAGTTATAGTTTGACCACTAGCACAAGGTACAGGCTACAGCGCATGTGGTCATACTATAGTAAGCAGTAATGCCGGTAGCGTACATTTTGCACATTTGACGTACTTTTCTAACCTCGCATGTGTAATGTTTAATAGGATCCATTTATGTACCTTTTGAGCTTATTTAAAAATCTGTGTAAGACAAAATGAATGAAACATGTAACGCGTTTTCTCACGTTTAGAATCCAAAAAGTAGCACTCCAAAATGTACCTTTTTAGCGCTTAAAATGCACCTTTAAGGAACTCAGTAGTGACAACACTGATGGTAACCTTTTTAAAACTTTGCAGGGTTTGGTCTATACTTCGAGTGGAGTAAGTCGCCGACCACTGAGGTTACGATCCACGTGGCCGAGAGCGACGACGAGGACGATATCGACGACGACGGCTACGGCGATAACGATGAAGGTATCTCATTTATATTCTATAAATTTACTGGGTACGTTTTAGGGCTTATTGCCAAGAAAAATAGTTTTTTATACAAATAAATGTTACTTATTATCTCACTAATATTATAAATGCGAGTTTGGATGGATGGATGTTTGTTAATCACGCCAGAATGGCTGAACAGATCTAGATTTTTGTCACAAAAATAGATTTTAGCCTGGAATAGCAGATCGGTTACTTTTTATTCCGGAAAAATATACAGTTCCCGAGGAATGCAAGATAACTCTCATTATAGATGGCGATTCTTACCGTTAGATGTCGCTATTCGAGTTGACAAAAATGTTAATTTTAAAAAAAACTATCTTTTACCCGCGGCTATATTCGCTTGTTCTATTGTTATTGGGTTATTGTAAGACTTACACTTCTAAGTTCAAATAATCAGTTCTACGTGCTATGTGCCCCGCCCACTGCCACTTCGGCTTGCTAATACGTTGGGCTATGTCAGCGACTTTGTTCGTTTACGAATCTCATTTCTAATTCGATCTCGTAAAGAAACACCGAGCATAGCCCTTTTTTATAGCACGCTGTGCAACCTTGAGCTTTCTTATGAGGCCCATAGTGAGAGGCCACGTTTCATAAAACGCAATAGATATATTGAATTGAATTGAATACCTGCAACCGCAGGCTTTCTAGTCTGGAGCGCGAACCACTTGACCAGACAGGCAGTCGTCGAACATTGTTTTGTTATTTGTTGCGCTGTTTCTTTTCCATCTCCAGCCAGCCGATATAATATGTAGTCCCGAAGCGGTGGTAGGGCAAAGCTATATTTTGGGACGTGTATAAGTATTATGATTATGTTAAAAATGACTATTATGAGTATTATTGATGCAGTGACAGAGTACACAATCCACGGCACCTCGGACCCCGAGCTGGGGAGCGAGCGGCGCGCGCTGAGCAGTCCCCGGCCGCTGGTCAGCCTCGTAGTTCCCATATACCGCCGCGACTGCCACACAGAGGTATTTAACTATTTATACACCGCGATTAGTGTAGTGGCCTGCTGATTCGCATAACGTAAATAGTCCCAGGTTATAATTCAGGAAACGATCTTTCTGAATTGGCTCGGATTTAAGTGTGCCCGGTAAAGTGCTTGCACAAGCAAAGTTCATTACTTAATAATAAATAAATAATAAATATTGGACAACATCACATACTTTGCTCTGATCCTATGATAAGTAGCTTAAAGCACTTGTATTACAGAAATTAGAAACAACGACGGTACCACAACACCCAGACCCGAGACAATATAAAAAAGTTATTTTTATACATTGACCGACCGGAACCTCTAGAGATAGCGACACCAAGTTCGGTATGCTCGCCTCTCGGCTACGGAGGTCGTCAATTTCTTGCATGGTCGCCGCCAGGATTACTTTCAGGGCGGTGCATTTGCAACTGCAAAAAAAATATTGGGACGTGTAAAAGAGCTTATTTATTTGTAGAAATAAATTAGTTTTATGGGTTTTTTAAATTATAGAATTTATCTATTAGCGATGGAAGACAGAGGGTATTTTTTAGCTTTATTTTTTTAAAAAAATGGGTACGTATTGGTTTTTTATCAATATTGGATAAATGCACTCCGTCGCCCATCACTATCAATATACACATTCTCTTATTTACTAATAGTAAAATGTGGTTCAAATGCACCCACCCCCATGCTCCCTGCTGCCGGCGTCCATAATTGCTTGGTACCTCGTAATCGTAACCCGAGGATACAAGAATATTAATTCCTTTAAGACCACACGATTGTCTGTAGTGTTTAGCGTATTTTTATTTAATTTATTAGTGGTGGGCACTCATGGAAGATGTATCGAGATTCCTAATTATATTATCTAGTAATTACTAATTTGATTAAATCTGTTTTTCGTTTTGCGAGATTGAATTGAATTGAAATCTTAAAAACTAAATTTTACTTATACATACAAATAGCATAAATGTATAACTATGGATATTTAGAATTTAGAGCCACATAATATTTTTGATTATTGTTTTAGGTATATGCAGGGTCCCACACATATCCAGGTGAAGGCGTATATTTATTGAAATTCGACAACACTTATAGTCTATGGCGGTCTAAAACGTTATATTATAAAGTATATTACACACAGTAAATATTATGTTTTAAACGAATTTAACAATTATACCATGACATGAAATGATACGAAATTATCTTTTGTGTCAAATTACTTACATACGTCATACACTTCATGCCAAGATAAATCCAATTGTTTCAATGTAAAAAAAAATTAAAAAATAAGGTACACAAATTCCGTATATTAAATTATTAATGGTCAATCACAGCTGCAATGAAATTTAAATAGGTGCATTAAATGTTTGACCTTACAACCCTGTATAACTTTCATTGCTTATGACTAGTCGTAGATACAATATTAATATAACTCTTCTACGTGCAAAAGCCTCGCCACAGGCAGGCAAATTATGTATACATGATATAGTAGTAAATATACACTTCTTAAAACGAAAAACTTTATTTATACTGCAGAGCAGTCATATAAGTACGTGTATAGTACTTTTTTCTCTGCCCCCCTAGCATGACTACCAAAACACGATATGATATAGCGATATATCGACACTGACTGCAAAAATATGCTAGAAATAGCCGCCATGTTGAATTGCCGTGCCGATGACGTCACATGTTATGATCGCTGTTTCGCTAAAAATTCTACATGGCGTCTATAACTATCATATTTAAAAAAAAAGACCAAAGGTGTTGATAAATCGCTATATCATATCATATCGTGTTTTGGTGGTTATGCTAGGAGCCTGGACTGTAATGTGTATACACGACTACTAGTGAAGTATACTTTTTATTATAGGCTGAATTTTTATTGTAAAGACGTTTTCTATAGTAAGAATTCAGCTTGTAAAGTTGTAGTTTGACTTGTAGACGTGCGTACATAAAATAATGTAGATTAGAATATGTGGTAGTGTAAGGGAGAAAGAAGACGCTTTTTTATAATGGAATAATATATCTTTCATTCATTCCCTCAATCAATATGCCAAATCTTATTCATTCATTTATTTGTGTTGGTTTGAGAATTCCTTAAGATCGAGTTTTATTTAGAACTGTTAAATTATTTAATTAATATAACGTTTTAAACTAGTTATTTATTATTTTATGTCTAGTTTCATTGTTCATAAAAAATAATTTTATTAGAGTTTATCGATATGGATTATATTATAAAAATCGTAAGATTCACTTTATATTTTGTTTTGGTTCTGGTTATTTTAAGCTTGGAGAATATCCTTGTGCCATTTAATAGTAGAATTTTTGGATTTGATTTCATAGCATACTGTAATAGTTGTCATAAATGTTCAATATAACTGTTGTTTCAAATGTATGTCAGGTCAGGCAACTGGCTAATAGCAATAGCATATCTATCTAATAAGTAAATCTATTTAATGTTTCGTTTTGACCCATATGATAATACAACCTAAAACCAATATTTTTATCACTTATAAATAATAAACGTTAATATTAAGATATCACTTTAGTATTATTTGCTGCATTTACATAAATCTATAACGTTTATTTAATTATTTATTGATTGCCCTTGCGTGCTTATAAAGCGAATAACATAGTTTTCAGATGTTTCGTTTCACCTTTTCTCGACCACTGTCCCTATCTGTTCATCGTAAATGGGTAATTATATCACCCGGTTTTTATGAAATTAAGGGATCCCCCTTAATTTCATATTAACGGATATAATGTGTTTATTTATTGTCGTTCAATTAATGTATTTTGTATTGATGTTGTTATAGTAATTGCGGTATTGCAAGTATACTTACTCAAATATTATATCTTTTAAGACAAAGATTTTATAAAATTGACGGACTTTTGGAACTTTATATGGTTACTGGGTGTGACAATTCGAACCTTGCATGGACGACAACTACCTTACATTTAAGTTGATATTTTATTAGTTGATTTTTTCTGTTAGGGGTTGATTCTACTGCTTCAATACAACATCTGCATTTGTTAGTTTCCCAATAAATACCCCATAAGCTGTTGTATGGGAATATTGAGAACAGATAACTTCTTTTTTAGATTTTGGTGTGGGTCCCATTGTAATATGAGTGATAGTCGTAAAGTTGTATATGACCCCATAAAAGAAATTGTACTTAAGACGAACATAGGAACCTCCTACTTTGTGACTTCCACAAGAGAGGAGGTTAAAAATAGGACCTTAGATTGTATCTTGATACACCATGTTGTGGTGTTCCGTAATATTTTTTGTCTGCTAATCAAAACTGATGTTTTAGTTCTGTTCATCTAAGACCTAATGTTTGTTAGAGATTTGATCGATTTCAAAAGTTCCATCCAGTTCGAAAGCTAAAATAAGTAAAAATAGCATCATCATCATTTTAGGCATAGGACGTCCACTGCTAAACATAGATTGCAGGAAGCCGCTGGATGCTGGCTGCTTCCAACCGGTCAATCCGGAAGTCATTAGGGACTATGTTAAGCAGTGGACGTCTTATGACTTGTTTAAAAACATTGAAATTTCGTCTTCTTTTGATGAAATTTATTATATTTAATCCCATCCATGTAAGGTTGGTTTGTTGCACCTTGTTTAAATATGAAACTGAAAACACTGATAGGTAATTAAAGAAGCGTACAGTCACTAAAAGAGAAGACATATTAATTTTGATTTATCAATCTATAGTCTTAATGACGTTACTTATTTGTTATTAGGGTTTTATGTGATTAGTAATTTTACATTAATATATTGAAAGTTGAATATAGGCAGAAATATTTGTTATTAAAATAAATTCATATCTGTAATGTTTATTTGTAATAGTTCGCATTCTTTTTTCGTGATGAGATTCTATGCAAATTATTATTTAATTACGAACTGGATATAACATTCATATTACTATAAAATCTTCTAATTATCTACTATTTAAGTTATATAGTAATTTAACTAATTTATGTGTTCTTTTATAAAATAGGTAAAGTCGGATTTTTTATTGGTGATCACAAGACGACAGTAAGTCAATCTTTATAGCTCTAAAAATCTTAATAGAATAGTTGTATGTCTTGAAATGGAAATTATTATTATGGAATAAGTAAATATTATGTTGTGCAGTTCTTAGTGCTTGATCGGTAAAAAATAATTTATGTGTTTCTTCTAATATAACATGTTTGTATCCAATTTGATCTCAAACTAAAAATCCGACTTTATATACATTTTGGTAATTGAATAAAATAAAAAAATTGAAAAGAATACACGATTGTTTCAAATGTTTCTTTAAAAATTAACTCAAATCCAGCCAGGAACTAATTCTACTATTCTAGAATTTACCATGTTTTTTAGACTCAGTAGCCTATACTTACCAATTTTATTTATTTATGTAAAACTTATTTAGTTCTCTATGTGATAGTTTAGGGGAGACCTATGTTTAGTAGTATACCTACATCCTATGGCTGAAATGATGATAGTCAAGTGGCATTGATGGCCAAATCCCTAATTAATTATTATGAGCAATGGTCAAAAATACTAAAAGGTGTTTTCGTGTGTAATTGTGGGTTGTGGTGTATGTAAACCCTTTGAATATTTAACCTAAGGAGATGGCAAGCCATTTTTTTTTGCGAGGGACGAGGAAGATAGAAGTAGGTAGGAAGACACGTATAGCACACTACGAAATTTTGACGTGTACACGCGGGCATACAGGATAGATAGTCAAAGGATAGGTTATATTATATAACTTATATAGGACGTTTCAAACGTGCATACAAAATTAGCTGTCATTAGCATGAGACATCCAGTCCAGCCTGCCTAGCATGAGCACTAAAACACGGTATGATATGATATGATATAGCGAAATATCGACACCAAGTACCAACTGTAAAAATATGATAGATATAGCCGCCATGTTGAATCGCCGTCACATATTAAGATCGCTGTTTCGATAAAAATACAATATGGCGGCTAAATCTATTATATTTTTAAAGTTGGTGTCGATATATCGCTATATCATATCGTGTTTTGGTAGCAATGCTAGGGAGGCAGGTAATTAAAGATAGTGATCCTCAAGGATTTTTTATGTACTCCTAGTACTTATAAATTTCTTGGTAGTGGTACTCATTTTTACAAAAACCTTTGAGTATTTAGCCACTTATTTAGCCTACCCAAAAGAAAAAAAAAGGACAGGTGAAGTTTTAGTGATTTACATAAGTTACTCCTTAAGCAAGGCTGAGTCAATTTTCTATATTAGCCAAATTAAGTGCAGTATTTATTGCAAAGAACACAGTCAGGTCCGTGCCGTACACAGTCTAAAGTAAGTAATAACAAGCTTAAAAAAAGCAGCGGGGTGGGTTTGTTATTGTTTATTACTGAGTCTGACATGTAAGGCCGTATACAGAGAGAAAGCAGGCAGCCTGCGCCGATCTACCTATCGGCGGTTATCGGAACCGGTCTGCGCGGGTAATCGGCGCAAGTAAGGCTCGAACTACATGAACCCGGAATTTTTCAGAACCCCATACAGAACGGATTGAATTCAGACTTGTCCGGAGCCGTCTTGTATGGAGTTCTGAAAAATTCCGGGTGAATGGTAGTCCGAGCCTAATTGGCGCCAAGCTTGTATATGTTATAGGCAATGTGTATAATGCAGGCATTCTATACAATGCCTAGGAAATGTATAGAATGCCGGGGTCGTCCAGGCAATGTATGAAATGATATTAAATGTTCAAACTATTTTACACTTTACCTAGGAAATGTATAGAATACCTAGGCATTGTATAGAATGCCGGTTGACGCATAGGTAATGTATGTAATCGATTTTTCTTCTCTATGATCAATCAATATTGTCAATTAAATCTACTGGACTCCGGGAATTGAACTCAGATGACAGTATGGGCTTGACGACAATTCCCTTTTTTATACCTTTTTGTTAATGCTGGCACGGTTCACAAAGCTGCAAGTATAGCTCAATATCATGACGGGTTATATTCTTGTACCGCTGGCTAAGTTCTTTTAACATCCGGTCTCGTCCTCCATGACCAATATCCTTGCGTGCATCGTGAATCACTTGAAATAAATCATCATCAGAGACGTAGTATAACAGCGTTTAGAGCATTTACAGGGAAGATCAACTTACGGGTTTGTCCAACAGTGATCACGTCGTAATGCTTCAGCAACCAATAATCACGCGGAGTTTTCTTGTCTAACGTTTTCGCTGTTCTTATTTCCTCCAACAATTGTGTGTAACGTAAATCATCAATGAACACTCGATTCTTTGTAGAAGCCGATTCTCTTTTAGTACGCAGTTCTAAGTAAAACCTTTCTTTCATTAGTAAGTACCGCTGATCTGTAGCCATTTTCCACTGAATAATCACACACACAATAAATGATCACACTCAATAATTCAGTTTAGAACCAATGCGTAAACTAAAAAAATACGTCTCCTTCCCGTGGTCGTTCGTTTTACACATTTCCTGATACGCTTCGGGCATTTTATACAATACCTAGGCAATGTATGAAATTAATCTTATTTTACACATTGCCTGAACGTTTTAGGCAATGTATACAATGCCTAGGCATTCTATACAATGCCGGATTATACACATTGCCTATAACTATACATTACCTGCGCAGATTACCCGCGCAGGCCGGTTTCGATAAGCGCTGGTAGATCGGCGCAGGCTGCTTGCTTTCTTTCTGTATATGGCCTAATCCACCACCAAATATCAATTTTCCTCGACCGATTTTCAACTTAAAATTCTACAGGATTATTTTTTATTAGTATAAAATATTTTGCTGCTTACACTCATAATACAAACAACTTTGCCTGAGAATCTAGTTACATAATACGACTTGAGCTGGTGACAGATGGCGACCGACGCGGCTGCGGACTCGTCTTGACATTGTAAGGTCAAACTCTGCCATTGGTCGCTCCTTGGGCTGGCAGAAGTTGACTGAAGGATAGACCAATGGCAGCGCTTGACCTCACAATGTCAAGACGAGTCCGCAGCCGCGTCCGTCGCAGTTTGTCACAAGTTTTACTTTTGTTAAGCCGGTGACAGATGGAGACCCGTCAGACCTAACGGGACAATATTTAAAAAAAAACGGACCGACCGGGAATCGAGCCCGGGACTACTTCAGAGATAGCGAGACCAAGTTCGGTATGCTTGCATCTCGGCTACGGAACGGCAGTCGTCAAAAGATTGGACATTTCGTATACTACGAGTAGTTAGTAGACTAGTGACTGAGTGACGCACGTCACTGTATTTACTGGAGTATTAAGGTACTAGGTACTTACTAACTAGCATCACTACACTAAAACTTGTTAAATTTTTTGACAGCATTTGACAATTGAGTAATTGACACTTTTGACAGCTCCTCAAGCTCAGACAAAACTGCTGTGATGTTTTATTTTGTGTTGAAATTAGAAAAATAAACGAAAATGTTACAGCGTTTACTCCACATGCGTTTTGATGTTAAAATATCTAGTAGGCATTCAAATTTATTATTCGGGACTGTAATTCAAAGTTTACCATGTAATCAGTGCGGGTTCAGGTTATTTTCTAGTCACAAGGCCGTAGCTCTACGAAATTATTACGAAAAGTCTTCCTTTATCAGAAATGGGATATACTGTATTAAACCGAGGTATTTTAGCAGCCAAGTTGATGCCGAGAAGAAGGACACTCCCGTTGATTGTGTGAAACCAAAGGCTACATTAGAAACTACGAAGAAAATCAATGTGAAATTAAAGACTTCCGAAATAAAACGTTTGTTTACATTGGCCGAACCTGAGAAATGGACTCTTGCTGGTAAGCTATGACGGAAATCACACATTTATTTTTGCAAATCTATTGCAATGAGTAATAATAAAATATACTTTAAATAATCTTATTATTATTTTTTTGTTGCACTAGTCGCCAACATTTGACCTAGAATTGTTATCTGTTACGTGTTATTGGTTGCTATCAAGCTAGCAATATATTTTAATAATCAGAATGAATTTGAATTTTTTCAAAATATTTTTATCATTCACAATGACATGATCATTATTTATAACAAAAAAGTCTTCTTTAATTAAGAATTTATAATGCACTTACAAATTTTTATGATGAGAATATATATTATCATATCTAATTTTGAGGAAATGTATTCTTTAGACAGCAATTATAGGATAATAAATGACTTTTAAAAACCGAAGAAAACGAATCGGTCACGAAGCAAGGAATTAACATCCTTGTGTTATGACGTACCAGACAATGTATTTTGCCGGGGGTGTCTCCCAGCACACCCAGACTTGAGCCAATTTAGAAGATCAATTTCTGAATTGAACTAAACCGGAAATCAGACCCGGGACCCTTTGCATGCAATGCAAATTACAGCACCACAACTTCAATTGGGTTATCAATCTTTGATTTTTTTAAAGCCGTACACCTCATACTCCAACCAAAAAAATTTATATATTTTATACCAGACTTATTCCACAAAAATTATCAACTACTTTCAGGTGCTATAAGCTTCCTCATAGTATCATCAAGCGTGACTATGGCTGTGCCTTTCTCCCTTGGCAAGGTCCTCGACATTATCTACAACAGTACTGGTGACCTGGGTGCTGCAAGAGAGAAGCTAGACACATTATGCCTGATGCTTTGTGGAGTTTTCCTTGTCGGAGGGCTTTGCAATTTTGGCAGAGTGTACTTGATGTCTATATCTGGTAATAGAAATAAAAGTTCATCAATGAAAAATCAAAATTAATTCTTAAAAAATCTTTTGTTATTATAATTGTTGATGAAAAGATTTTGTGGTAAACCTAATATTTTTTAAAATGTAAGTAACATTTGTTATTCTCCAAATCACAGATCCATTTTTATTTATTTATTCACAGGTCAAAGAATGACCCAAGCCTTAAGGAAGCAAGTCTATACTGCAATAATGCGTCAAGAACCAGCCTGGTTTGGCAAGACATCGACCGGTGAGCTTGTTAACAGGCTGTCGGCAGATACACAGCTCGTTGGGCGAAACTTGAGTGAGAATGTCAGTGATGGGTTACGCTCACTGTTCATGGTTGGGGCAGGCACAGGAATGATGGTAAGCAGGGAAAACAATATGTTATGAAATGAATTAACTTGCTTAAAACGCCATGCTTGGCAACCTGCTGTTAGATCTCAGAAATATCTATGCGCTAGATTTACATAAAGTATTTTTACAATATAATTTATTATTTTGAAATAATTACTATGGTATCATAGTCCTTGCTTTTTGGTAAAAACTCATAACTAGTCGGAGTGCCGCGGTAATTCGCGTTGCATGCTAAAGGTCCAGGGTTAGATTCCTGCTTCAATTCAGGAAACGTTCTTTTCTAATGTCTCAAGTCTGGGTGCGCTGATAGACGCCCCTTTGGCCATGGCTAAATTAATTGTTTGGTACTTCATAATAACTGAACAAGGATGATGATTTTTTACTTTGAGACCATGGCAGTTGTGCTATTCTGCGGATATTTATTTATATTAACTGGCCAATCTGGAAGTCATTAGGGAAAGCCTATGTTCAGCAGTGGACCTCCTATGGCTGAAATGATGATATATAACTGTATGTTAGGTCTAAAGTTTTTGATTTTTTTTCTTCAAGAACTAAGTTCTAAAATAACTAAAATGTAACTTTTAGTTTACAATATTATTATTTGTCATATTACATTATCAACACACTTCACAATCATCGTAACTCAGAATCTGTTCTAAAATATCCCAAGAAGTGACCTTGAAAGTTGCTGATAAACTCTTGTCATATAAACTGGTTAATATTCATGAAATTTTAATATGTTGTACATTTGCATAACATACTGTAGTACTGAAAAGTTAATTAAATAATTACATACCTATGGTTTCACAAATTGAATTGTACAATCTTTTAGTCACTGTCCTAAGTAATGTAGCTTAAAACAATTTATCAATATACTTACTTATATTAATAAACAATAATAGGTTTAAAAAAACTAGTTTTTTAAGGTACAGTCAGCAGCAGGTCAACCTACCCAAAAAGTTAAAGGTCATTGAACCGATTTTCAGCTTGTAAGTCCGACAGGTAGAAAAATCAGTAGAAAAAATTCGACTTTTGTGGTAGGTTGATGAGCTGTTGCCTATACATAAAAGATTTTTTTGCCTTTTTGGTATTTCAATTTAATTTTTCGCTGGAATGTAAGAAACTCTTTATTTATGAAAAAAGCAGCAGTAGGAAGGAAACACTTCTGCTATAGTATTTTTACATATTCGAGATAAGATAGCTCATAATATCTACAGGGTGTAAGGGACAGCCCTCCGCAAACTAACAGGGTCCATTCTTCTCCTTATTCTAAACCATATTTCACTGGAATTTTCGTCAGGAAAAATTTCTTTTTTTTTCTCGTTTTTTTAGTCTATTACTTTCAATCAATCCATTTTTTACAAAACAACACATAAAATAAAAAAAACAGCAATGTATTCTTAAATCTCTAACAAATAACGACGCGGATGTTATCACGTGACGCGAGCGCATTGATAACGTTAGCAGCGATGACAGCCGAAGGCTCGCTCGCTGTGCGACTCGTCCGCAATGTAAGCGATACATTGCGTGCGAAGAAAACAAACAAATCGGAATTTCTGGATTTCTATAATGTTCCTGAAAAAATTTAACTACCTGTCTTCTTTGTATAATATACTGAATTCACCCTATCAGTCTGTGGAGGGCTGTCCCTTACACTCTGTATAGAAGACTTTGATTTGAGAGAGATTTCGTTCTTATTAATATGAACCCACATCCTGAAGTATGAAAAATCAAAACAGAGAATGTTTTTATTCCAATAGGTATATTTTAATAATGATGTCATCAAATTGCTCTAGTTACGTACGTTTACGTACGTAGCCTTGTATACATTTCATCATGTTTGGTGAAGTAGTCCTTTTCACGTCGATTCTCCTTACCTTAACTATTAAATTACATTACATGAAATAAATGTTATGACCTTTAGTTGTTTATTTTATTGCAATGTTTTTGTTTGTCTCAGTTTTACATGTCGCCGTCCCTTGCTCTTATCGGGCTGTGCGTGGTGCCGCCCGTGTCGATGCTGGCCGTGGTGTACGGCCGCTTCGTGCGCGGCATCACGCGGCAGCTGCAGGACACACTCGCGGAGACTAGTGAGGTACCTAATAGTACTCGTATAATCCCCGGCACGGATCTTGAGCACTCGGGGAAAGAGTGGGGATCGCTTTGCGCATTTTACGAGACGATCATCGTATCTGAGACGCGTGTGCGCAGAGCAAGCAACCAATCCCGGGCTGCGGTGCAAGGCGCGACAGCCAATCACGTAATCGTAATGGTCATCTGCACTCAAGATCCGTGCCGCTAGTTGTACTATATAAAAAATGATTTAATGCTGAATGATCATACATCGGATATTACCATCAACTTACCACCAAATGTCAATTGGTGTGTTCTCTATGTGTTGATCTGAAAGTAAAAATCGTGACAGAAGGTTGAACGTTTTTTTGGGGTAAGTTGGCCGTTGACTGTACACTGAGCGACAGGTCTTCGTCAGTACTTGATTGACCAATACGAGAAAGAAATGGTCTGTAATTTTATAGATTAATATTATAAAAATAGGATACTCGACAAAATCGCCCTGCGTTTGGTGTGCATTGTCTTATATTGAATGTATCAATAGCAATAAAATATTCGACGTCCAGCAATTCAACAAACTATCTGTACCACCTTTCTTAAAATTAATAATCCAAAATTACATAAAGGCCTTCAGAACAATGTTGTTGATGTATTTTGTTTATTTCACAGTTAGCAGAAGAAAAAATATCAAATATAAAGACTGTGAAAGCATTTAGTAAAGAGAAACAAGAATGTGAGGCGTATGGAAAAAGAATCGAAAATCTACTTACGTTGGCTTACAAGGAATCTTTGGCTGTTGGAAGTTTTTATGGAATGGTAAGTTATAATGATGAGCAGATAAAAACTGCATTCATTAGTGTATATTTTCGCCTATCTATTTTAGTTTAACTGACCTTGCATAGCAGTTCTAATTTTGGTAAGAATTAACTCTGAGGATGATGACGGGAGAAAAGATATTGGATTGCAAATCGTTGGGTGTCGGAAGTGAGTTCTTTACCTAGACACTAAATATACTTATTAGATTTATTTTATTTTATTTAAACAGGAGCTCACTCCAATTGCAATTAAGTTCTACTTTTTTAACATCTTTAAAACAAAAAGGAAAGACTTTCTTTAGAGCCCTTTAGAGAACCTCTACTGATTTCACAAATGCAGCTTTTAAATAAGCATTAAAAATGGAATAAAAAGTATTAAAAAGCAGGATAACGTCTGAAAGGCAAAGTGATATTTGAAAAAAAAAAAGACATCATTAGGCAGTGCGAGTTCTAAAAGCTAGGGTTTGTTGTTCAGGATAAACAAAAAAGGGGTCACTTAGCCACTCACAAAGTGATTGTATCTTTCAAAACTGATCAGGCGCCTGCGCCTTTAAATTAGGGGCGTGAGATTGCAGCTGTGCTACAGTGGCGCCACTGCAGCATTCAATTTGAAGGTACCCTTAAAATGTAAAGGTTATTTTACTATACCAAAAGTAAGAATATTTTTTAAACTCTACAAAGACAAGACAAACGTTCTAAAGTGAAAGTTATAAAGAACGACAGGGTTGGTCACGCGTAACCAAGGGCGTTCCCGGAATATTGTTCAGAAGGGGGTATGGGGAGGGGGGGGGGGGCTGGAATTTATAACTCACAATTTATAACTTTACAGACTGGCCTATCAGGAAACACAATAATAATCCTAGTACTGTACTACGGAGGCGGCATGGTAGCGACGGAACAGCTGACCGTGGGCAACCTTACCTCGTTCCTGTTGTACGCCGCATACGTGGGCATTAGTATTGGAGGCCTGAGCAACTTCTACACACAGCTCAACAAGGGTATCGGAGCGGCCACGAGGTTGTGGCAGATCATTGATAGAGAGCCGAGTATACCTGTCGAAGGTTAGTACTTATTGATGTAAAAGTTGCAAAGCTGATCTTAGACGGCGCCAGCATGTTTGGCCAAGACAAAAATTGACAATTAATGTCTACGCATATATGAACTATTGTTCAAATAATCACACTGGCAAAACCAAATACAATGCGACATCTATCGCGATAAATAAGGCGCATTTTTATTATTTATATTTTGTTTATAGGTGGTATAAAACCAAAAGAAAGGCCTAAAGGCGAGATAATCCTAGACAATATTTGGTACTGTTACGAGGGCGCCCCTTTAATAAAGGGGTTCAAACTTCACCTACTACCTGGGAAGTCCGTGGCGCTAGTGGGCAGGTCAGGGTGTGGCAAGAGTACTATAGCTTCACTGATACTGAGGCTGTACGACCCAGATAAGGGAAGGATACTGTTAGACGGCGTGGATATACGAGAGTTGGATCCTGTGTGGTTGAGAAGCCATATTGGTTATGTTAGTCAGGTAAGTCCTATTAGTTTCAATCTAAGGCCTCGGCCGCACTGCTGGCTTACGAGACGCCAGTTCACAACTTCTTTTAGTTGGTAATGCAGTCTATTGATAGGCAGGTTTGATTACTTTACCGAAACATCGTGTCGTCGAAGTAAAGGACGTACAATAGGGATGACGTTGTAGAACGCAAAGATGGCTTAGAGTCATTTATAGTCGGACTCCTGGCCTAGTAAAAAAATCCCTTTTTTTCCGTAATCCGTATTTTTTTACCTTAAAATGTTCGAACATAATACATATTGCTTGACGGCCTCATTAGTCGTCTTGCGCCATGTACTGTAGCCATCAGTTGGAAGTAGCTAGACACTAGACGCTTACAGTGCATCCGCGGCCTAAGTGTGTATAAAGCCCTGGGTTTCGTTGTTTTTAAAATAAATGATTTGTATTAATCATTTCAGGAACCTGTTTTATTTAATGGATCAATAAAGGAGAACATTTTGTATGGCGCGCTGGATGACTATAAGGAAGAAGATGACAAGGTATATAATATAAAGATAAAAAGTAAATAATAAAAAGAGATCCTAATGAACAAGCATTTTAAATAAGAAATTTGTTTTTTTCCATACCAATGTATTGTACATTTCAATTCGGATTGATTTAATCGATATTGCTATTCATCTAATAATTTATCATAACCATGAGAAGTATGTGAGGTTGCGGGTTCGACGCCAAATGTTCGACGTCAAGAGGCAAATGTTTGTGTGATAAGCACGAGCATTTGTGCCTAAGTCCATGTATGTTTAAAAGTGTCTTTAAGTATGTTTTCCGTTATTAGTAAAACAAGTTTTGCTTATGGCTAGATTTTGGTGTGACTGTTGGACGAATTATTAATTAACTTAAAACGCAAAGGGTCCCAGGTTCGATTCTCGGTTCGGGCTAATATAGAAAACGAACTATAGTAAATTGGCTCGGGTCTGGGTGTCCTCGGAGACGCCCCTGACGAAATTCATTGTCTAGTGCCTCGTGACACAATCCGTTCCTCACTTCGAGACTGTGTCAATCGGTGTTTGTTGTTTGGCGCTTATAATTATATTTTATTAGTTAGTATGATGAAAGCACCTTTTAACGAGTCGTAAGTAAATTGATTCCTAATTAGTTATCTACTAACATTCAGTGACTGTATAGTATCAATTCAGATAAATAGATAGCTATTTATTATTTATATATCTTTATTGCACACCACACAAACACAAAATAAACAGTACAGAAAAAATACATTCAGAATTTATCAGCGAGGTAGGTATTTACGCAGCAGCGCTTCATTCGTGTTTCGGGCCTTGCCGCGTATCGTTCGCTCGACAGGGCCGGGCACTGCCGCGCGCCAGTATACGAAGTGGTTAGCGTTAGCGCTATGCGTGTTGTCAACAGGAAGAGCCGGCGTGGCTGAGGGCGGCGCGCACGGCGCACCTGCACGAGCTGGTGGCGGCGTCGAGCGAGGGCTGGGCGCGGCAGGTGGGCGCGCGCGGCGGCCAGCTCAGCGGCGGCCAGAAGCAGCGCGTCGCGATAGCGCGTGCCGTCGTTAAAGTATGCTTTTAACCTTAGATTGATGACTTTTACATACGTGATTCGTGAATTTTGAAGCAGCTAAGTTGGAGCCTTGTAGGGCTTCCTTCGCCTGACAGCTCGGTTAATGTCAATTAGCTTCGAACGCGCATGACAATCTAGATGTAGGCATTGCTTTTATCGAATTTTCCTCGGTTTTGGGGAATTTCATAGGGGACCCTATTTTATAGTGGTGTGTGTGTGTAAACGTTTGCATACAAAATTGTTTTGTTGCTTCAATTTTGTAATCGCCGTAGGTACCGAACTATTATCGTATGTGTCATTATTCGAAGGCTTAACCTATCTTCTTCTAAAGTCAATGTCTTCAAAAGTCCAAAAGCACCAAGCCTTTACAAACGCTTGGATGCATTCACGCTTGCCGAGTGCGTTAGTGTGTTCCGGACAGGCAAACATGGCAGACGTGGATGTTGAAGTTGTGTCATAAACACGGTTCACTTTAATATACCTCTAGAAAGGCCATAATATTTTCGTCGTTTGACTAACTACTACTCGAGATCGATACGCGGTCGTATACAGCGGAGCGTAAAAACACCGACAGACACCGAGCGACACTAAACGCTTCAACGTGTAAAAACGTCGCAAGCGCTTGCCGTATAAACTTCTTTTGTTTTGATCTGTGTTTAAAAAACGACATTAGCCGAGATCGGTGACAAGCTCATGCAAGCAGTGGCAATTCCTCTGAGTTGGCGTCATGAACAAAATAATATAAATAACTTTATCTTTATTAAATTAAGTTAACAAGCTAAACAAATAAACATACCATTACAATACGCAATCTCATCGCGACAATTTCATCGGCGCCAACAAATTTCATTCAAGCGTCCGCCCCGCCCCGCGCGGCATTAGATTGTTAGATTAACTTTTTCGACTTTTAGTGACTTGATAAGTAGTGCAACGAAATTTATAATTGAAGATCTTTTAGAAAAACGTTTCTCAACAAGATCGTTTGCTGAAAATCTGTTGGTAGTGGAAAATGGACTTCCGTGCCCCAAATTATCCAATTTAAAATTATTTCACAATAACAAATAACCTTTAACAATACTAGTAGGTACATAATGCCCCAGCATCTTAAAAATGACCAATATGAGAGGGCAATATGATAATCTATACTGTATTATTTGATATTATAGTACCTATAGTATTTATATATATGATATTTGATATAATAGTTGAAAGGTTTGTTTGTTTGGTTGAACACGCTAATCTCAGGAACTAAAAGTTCGAATAGAAATAATATTTTTGTTTTGGATAGACCATTTATCGAGAAAGGTTTTAGGCTTTAGGCTTAGGCTATAAAACATTAAGCTACGACCAATAGGAGCGAAGGATCAATGAAAAATGTTGCAAAAACGAGAAAAATATTCCTTTTGAAAGCTTCCGTTGCGTGCGCTGCGTAAACAGTTAAAATAACGCAAAAAGTATGTATGACGGAAATGTTTCCCTTTAAAAGTTCTAAAAAAAAGTCTGCTACAGCATTATATCTTTTCGAATTGACTCGGTGTCGGGCGGAGAACGCTAGTAACTGATAAAACAATTAATTTGCCTGAGCTTTTTATTTAATGTCTGTCACATATTGGGCAGGATAATAAAAATACATGTTTTCTTGTTACGATTTTATAGAATAGAATATAGTACGTATATTTGACACACATGAAAGAAAAATTATATAAGTTCTGGTAATAATTAGTCACTTGGCAGTACAGATAACGCCCGGGCATTATAGATAATGCCCATATAAATCACTTGGTCTACAAAATATATACAAGATGTAGTTGAAATAAAGCAAAACCTTCTAGTGCTCTGGTGCTCAAATACAACAACTTTTACTATGGGGTGGACTTTGTACCTGATCCTAAAATTTTGTCAATCAACCAAAAAATGAACAAGATAAAGCGCGTCAAAGTTCAGGAGTTCGGGTGATAGGGAGGAGGGGGCTCGTGACGTCATTTCTAAGTAAAAATTGTACCTAGGCGAGACGTCATGTGACATTTCAACTTAATATATCTCTGTAATATTTTGATAATGTGAAAAAAGTAAAAATACGTGTTCAATACTTTTTGATAATCTACCTGATACAACGAAAAAAAAATTGTCGCCATCCCTATTTAAATTAAAAATCATTATTGGTTGGAAACTAGTTTGAAAACAATACATATAACATGTTATGGTTATCATATTGCCAATTGGGAGCGATTAAATGTGAACACATTTAATTGCTTCCAGTAACAGGGGAGCGGGAACTAACCCAAAACAGGGAATCAAACCTAGATAACGTTGTGTTTAAAACGAGTTACCGCGTATAATATATTATAATATAATTATTAATATATTATATTATAATCTTCGTCAAAAATAAATAGGCAAAATGTAACTTGTTTCCTTTGCAAGTCAATAGGACATTAATCTTTTTACATAACCAAATAGTACGAAGCGCAGCAGGCAAGATGGCGTTGACATCAGCAAAAGACTCTGTGATAAAAGTTTTGTCAAGGTCATTCAAGGCCGAAGTTGTTGAAGTTCGTTCGTCAATATGTTATGTTGAATTCACTGTCAACAACAACAACAACAACAATATTATTTACTATTCGTATTTGATGCGGGCGAAGCCGCAGGTACAGCTAGTATAATATACGACCCTAGTTACACTTGGCTAACTAGTATGTAGGGTAACCTTATATATAACGCAAAGCTATATAGTTAGTTAGTTCAGCTGGGTTGTTCCCGCACTTAGCGACCATTGTGCGTGCTACATATTTTTTCTTACTCCAACCAGCCCAGTAGGTCAGCAGCCTTTTAGATTCCTCCAGGCTTCGACTGCGACGAAAGCGATCTAAAGCGACGCAATGCGTAATGGACGTGAGAGACCATTGCTGATGTAAACGAAGACTAACTCACTGTTCTAAAGATATAATTTAGTAACAAAATTTCTGAATTTTGCTATTTAAGTTATCTAGCGGGTAATAAAGCTTCGAGGCTGTTATAATAAGCTTGTTGCTGACAGCATTCGTGACGTCACTCCTGGAAACTAATCGATATCACACTGATTGCGGGGATATCAAAAATTTTATCGCAACAATATTCCTTCATTAGTGCTTGCAATCTGCATATTTGGTATTTTCAGGTGTTAGTTCACTTGTTAAATTAATTTGATCCCGTATGGGTATGGTATCTTTTTCTGTCACAAACAGAAGAGGTCTCATTGTACATAGGTACAACCGGGCTATTAATAGTAATAGCCCGGTACAAAAACATTTTCCTAATATCAAGCGTATGGAAAGTTTTAAAAATTGCACTTGGCTCCATACCTACTTTGTGTAATGCAATCACAGAGATTCGGTTCTCTTTATCACCCCACTAAATAATGGTACATATTAAAATGGTAATATCGCAAAATATTGTACTTTATTGGCGCCAAAATGAGAAAACTCAATGAACAATCATATAAAAATGACAGATTCCAAATGTAATATTTTGTTTATTTTTTATTGTAACAGTATTTATGGCCAGACTAAGTATTTAAATAAAACAAAGTCATTTATAAATCCAGAACGGCTAGACCGATTTTTATGATATTTGATTTGTGAGATTTGTCTCCGCTCCGAATAGCAGAATAACTATTAAAACATCGGAAAATTCACGACAGCAATAAAACAAATAAAGAGGCGGTACGAAGTTCGCCGGGACAGCTATTTTTAAATATTTGTTAGTTAGACTAACATGTTTGACTATCTTAAAATTTAAAATTATATATTGCATGTTAACCGCGTATTGAACAGCATCATCATCAGCACTTGCTGATTAAATTACAATCCTACAATATTTGGTACCGTAGTGTTAGTTTGTATTATTTTATTTGATCTATCTTGTACATTGATGCTATTATGTTTATAATTGTTACTATTATTATTATTTGTTCTGATTTTCATAGACTCGGCTATTTTAAATACCGGTTTTTTATATATTATTCACGGGCCTAAGCCAAGTTAATAACATAAATTTTTAATAAATAGGAGCTAATTGTGTATTATGGTCTGTTTGTAGGAATTTGCGTACTATCCTACAAGTGTTCAATATGCACGCCTTTTGCAGAAGATTATGTACATTGATGTATTGTTTTATAATGTTCTTACGAACGCTCGTTGTCGAATCACGGTGTACGGTAAAACCTAAGTTGGTTTTTGCTACACTGTAAAGATAAAATTAGATATAAGCTTTTGTGTAACTTGTTTTTAAATAAATAAAAAAAAAAAAAAATTTATAATTACGAGTGTAGCGGTAGTAGGACATATATACCCTACCGGAGTTGATGTAATAAAGAAAGAAACCGCAGAAAGTGTTTGGGCTATATACATGATACATGGTCAATTATTCTACAAAATACATAAAACTTAGTAATGCATTCGCAAAATAAACCAACAGTTCAAATTATACTAAGACGCAATGAAAATCTCTCAAAAACCACCTATTAAATGGTGCCGCATAACCTTACATCGACAAATTGTTATATATCCATGAAGACTATTTCTGTTAGGGCATTACACTAGACTCGTATAACACGAAAATTATACATGCAATGACATACAAGTCATATTGGCAGTATCATGTGGACATGGGCCAAAATAATGTTAGATTTAAAATGGAAATAGGTGTTTATTAATTCACCCATACTAATATTTTGATGCGAAGGTAAAGGTCCGGCCAAACCAACGCAGCGTTTCTGTGGTTGCGATCGCGGCTGCGGTCACGATCAGCTAGTTAACGCGCTTTTAGATCGCAGATCGCGGCGATCTGTGCAAAGGGTAACCATGTTTGCTTGGTATAACTTTAGTAAAGTTTAGACCTGGCAAAACATTTGATGTCAAATGTTATAGCCATTCTATTTTTTAACAGCGCTGCGTGGTCTCTGCTCTTAGCCAAATTGAAAACCATGTACTTTTCGTGTCAATAGTACTACTACTATATGAATCCTGACCAGAACCAGATCATCTTGATAACAATAAAGGTAAAATCATACCTAAGGCTTAAAATAAATAAAAACTTGCAACAAACTATGAAAATAACGAAAACGTTGTGACCGATTATATTTTCTTTAGCAGATTTAGACTGATCGCGTCAAAAATAGTGTCTTCTTTTTTTAAAAGAAGTAATATACCGTTTATTTGACAGCTTTGCCCGCAAGTAGATCACGATCGCGACCGTAGAATGACTCCTTTGGTTTGGCCGGAACTATCCTTGGTTGTCTGTTCCATTTTTATTGTTGTACAATTGAATCGATTTTGATGTTAAATGATGAAAATGGCTAATGGGACAAATTATATCTTATATAAAACCAAGCTGATTTGCGGGCAGAAGCTATTTAGCGATAATGATAATAATTTATGTATTAAAATATTGTTTTTGTTTGTTTCAGAACCCAAAAATCTTAATACTAGACGAAGCTACCTCCGCATTAGACACCTATTCGGAATACTTAGTTGATAAGGCCCTAAAAGAGATAAGCAAAGATCGTACTGTCCTAACGATCGCCCATAGACTAAGCACTATACAGTCCGCCGACGAGGTGGCAGTGTTAGAAAACGGTATTATTATAGAAAAAGGGACGTACACAGAACTCATGGCGAAAGAAGACGGGTTCTTCAGGGAGCTCATCACGCATCAGACATTCGCCTCCAAGTCCAAATCCAGAGACAAAAGAGAACTCCAAAAGACAAATTAAAAACCCAGGGCTCTCATACGCTAAGTGGTTCCACGTAAGGAAGTTTTATATTTTTTGAACGTGCAAATTATATATTTTAATAATGACATTGACGTTTATTATGTCTCTATTTTAGGAGTCGGAGTGTTTGGGAGCCCTAAATTAGTACATTGTAGTATGCAAATTTACAAGTATACAATTTATAGATAATAATTTTATTGCTTCTAATTTATAAATATTAAATGATACATTTTATTTAATAAAAGCATAGTATACATATAGAATACGCATTGTTGTACCCTTTGATCTCTTTTCCTCAACCTTCAGTTATTAATACAGTTCAGTTGATGCTACTAAAATAAATATATAAGTTACAAATAAAAGCACAAAATACGCTGGATTTATAATGGAACAATTTTACATTGTGATAAGTAGTACCTAATTTTAATTTTATTTCGTCATATCTACATCCCAGCAAACAGCTATACTGTTTTTTTTTATGTATGTGCTTTGCAATTTGAAAAACTATCATGTTGTTATTACCAGTAGGTAATTAAGAATTACAAAAAAAAGTCAAAGCTTGAAAATGAACGAAAACAATATTTTTTACTCAAATGCAAGGCAATGAGTAGTTTGATAGATAACAGATTATCCTAAACATTTGTACAATATTGATTACACAGCAATATTAAAAATGACAAGTTATTTGTATATAAGAATTGTTTAAATTTATTACGTGTAAGTATTAAATAACCGAACTACGTGAAATTGAACAAGTATAAGTGATATGTGACGAGGGTTATTTATTAGAGTATTTTAGTAAAATGAATAAAATGGTTGTTGTTATTTTATTTTGTTGTTTTTTTCCTAGAAATTAAAAGCCTAACCCATTAATATTTATGTATTGGTTTTATAATTATAGGTAGAATAATATTAAAAAAATAAAATGTATACATTAATACAATGAATAACATACTAAGATTTTTATTTCCTGTAATGATTTATGTAAGAATAACTATATTTTCCTGTATCATTTCCCTTAGGAAAAGAGGTTGTTCTTTGATCCAGGGTCAAACATTTCAATTAGTTCCATTAAATATGAGCAACGACATTTTTATTTCATTACGAAAAAGAATTGAATTATGAGTATCATGATAGTATGACTGTTTAAGCCTTGCATTAGCATCGTCACAATCGCAACTGTTTTAATTTTTGTATAATACATTACAAAAAATAATAATGATACAGTAAATAAAACAGTCAGTCACCGTAAGTAATTGGTATGTAATAATAATTTGTTTTTCGTAAGTCCTAAATTATGTACGTTTATCAATATTTTTTTATAAGAGCGTTGGATAAATAAACTATTGGACTTTGACCGGCCGACGTCTGCTGCGATCGCGCCAAAACTCTGGGCAGAGCGGCGCGCGCGCCGACATTTATGTGCGGACGCTACGCGGGTAAACAGCGCGCCCGGAAATATGTCTCATTTGAAAGTTTTGCGCGGGAATCTAGCGCGCCAATTTTTTAACTGTGCGAAAAATGGCAGGCGGACGAAATCGTACCGTGTATACAGCAGGACTCTGGCCACTCAGACCGCGCCAAACGTGGACAACAAATATCTCAACTCCCCGTGGGGCGAAATACAAGTCGGGAACGAAACTTTGACTGAACACGTCTTCGCAGACTTTGAGTTATGGGCGGACAAACCCTCTGTGGTAAGTTTTATTTATTATATGTGTGAAATTTCAATCATTGTAATAAAATAACAATATTTTACCTTTTTATTTTGCTAACTAGATAAGTAGGTTTGAACTTTAATTGGTTTTTGAATCAAATAAAATCCCGAATCTGAATTTTATCTAACAGATTGACTTTTGGTATTAAAGTGATGTTGATTAAGTTCAATATGAATTTACCATTATAGGGCCTTATTAAAAATATGCTTATCTGAGTGTCGGTAAGATAATAATTAACTGGAAAAAGAGTACACTATTTATTTATTATGGCCAATGTTATTTATTATTAAGTTCTGAATTGCATCGATGCAAATTAAATACAGTTCATGGCTTTTTAAAGCTATAGGTATGCGTGTGTGCGTTTCCACTGAGGCGGTTAAGAGACTAAAAAGCTGTGGTTTTTACAAAATTAAACCCAAGCTGTGCTGTCTAAGAGTGGGTTTAAAATTTTCAATCAAAGTAGACATGATTGGAGAGAAGCTGTGTTTCCATACAAATGGCTACAAAGCATGTATGTTGATTTAATATAGGTTGCATATAAAGCAGAAGTTGGATAGGTAGCTACGGTGGATACGATAACCTCCGTAGCCGAAAGGCGAGCACGCTGGACTTCGCGTCGCCATCTCTGAGGTCTCGGGTTTAATTCCTGGTCATGTAGTAGAAAACAAACTTTCCTAAATTGTCTTGGGTTTGGGTGGTGTGGTGCCGTGCTTTGGCTACTTACCTTAGGATCAGAGCATTGTATGTGTTGCTGTCTAATATTTATTTACGCATGTGAGTTTCCACCAAAGCGCAGAGGAACTGCTATACTAATGACTGCCTGAGCGGACTCCGTTTTGGGTGAACTGTATAAAAACTCGGCCCCCTAAATGTAGATTTACAAAAAAATGCCATTAAACCTGTTATTCTGATAAGTTTGTATGGTCTGAGTTCTGACCTTTGAGAGCCTTTCTCGCAGGTTTCAGCATAAATTCATGTTTTGCCTTAAAAACCTGCCGGAGCAGGGCATTAGTTAGTCGTAATCGTAATCATCATGCGTGAGTCATTATTTGACTATGCACTGCCTGCAAATTACACTTGCATAATAGATATGGATTTAGTTAAAAATCAAATGTAATTAGATCAAAACCAAAGTAACATTACATACGTAGACTAATTATCTTCGTATAGTTCTTACGTTTTAATTCAAAAAATTATATTAAAACTACTCATAAACTGTGCTTTTGTAATGCTCCATCAAGTAAAAACAAATATGGTGAGGTTACCCTAAATATTACACCAATCGATGGCGATAAAACAAGATTTCATTGATAGCCATATACTTCCTAATAATAGACAGCCGCGTCTGTTTATAACATAAAATCAATAAACAAAACAAATACTTACACAAAACATAATAAAAATATCAATTAAAGTTTGTTGGTATGACTTTCTAAGATTGTAGATAACAGTTCTATTAACTGTGTACTTTGTCATCGCATTTAACAAATGTGCGTGGTACAACCGCTTGCTATCAATTTGAGTGCATTATAGTTCCGAGTACAAAGGTCCACCATGGCTTGTGCTACGTTATAAATACGGTTGTTGGTACGCTTTTATAAATAGTACACACACGTGAAGGTTGAGGTTGAGATAGTGTGAGAAATAAGTCAATTGGCACCATTTTGTAACACACACTCGTGTAGAATTGATTCCAGAGTTACCTAATATTATTTTATGTAAATTTTGTCATTCGCCATTGTCTAACTAAAGGGCCTAAAAACTTGGTGTACTTTCTGTGTTATAGCCGTGGAAGATAGGAACAAATGTGATCCTTTACAAATATAAAAGAAAACAAAAATCTTTAAATAATATAAGTAGGTTCCAATCTAAAGCCACGGTAGAAATACCACCATATTGAAAATTCATTTTTTGCCTAAATACTTTTCTATGTATACTAGTACTAGTATTTATCCAAATAGAAAAAAATGTTTTAATATATTACCTACCTCATTAATTTGAATGAGAAAGCTTTATTTTTGAGACTTTAGTTAGGTAGGTACTTAATCCACAACATTAGTGCACTGAACTACCTATAGGCATTTAGTAGGCATTTACTATTTATTTTAATTACTTTTAATTTGAATGAGAAAGCTTATTTTTTGAGACTTTAGTTACTTAATCCACAACTTTAGTGCACAGAACTACCTACATACCTGTTTAATATGCGTATTAGTAGATACGTCGCTGTAAGAAGCATTTAGTACCTAATAAGTCACTTTGTTTGTGTCACGGACAAACAAAGTGACTTTACTTCTAGGAACATTATGTTCCTGTAATATAAATAAAGTAAGTATAAAATACCTAAAAAAACAAATCGATGTTTTCTTAGAGAAAGCATTTGTTTTTCACATAATAATTAGCCCTAATCAGGTTGTCTGATGGATCACATGCCACTGTTTGTACAACCCTGCCTGTTTCAATCTTATATATAAAATTCTCGTGTCACAATGTTCGTTCCCGTACTCCTCCGAAACGGCTTGACCGATTCTCATGAAATTTTGTTAGCATATTGAGTAGGTCTGAGAATCGGCCAACATCTATTTTTCATACCCCTAAAGACCACGCAGACGAAGTCGCGGGCAACAGCTAGTAATAAAATAAATTATTGATGTAAGTAAAAGTCTCATCTTCACCCCAGGGTGTTGTAAAAACCAACTTTAGGAAAATTGCTCGTTGCATGACATTAAGAGCCGGTGAAGGGAAACCTACCAACAATGCATTCCCAAAGAGGGTTGGTGTCAAAGCAGGCGGCCGACTAAAATCAAAAGCCGAAACCCTTTTGCAGTATGAATGAAATACTGCGCCAACCCAAATCAGTGGCCGACCCCAGATGATCTGGGAGGGCAGGCGAATGATGATGAACTAAAAGTAACATTGTAAATTAAGTAATTCAAATTACTTAAAATAGTAAAAGACTTAATAGACTTTAGTTGTATTAATCTTCGATCTACGTAACACGTAAGGTAATCTATTAGGGCAGTAAATAAGTTTCCATCTTATGTACTTAGTTAAATATAACTACTCGTAATTGTTAACATTAAAATGTATTTTAGGAATGATAATGAGATTAATTGGCCTTTAGCGCTTTTTCAACGCGTAGTTAGTTGATAGGTACAGCACTTGAGTATAACGCGGAAACCGATTTCCTGATAAGCGAAGGGAAAATTGTTCCTTGAGACGAATCACGCACGATTACAATGTTGATAACGTACAATATCTTGTAAATTTTAACGCAATAATTACTACATTAGTACGTTCAGCTAGTGCTCAGAGGGGCTAGTGTCAGTTTTATAAAGTGGTCCCTTCGCATAAATCGATCGTATAGTAAACGTTAATTTGTATTTTAAATGCTCCAAATACTAGAACCTGCATGTAGATACACCACACCACACATTATGTACAGACACAAGGTAAAAGTCATTGAATTTATTTGCAACTTTTGAGTCCGACCCGTAGAGATCAATATCAATTGAGAAAATTTGACGTTTTGCGATAGGTTGACGTGCTGTTGTCTGTACATACACTCATGCACACTTGCATACATACATGCACACACACACAGATACGTACGCAAATTGCGATCATATAAATATGTAAGCTTAAATTTTTTGCCGTATCTAAGCAAATGTAAGTAAGTTTAAGTTTGTAGTACTTATGTTAAAATATAATTGTTATGGAAGAGCGGGGTTCCCTAACACAGGTATAAGCATATTTACAAGGAGACCTTAATATAAGGTTATGTATTCTAAATAAGATACTAAATAAATATTTTTGTATTATGTATTGTATAATTTTTGAGCGATTTATGCGAAGCGACTGTTTTGTGGAACTCACAGTAGGCAGTGTTTGACTACAGGCAGTCCTCGTTCTTAAATGACAGGTTTACAAAATACTCGATGTAAATTGAAACGACGATGTAGGTATGTATTATTCTAATATACAGGGTTATTTTTAATACATCAACAACCCCCTAGGGGCTAATTCTGGTGCTTTAATACAATAACTTTTTGTATGGGACCAACATCGAAATCGCAAAAAAAAAATCTTTCCTATACAAAGCCGCCGACCAGGAG
Source organism: Anania hortulata (assembly GCA_963576865.1). Taxonomy (NCBI): domain Eukaryota; kingdom Metazoa; phylum Arthropoda; class Insecta; order Lepidoptera; family Crambidae; genus Anania; species Anania hortulata. The sequence continues at coordinate 12,600,512 of OY756400.1, forward strand.
ACGTATTTTTGAAGCATTAGAAATGAATCTTCAATTCGAACACGAAAAAAATTCGTGTATGAAAATAGTTTCTATTGCTTCCGATTTTACGCATTTTTGAATCACTCGAAATAGGTGTCGCTATTAGATTGAAATCTTGTAACTATTTTAGTTTCACGCAGAAAATATCATAAACTTTAAAGCAAAAACTCACTAACGAACGTAAATAAAAAGTTATTATGTCAAATTTCTGTCAAACATACGTTTACTTGTCAACGTAATTCTTTCGTACTTTCTACTAGTAGAAAACAAAAACTAGTGGTCGTTGCAGAATTCACGGAATGAATTTTCAAAAATAGTGACTTTAGGAATTCGCATTCGAATCTTGCGATTTCGTATTCGGATTGGAATTCGCATGATTCAAAAATACGTCTCCAGCTCACATCAGTTTGCATGAAACAGTGAATATTTTATTTGCGATTTCGATGTTGGTCTTTTACAAAAAGTTGTAGTATTTGAGTACCACAATCAGCCTCTAGAGGTTGCTGATGTTTTACAAATAGCCCTACAAGTACACAGTGTGTACAAAAGAACAGGACATCCTTTATGCTACTTAATCATAGCTGCTACATAAATACAATAACTTAAAATTAAAATAGGTAGGTAGAGCGTAACGTGTCATTCCTGGAGACGTATTTTTGAAGCATTAGAAATGAATCTTGAATTCGAACACGAAAAAAATTCGTGTATTAAAATAGTTTCTATTGCTTCCGAATTTACGCATTTTTGAATCACTCGAAATAGGTGTCGCTATTAGATTGAAATCTTGTAACTATTTTAGTTTCACGCAGAAAATATCATAAACCATAAAGCAAAAACTCACTAACGAACGTAATTAAAAAGTTATTATGTCAAGTTTCTGTCAAACATACGTTTACTTGTCAATGTAATTCTTCCGTACTTTCTACTAGTAGAAAACAAAAACGAGTGGTCGTTGCAGAATTCACAGAATGAATTTTCAAAAATAGTGATTTTAGGAATTCGCATTCGAATCTTGCGATTTCGTATTCGGATTGGAATTCGCATGATTCAAAAATACGTCTCTTGTTTTGTGGTAGGTGCAGACAACGGCAGGTCAACCTACCCAAAAAGTTAAAGGTCATTGAATTTTCAACTTTAAGTCCAAAAAATTGAGATCAATATCAATTGAGAAAACTGTACGTTTTGTGGTATGTTCACGTGCTGTTGTCTGTACCTACTTACTGTATACATTAACATTGAGGTAGCGTGTTTGTATAAAATACTTAATCTTAACATGTTTCAGACATGTTGAGTTTGTTAGGTTTTAGGTACATAAGTAGTTCGTACATATTATGTAAAGCGCATTGTGTTTCACGACAACAAAAATTACAAACCATGTTTTATTAAGTTTAGAACACAAGTGACAGGTCAAAAATAGAAAAAAAAAAAAATTTTGGGGTTCCTCATATTTAGAACTGAAACTCAAAAATTTTTTTTTCGTCAAACCGCTTTACATATAACTAACCTCTTTAGATAGGTCATCAAAAATTATATTGAGGTTTCTAAAATCACTTTTTTCTAAAGTGAATAGTTTGCGCGAGAGATACTTCCAAAGTGGTATGTCCCCGACCCTGTAACTTCTAAAATAAGAGAATGATAAAACTAAAAAAAAATATGATGTACATTACCATGCAAACTTCCACCGAAATTGGTTTGAACGAGATATAATAAGTAGTAAATTTTTAATACGTCATAAATCCTTTGGTAATGTTAGGGATTTCATTTTGCAATAAAAATACCATAACTATAACTCGATTGTCGTGATGGGTGAACTTTTACTTATATTTGCTGTGTGCGCGATGACAGCGCCCCTAGTGATCACAATAATTGTGGACTAAGATCTCTTAAATTATGACAACTGGATGGTTTAAATGATTTGATCAAAATTAGATAAAAATATCTAAAAAGTTTGTGCATATTATAATAAGTGATTTTCTTACACTTGAACTAAAATATAAATGTTATACACTTATACGGGATTTGAATCGATACAACATGATATAACTTTCTAACCTCAAACTGGTGCAAAAAGTGAAAGAATTAGTATTTGCACAGCATGTGACCTTAAAGAGCTCAGAACCAACGGACAAAGCTACTTAATAAGAGCTGTGCTCATAAGATAAAAGTCTGTGACACACACCCCCTACAAACTTGTTTCTTTTCACAGCAGCTATCCATTTATTTCTATGTTCCAATTTCCATCTTGATGTTGGAAACGAATAAAACTTGCACAAACTGTTCTTCCCATTGATTCTACACTTTATGACACAACACGTACTGTGACCTATATTGCGAATTAACGTTTTTACACATAAATACTTAATTTACTTAGTATGGAATTCTATGGAAATATAGCAATTTGACATATGACAGTCCAGAGTTATTTGACATTTCTGCCAAATAGCGTACTGCGATTGATTTGACACCCCCCACCACCCACTTTGCACATAGCGAATAGGTACCTACAGACATTGGTTTAAATAGTAAAGATACGGCCATTGACTTATATCTTACTTCGTAAGGACAGGGCGGACCGCATGTTAAACTGTTGCCACTGACGTGGCCCTAAAGTGATCCTCTTTAGACCGAAGTGACGTAGTCGGCTGTCGGCAGTCGTCGAGAGCGAAGGTACGTTAAAATTAGGAAAATGATAAGATTTGTCGCGTTCACTATGACAAAAGCACAACTAATAAAAAGTTCGATATTTAATATGTCAGGTAAGTCGAAAATATGTTAAACAAGATACATATTTACATTGTAGAGTGATTTGTTCTGTAAGCCGTATCCATTGATTTAAATAGTAAAGATACGGCTTAGAGAACAAATCACTCTACACGTTTACCATACATGACACACTAACGCCATCTATTAGAACTACCCTAAACTGCGTCGTAAACGCACACCATGCAATGCTTTCTATTATGCCAAACGTTGAGATTATGGAAACAAAATTTCTAAAACAATGAAAATAAGTTTCTTATTTATGATATTTTCGATTAACCTGTGATATTAAATATCATACTCTTTGATAGTTGTGCTTTTGTTGTAGTAAACACGACAAAACTTATCATTTTCCTAATTTTATCGTACACCTACGGTCTCGACGACAGCCGACAGCCGACTACGTCACTTCGGTCTAAAGCAGTGTTGCCAACTTTATTTTTCAGAGGATCGTACCACAGACTACAAAAGATAGTATTTTGTCATGAATTCAAGGAAATAATAGTACGCAATGGAATTTTAATAAAACTACATAAATCGATTAAAAAACGGAATGTAATTATAATTTTGAATTAATATTTAGGTATCATCAATTGATATATGGCAGTAGGAAATTATTAAATTATATTTTTCTAAATTAGAAAATTTATTTTTTTATTCTGAACCTTGATTAAAAACAACTTCAACATACTTTTTTAATTTACTCTCAAAAAAAAATATAATTGCCTTATTCATGATAGAATAGAAAATTCTTTATTGCACAAATGTAAGATTTACAGAAAATGGTAATAAACATAAAATTACAATACAGGCGTTCTTATTACTAGAATCGTCTTATCTAGGAGCGATCTCGTCCAGCTAAAATAAGAATGAGTAAATTGATGTAGGTAAACCAAAACAACTTTATGAACATTAATTGAGAGTTGATTGAGACAATAAAACTTACCGATGAAAGGTAATATCAGAGTTTTAAGATAATTATATGAAATTATGACACATAGGGGCACAACTTTTTATCTTAATCTATTACTAATAACACCACTTCAATTTCTAAAACTTAAAAACTTTAATTGACTTAGTCACTATCTGAGTCATTAGGCACAGCAGCAGACGCGGGAGTCGAAGCATCAATTTTTTTATACATGTTTAAATTTAATTTTTTCAGCATATCGTCAGATGGCTTGAAGTTGATACAAGATCCATTTTCTTTAATGTATTGTGCAGCCAACAAATTTCTTATTCTTTCTTTTTTCTTATAATTTCTTTCTTTCTTTCGTTTTTTTTTTCATAAGATTTCATTGAAAAGGTCGTATATTTTGCGTACGATTTCGATTACGCAATCGTACATCGTACAAGAGCCAAGAAGGTCGTATAAATACGATTTAAATAGTATGGTTGGCAACATTGGTCTAAAGAGGATCACTTTAAGGCCACGTTAGTGGCAACAGTTTAACATGCGGTCCGCCCTGTCCTTATGAAGTAATATATTATATAGAAGTCAATGCCTACAGGTTTGTACGGAACCCTCGGTGCGCGAGTCCGACACGCACTTGGCCATAAAATAGGCTTAGTAGTTTTAGAATAGAGTCAATTTTTGATCTATTTTCTTGAGTCACTGAAAGCCTCACAACAAGCCCTTTCGACTTGTCACACGGTATAGTTTATCAATTTATGTCTTATGTAGGTATAGTTTGCAAAACTTCTTTTTTTTAATGGTGATTTGCGACTTGCATTACTAAAATTGATTTACGTTACACGTCCGTGTTTGGGTCACAGAAATTCAACTTGACTGTGACAGATGGATAGACAGACAGACGACAGGAGACGTATTTTTGAAGCATTAGAAATGAATCTTAAATTCGAACACGAAAACAGTTCGTGTATGAAATTCATTTCTATTGCTCACGATATTACGCATTTTTGAATCACTCGAAATAGGTGTTACTATTAAATTGAAATCTTGTAACTATTTTTGTTTCACGCAGAAAATATTATAAACCATGAAGCAAAAACTCATTAACGAACGTAAATAAAAAGTTATTATGTCAAATTTCTGTCACACATACGTTTACTTGTCAATGTAATGCTTCCGTACTTTCTACTAGTAGAAAACAAAAACGAGTGGTCGCTGCAGAATTCACGGAATGAATTTTCAAAAATAGTAATTTTAGGAATTCGCATGCGAATCTTGCGATTTCGTATTCGGATTGGAATTCGCATGATTCAAAAATACGTCTCCAGGTTGCGTTTTTTCATTTAGACGTTCGGAACCCTAAAAACGGGAAAATATGAAGCGGAATATTTTTACAACAAATGCTTTGGCGTTCTTTTCACGACAATGTAGGTACTTGTACGAACTAATATCTCACATTTGTCTGTCGCACTGTTGGTTCTCATATTCTTCACTTTGATTGAGGTAGTGTGGAGTCTGTCAGACTAGCAGCGGGTCCACACCGCCTCCTTCTGCCTAAGGCTGCTACCCTGGGCGACCTGGGAGCATCTGTTACTTTCCTGTTTTTATCCCTATTATATTTATTGTTAGGTGGGGCATGGGCTCTAGGGACTTTGAGTTTTGGGGTAAAAGGGACTACGCTACGTTTGAATGTTTAAGAATATTTTAAATTTTATCAGTTGTTTAAACGCTCTGTCACTTTTATTAGCTTCACTTGTAATCAAATCTTGAAAGTAGTTTTTAACCTAAGTACCTACTTCAAATTTTCAAACTGACGCACGCGACGTATCGATTTAAAAATTCGTAAGTAGATATCTGATATTCGGATGAATACAATGATTTCACACCATCATGCTGAGCTGATGATGGAGTCAAGAGGTGGACAGTGGAACTCTTTAACTACTACTACTAAAACCATCGTGTTTAGGCTCATTTGATTCGTTCTGAAGAGTCCAATATACTACACAAAATGGATTTTGTAGTTTTTTAAACTATGATAATAATTATTTTATAAAATACTAGCGTTTGCCCGCAGCTTCGCTCGCGTTAGTATCGATTTTAAAATAAGGAACAATATAGACTTAAAACGTAATACATTTACAAATTAAAATAGAACTTTTCACAGATAAGAAAACGGTAAAAAAAACAATAAGTATTTGTAAACAAATGTATCGCAGACATTAGGTAAGTACTTACTTCTAATATCATAGAGTTCTTCTAATAAAAATTGGTAGGATTTAATTATGTCTATATTCGTTACATAATAATCGCCACAATTTCCAAAAATCCTTTCTTATAAGCATATTGTATTAGAAGTCGTATCGAATCAAACATGTAGGTATTTGATGCCTGGGCAGTCCGGCTGCAAATTCAGTCGTCTTTTTTGGCGACATATTGGTTTGTTCTATTGTTCAAATCTCGCCGAGTATATTCATTTAAAAGGCGGCCGAACAGAACCAGGAGACGTATTTTTGAAGCATTAGAAATGAATCTTAAATTCGAACACGAAAACAATTCGTGTATGAAAATGGTTTCTATTGCTTCCGGTTTCACGCATTTTTGAATCACTCGAAATAAGTCTTGCTATTAAATTGAAATCTTGTAACTATTTTTGTTTCACGCAGAAAATATTATAAACAATAAAGCAAAAACTCATTAACGAACGTATTTAAAAAGTTATCATGTCAAATATCTGTCAATCATACGTTTACTTGTTAATGTCATTCTTCCGTACTTTCTACTAGTAGAAATCGAAAAACGAGTGGGTAGGATCACTCGTAGCAGAATTCACGGAATGAGTTTTCAAAAATAGTGATTTTGGGAATTCGCATGCGAATCTTGCGATTTCGTATTCGGATTGGAATTCGCATGATTCAAAAATACGTCTCCAGAACGGCTGGCCTGCACCTCTATTATCGCGAGCGAGCACTTCCCTCTATCTAAGTATTTTAGTTTATACCGTTCCTGTTGGAATTATAGCCTTCTAAAGCACTCGTATGTTACTATCCTATTGCTGAAAGAAGTTTCGAAATCGAGTTAGTAGTATTAGAAATCAGTGATTATCGCGTAGGTTATTGTTGTGTCCCATGGGAATTACGCGAAATAGCGGAGCGTAGCGTGTCATTCCTGTTCTGTGACGGGAAATGATGTAGCATTATTATGTCACTCCCACTATTACTGAGACGAATTTTTTTTAAAAAATTTATTTATTTCAAAAGTTTAAATAATCACTTACACAGTAGTTCTCGTCTACAATTTTTTTCCAATTATCTTAAGTCACAGAATACCTAATAGTACTACCGTACAGAAGACTCACTTCCTAACAAAAGTCAGGTTTAGGTATAAAAATATACCTAGACTCGCCAGAGGTATCCGCCTGCAAGCAAAATTGAAACTTAAAACCGCGCGCGAACCACGAATTTTCTTTGCGCGCCCCAGTTTTATGACCGAGCTGCGAACGAAGGCACGGGGTTGTCACTTGAAAAGTTTTTGTACCTATAAATTTATTAGTTTTACGATTAAAATAAGTAGATTAAGCATTACAAACGTTGATTCTGTAAGCATATAAATTCCATCTGAATGTCGTGTGTTTGATTCCTCCGGGTGTAGGTATTCCTTTGTAAACATTATCCTATCCTATTCTTAATATTGTTTCTGGCCTAATATAACTAATTAAGGATTTTTATTTTAACTATTACTACTTATTATGGACATGGAATTAAAGATGAATAAATATTTCAATATGGTGTGAAATTTAACAAAATGTTAGCTCTGATTCACTATTCGTTTTATTCAGACAACCGGTAAACCAACAACATCTTTTATACGCATTATTATATTGACGTTTAGGCTAAGTAGAAGACATTGCGGGTCAATTTGCAAAAGCAAAAAAAAATATTATCAAGTATGCGCTCGCGCGACGTGACCGCGACTGTCGTGCGAGCCGAGCGACAGCCCACTGGCATACGCCGCTTCGGGCGGCGCGCTGCCCGAATATACCTAAACTGCGGAGTGACACCCCCCTGCTTAAGTTATGTTATGTGCGGTCAACGGCAGGTTAACCCAACCAAATCGTTTTACAACTCTAAGTCCCTCATGCAGAGATCAATATCGATTGAGAACAATTAACGCCCGTTGGCCGGTCGACGTGCCGCCGTCCGCACCTACGACTACGGCACTAGTAATAGGTACTTATACTTTACTTATTCTACTTTTTTGTTTAATACTGTATCATTTTGATGCGGTTACATGGTCATTATATGGGAACCATCTTCAGCTCAGTAGCATTCGGGCGCATTCTGCATAATGACTGTATACAACATACGCCGGTACGCCCCTGAGGTGAACCATTAGTGTACTACAACATAAAAACCCACTGCAGTTCGTCTCGGAAATAAGCCCATGCAGACAGACATACATACATGTAGGTAGACGCGGCGGGGACTTCAAGGTATTTGACGTCACCGCCGCGCCCGCCCCACTATGGGCACAATGACAAGTAATATTTTTTTAGTACTTTCTTTAGGTGATTTTTGGAAACGATATCACTCAGTAGGTCCGGCGGTAACCCGTTAAGAATTGTCGGTACAATCCATCGCCTCGTACGCTTACCGAAGTAGATACTGGTTTTTGGTACAACGTATTTCCTTTTTCTCGATTGACGTGTTGGGTAGCCATACTCCCTTTCCTTTTTATGTTCGGATTTATGAAATTATTCTATCATTAATATTAATTTGACTTTTTTCTCAATAGGTACGATTTTACTTATTTTGTATAGTTTTTCATATTCTTTATTACACGCGTTTTTAACTTTATAACCAGCTAGTATTTTTAAAAATCTTGTTTGCAACGCTTTAATTTTATTTAAGTGGACTGGGAACGTGATACCATAGCTACCCAACCCGTAACCTATTGACGCGTCTGCCAGCGCGTGATACAGCATATATATATATATATATTATGACTTATATATATAGTGAAATCTCGCAAACTGCTCAGGGTGCAGAGCGTGCTACAGAATTATACATTACACACAAAACGTAGGTACGCTCGAAAAACATAATTTTCATTTGGCTATCAAGTAAAATAACAACATATATTGCCTGAGTTTCCATTCCAACCATAAGCCTCAATCAAAAATTTTGTGAATTTTACTTTAAAACCAAATTTTAATAAAAAAATAACCGACTTAAAACACTAAAAAGCTAAAAATAACTTTTAAACAATAATACCAAACAGTTATTTTTGGAGTCGGTGCAAACAACCACATTCAAACATTCCACGGCTGGCAATTCTGAATTTGTTTTATTTGTCTGTTTTTTTAGTGTTTTTTTACATTCTAAATGGCGATCTGTGATGTAATTATAGCTAAATTGCTTCTCATGACGATTCAAATTAGTCCAAAGACGGCTATGATACATTGTTTTATCACAGAGTTCCGGTGCTTATTCATTAATTTCAATTTATTCAATCAAATCAAATTTTATTCAATCATTTATTAATATTTGATTTGTCGACTATGGCAAGGCTTAACTGTCATAATGAAAATATCTTATCGCGTGGGTGGGGCGTGCGTACCTTACTCGTGGAAGACTATTGTGGCCAACTATGGTCTCCTTCATCAGTTCCACCTTAGCAAATGATACTTTCTGAATGCAAATGCTTGACTTGTTGTTAAATATACTAAAATCGCTATATGTATACCTATAATATTTTAGGAGTTCCCTCGATTCCTCATGGATCCCATCATTTTTGTAAAAAATTAGACCAATCTGGAAGTATACCCTTTCAATTGAAAAAAGAATTTGTCAAATCGGTCCATTAATGGCGGAGTTCTGAGGTCACAAACATTTAAAAAAAAAAACAACCGTATTGAGAACCTCCTCCTTTTGTAGTCGGTTAAAACGAAGAATCTTATGTCGCACAGGCCACAAAACATCTTTGTTAAGCCTAATGGTCGACTGGCATAGGATGCCATAAGCTATTAAGTCCACCTTTTTAATGTGCAATAAAGTTTAAATAAATAAAATGTCCGTAGGTACACAACTTCATGCCCCTGTTTAGTCCATCAGGGGTGAAATTATCAAGAACGCTGAGACACGCATAAAACAATTTTCAATCGTCAGCTTTAATACATAACTAATTTGAAAATCCTGACAAACTTTTTAGGCAAGTAGTGCCCCTAAATTAGCGATTCGACAAATATCGCACGAAAACTTATTAAAATACAGTTCATTACAGCGCGCGATGAAACGTGGCTGTTACGAAAATCGCTGCGTTTTCAGATAGCGAAATTTGGGGAAAAGAATACTTTTCGCATGGACATAATGGGCTAGTTTCCTAAAAAAATATAATTAGTCCGTCATTTAAGTAGTCAAATTATTCGCATAATCTATTGTGAATGCGAATGCGAATATTTAAAAAAATGCAAATATTCGCGAATGCGAATATTACTTAAATAACAAAACTCTCCGACAGACAAGTAAGCGGTACCTATTAGATTAACTTGCTTGTGGACTTTATTACAATAAGGTCTGTAGGGAATTCTATTAATTCTATTAACTCGTTACGTTACATTATTGTCACAGACGTAAACAAGCACTCAATCACCCAAACGTCATCATCATCGCAGGAAAACGTCGTGCCAAATATTTTATCTCCTGTTCGTTCGTAACAGGTTGGACTATGCCCCTTTAAATTTTTTGTTCTACTTAACAATGGATCTCAAAAGTAGGTACTAATTCTGTTTGTTTGTGTTTATCAAAGTTATTTGATTGAAATTTAATAACATTAATATCAAAAGCTTTAACATGGGTATTAGAAATAACATTAGTTAAAAGTTTTTACGAATTTTGGGATTGTTGAATTAAATGATAATAAAAGCCGACGTCTGCCTGCCTATAGAAATGACATAACCAAAATATATCTTTGCCATACCACCAATAAAACCTAAACATCGCAAAATCGACCTTTTTATCGTAATTTCGATGTTAACTCATAATAAACTTTAAAAGTTGAGAATTTTCAACAACAACAATCTATATAAAAATGAATTTCACTTTTATATATATTTTAATCGTTAATTATGAGGTACTTGACGAATGTGGCACTAAGACTCATAGCCTACTTCAACTTCTAGAGGGAACAACGAAGTCCTACTTATATTAAAGTAGAAGATCTCCATGAGTTAGACACACGCAAGCGGTATAAGATTAACTTGTGGACCACAATAAGGTCTTACGTAAGGGATATTTCTATTAATTCTATTTACTTGTAGCACAGACATAAACAAGCACCCAATCACCCAAACGGCATCATCATCGCAGGAAAAAAACTCTAGTAATGGAACTCAAATTAAGTACCTACCAACTCTGTTTGTGTTTAGGTATCAAAGCCATTTGATTAAAATATTAATAACATTATTGTCAAAGGCCGTAACATTTATATTAAGAATAAAATTAGTGAAAAGTTTTTACGAATTATGGGATTGTTGAATTAAATCATAATAAAAGCCAACGTCTCTAAATAAGCCTGATAGAAAATACATACTGTGGCTATAATTATCACGTTCCGTCTAGTCTAAAAATTATATCTATTAAGTACTTATTATAAAAAACTCATAAAACACAAACTAAAATATAGCTTCGCCCTATCACCAATAAAGTCTAAATATGGTAAAATCGACCTTTTGATTGTAATTTCGATGTTTATCTCTTAATGGAAGTCTTTCACTTACGGAACAACATAGAAAACATAAAAAATGAGAAATTTCACAATAACCCATGGTCCCATAGAGAAAGTTGAGCAGTCAACCCCTAAAATGGAGTTTAATAATAGAATACGTAGTAATTAAAAAACCAACATATCTATTTATTTAAACAAACTTAAAAGTGAACAACCAACCTTAGGGTCATGCAGAAAAGTTATGGGTGCGGTAAAGGTACAAAATAAATTGTAATAACTTATTACTTATTAATCGCACAACAAACAACAATCTTTAAAATTCTTAAAAATAAAAATATCTATAGTTATAAAAATTTGTTACAGTTCGTTTGTCTCGCTATAACTTGAGACTATTTGTGTAAGTATATAGTAATTGAAAAGAAAATAAGTAGTAAAAACAACAATTTTTTTTCCCATTTAAACTGTTCTACCAGTCAAACAAGATGCGTTCAAAAAATAATTTTGCAACTATTTGCTAACTAACTAATCAGGCTTTGTTTTATATAAATAGATAAATTCAGACAACATTGGCGGTACAGAGTTCGCCGGGTCAGCTGGTACGGTACGGCCAAGAAAGTGGTCTAGTCTACCAGTTTTGTCAAAATTTAATGTGTCAGTAAAATAGCGATAAGGTTTTTGACGTAGTATGATAAAGAAAGAATTAGTAGCTGTCAGAATAATTTTGCATGGGAAAATAAACCCTGTTGTTCTATGACTCGCGAATGATTTTCAACCTTAGGGTGATAGACTACTTTCTAATAAATAACTCACTTGTTGTGTCCAGACATGCGGCGTGTCAGGCCGCTCGTACGACTACGGCATGCTGCGCCTCATGATCGAGCGGTGCGCCTCGGCGCTGATCGCCGGCCTGAAGCTGTCCCCCGGCGACCGCATCGGCCTCATTCTGCCGAACATTCCAGAGTTCGCCGTGCTCATCCACGGCGCCATGCGCGCGGGTCTCGTCGTCACGTTTGCGAACCCGCTGTACACAGCAGGTGGGTTTAATCAGAAAGGAAGGAAGAAAGAAAGCAAAGACATTTATTATACATTGGACATCACACACAAATAGTACAAATGACACAGATAATCAGAGGCCCAATTCCCATAATTTAACATTAGTCGCAATTTAGTGTCGATCCGCTCCCAGTAACATTAACTAAAACGGTACCGAATATGCAATTGTTGTTCGTAATGCGACTGAAAATAGATGAAACCAAAATGAGTGTTTTTGGTTCTATTTTCAGTCGTATTGGGATTGTTTTGATAATTTTACATCAAATTAAAAGTTTACGAGAATACCGTTTTAGATAGTAGGTAATGTTACTGGGAGCGGTTCGACACTGGATTGCGACTAATTGGGCCTTCGATCCATGCAAGAGGTAAGTACAATGAATGCCATAATCATATTTGATAAACCAGGTATTATAAAAAGGTGCAGTGCAATTTTAAAGGGGATTCACTGCTCAAATACAACAGCTTATTATGGAACAACATCGAGATACTGAAAAAAATATCACTTTCCTATCATCAACATCATCATCATTTTAGCCATAAGACGTCCACTGCTGAACATAGGCCGCAGTGGACTTTCCCATACTAAAGATAAAAATATTTTTGTTTGTTGTTTAACTTTTTCGGGACGTCCAATTTTGTGAAGTTTTCTAAGAAGGATAGGACAGTTTAATTTTTCTAAAACTAACGTAAGTATACTTTTGTGTATTTATTTGCCGATATTTGAACTGTTTTATGTTACCAGTTACCATGCTTATAAGCTTCTTAATACCTCAATAATTGAAAGTGGATACATCTATTAAGGCTCATTGAATAAAAAAAATGATAAATGCCGAAAACCTTAGTGCCTGTATCAAAAATGTATTAATTTAAAGAACCGGGAATATTTACAAGCCCCTCAATATTAACCTGTGTTTCACCTTGAGGGTACGCAGTTCTCGTGTGAATCTGCTGGGTAACGGAAAAAGGGAGCAAGCTAGTCAATTATGACTGGAAATCGGAGACCTTGGTTATTTTATAAGCTGACTACGGCTGAGAAGAGAATTGCAAATCATCAAAGTGTATGTTACTATTACTAACGTTAAACTAAGCCTAGCATTATGTTATTTGATGTCTAATTATTTATCTTTACATGTAGGTAAATTATGTTCCTAAGTTATTAAGGTACAACAACAGCAACATACAGACGTTTACATAAATTACGTAGAGTTCTCAAAAAAAAAAAAAAAACAAAACCCAACCACTCGTACCAGCTGATTGGCTATTTATTTTTATAGTAAAAGTTCTATTTAAGCAGTATAATCACTCCCCTAAAACCCCTAAACACCCCTAAAAAGAAGTTAACAAATAATATAGTTCACAAAAGATTTGACGCCTTCCAGCCACCGGAGCAGGCTGGGTTTCGAAAGGCTATAGTACCGTAGACCACATACATACACAGTAAGGCAGATTATACAGAAGTCAAGAGGTGTATAATTAGCCTCTATGCCTAGCCTTTGTGGACTACGAGAAAGCCTTCGACTCTGTCGAGACCTGGGCTGTTCTGGAATTCTTACAGCAATGCCAAGTCTATTGGCGATATGTAGAGGTGCTGAGAAGCCGTACAAAATGGCATCGATGACTGTTCAAGTCCAAAATCATAAGACAAAACCTATCCAGTTGCTGTGAGGCGTGAGACAAGGAGATCTTATATCTCCAAATTTGTTCACAAACGCACTGGAAGACGACTTCAAGACACTGTTTATTTTATTATAATAGCGTCATTTAAACAGTCAGAAACGTGTCTTTGTACACAGAAAGATTGACTAAGGATGATCAATGAATGAGTAATTAGCTAGACAAGCCCAGATAAAATCAGGCATCACACGTGATCACGTATCTCCATTATCATTGTCTCGTTGTGGCAACGAGTAGCGACTATAGACTTCGAGGTTAAATGGATCTGATAGGAAAATAGTAGGTATGAACGTTAGTAGGTAATAATTACAATAATTGGCTCATCAGCTGACATAAATTACACACATGAGGACCTACCTACCTAGATATATGTAATAATGGTAACAATTGACGTGTAGGTTGTTCTTTTTTCAAAGTTGATGAATTAAGTACATACTTAGAGCATAAAATATTATAAATTAAGCAATTGAGTAAGGTATGTCGAGCTAAAGGAAGCTACATCTGACGGGATTATGTTTTACGGGTGTTGATAGATCTTACAGGTTTCAATAGGATTTATTCCTTCCACAGTTTAATGTACCTAGGTATCTTTAATACCTAGTCTTTTAGCGATAAGTACTGCGTTATTTTGACTATGAACCGAACGGTTGCGGGTTCGAATCCTGCAAGGGGAAGATATCTAGACCTAAACTTACCTAATTAATGCAAAAATAAACGAATATAAATAAATATTGGACAACTTCACATTCATTGCTCTGATCCTATGATAAGTAGCTTAAGCACTTGTGTTACAGAAATCAGAAACAACGACGGTAGGTACCACAACCCCCAGACCCGAGACAATATAGAAAAGTTATTTTTCTACATTGACCGACCGGAAATCAAACCCAGGACCTCAGAGATAGCGACACCAAGTCCGGTATGCTCGCGTCTCGGCTACGGAGGTTATGCATTTACAGAATAAAATAATAGAACGAACTGTTATAGGTAATTATGTAAAGTAAGCAAAGTTGTGCACTGCTGTGAGATATTGTTAACTAGATACTACCTAACGAATAAAGTGTATTATAATTAAATCTTAATTTTAGCCGTTTTAATTTTCTTTCGACAGATGAAATGAAGAGGCAGTTTGCGGATTGCGACGTAAAAGCTATTGCGACAATCGAAATGTTTATGCCAATCGCGGCGCAAGTCAGTCCGGCCCTCAAAGACTACAAAGGAACTATTTGGGTTGGTGGCGAAGATGATAAAGCTAAAGGTACGTCATCATTGACTGAAGGATGAGAGAAGAATCGATTTCCGAACTGATTGAGTATCAGATATAGATCAAATCAGAAATGAGGAGATCCGTAAACGAACAAAAGTTGCTGAAATAGCCCAACGGATAATCAAAGGGCAAGGCACATAGCACGTAGAACTGACGGTTGATGGGGCAGAATGGTTCTTGAATGGAGGCCGTGTAACGGCAAGCGCAGCGTAGGACGTCCACTTACAGAGTGGACAGATGACCTGGTAAAGGTTGCGGGAAACCGTTGGATGCAGGGCGCTTTCAACCGGCCAATCTGGAAGTCGTTAAGGGAGGCCTATGTTCAGCAGTGGCAGCGGACGTCCAATAGCTGAAGTAATGATGATCGGATAAACTTATTATAGGTAGACCAGCTTCAGAAAATGAAGGATCCTAGGTAAATAGTATTATGGGCTTAGTAGGAGAGTCAATCATTTCAATAAGCAAAATTAAACTTACCTAAGTAAAAATGAAGTTCAATGACTATAAATTTTATATTATGGATAGTTGCATCATGTAGAATTACTTCATATTTTTTTGCAGCCTGGGTGTGAGCATTTAGTTTTGTGAGGCATAAGTACCTACCTAAGTAAGAATGGAGGAACGAAAACAAAATCTGGGTATATGCTTGCTTGCAAAAGCAACAAAATCTTTTTGCTTTAATGTAACCATTTTGGTTGCCAGGTATTTTCGGCCTTCGGTCGCTACTGATGGCGGACCACAGTGCTGACCTGCCTACCCTCAACTGTGATGATGTGTGTCTCATACCGTACTCCAGCGGAACGACGGGAATGCCCAAGGGTGTGATGCTGACGCATAAGAACCTTGTCAGCAACCTGAAGCAGGTGGTCTGCCCGAAGGTCATGAAGTACGGAGGGGAGAAAGGTAGGGATGACAATAAACTTTCAGTTATCCGTTTTCACACCAACTATTTATCTAAGATCGAATTACATGGTGGAGCATATACCCCTATAGAGTAGAAATGTCAAGATTTTTGTTCTTCAAAAATTTAGCCATTATTTAATCTGTGACTGTACTGTTTTAGTATGGGCGAGATTTGTGACATAGGTAATTCGTTCCATACTAAATGTTAGTGAAAAATCTCTTATGTGTTTCTGAAAAACACTATAGAGGGAATGCACTTGATGTCCAATTACGATCTCCTGAAGTTTTGTATAGGTATGAAATCACATCGTTGTGTGAAGTGTCCGATTTTTTGTCAGAGGCATACCAAGCACACTCAGACCCGAACCAATTAAGGAAAGTTCGTTTCTAAACTGACTGAATTGGGAATCGAATTCGGGACAGTGCGCTTTAGGCTTATTATCACGCACGGCACGGCGCCACGCTGTTTCGCCATCATTAGGTTAATGAGGGGCGAGGGCTATCTATTTGTGCTTACCAGTAGGCCAGTAAGCAACTCTGGCGTTGGAGTACTGTGAATAAATTCACTATATCTAAGTCAGCTGATACAAAGTATGTAAAATAACAGAGGGCGTTCCCTTCAGCCAGTTTATCTACATCAGATAGATTTAAATTAGAATATAAATTTACGAAAACATAGCCATTAAAAATTCAAAATCCTAAAAGTACAAACAAATAACAAAAAAATTGAAACGACCAAAGGAAATAAGGATTAATTTCTACAATATACCATAGATTAACTTTTTAAAAAATCTGAAGACTGTATTCAGTTTAAGTCTTTGAAGAACGGTAAATTTTACTAATTTGTTAATGATTCTTATTGTATTTAATGGTATTCATTTTAGGATTTTATTATTGACATAGTGTGTGTAATTTATTTAATCTAATTGAAATTATTTTTGAATTTTTATTATTGACATTTGTATAATATAATTAATTGACATGTGTACTAGAGGTTTGAATGAAATTAAATTTAAATGTGTTACCTAGTGTTTAAAATTTTAATATTTGCATGACTAAAATTTGACAAACATGAGCTCAAACCATTTTGTAAACATCAATGTATTACCATGTTACAAGCAAATATTTTTTTTCATTTCATTTCTGTTCAATGTCAGATAAAACCTGACTAAAGTCCATTTAAAATCTGGTTTCACACGAAACCAGATTGAACTTAGACACACCTAGAATGTCGGAGAAATATTTATGCAGGTTGCCATGCCTTTGAATAAGGAATTTACTAGTAGTGGGTACTACAAATTAATGTGTAACTCTATACAACTTGGCTTTAACAGACACCTGTGTTTTTATGTTGACATAGAAACAATAGCGTCTATGTCAACACGGATGACATATTGTGTTTATTACCGCTATAGATAATATCCTGAAAAAAATAACAACGGCATACTTAATTTTCCACTACACGTCTATAAAACAGTAGACAAGAACTTATGTTTAGCCCATAATGGTCGACTGGCAGACAATGCCACATGGCAGTAAGATGAACTTTATCCATTTTTCAAGTTAAACTAACCGATAAAGCATGAAATTTTGATGACTTGAAAGATTTAGAAAACCAGTCAAGTGCGAGTTGGAAGACACGAGAAGGTTTCCGTACAAATAACAGGTCGAGCAAATAACGCAAATAAAACATGTTTCATGATTGGGGTTTAATTTTTTACTTGTTTCATTCATAATATTATTTGTTATTATAGCGAGAAGCGACCATAGTAATACAAGTTCTGTAAAATTTGAAGTGTCTAACTAACCTATTAAGTTTCAAAAGTAGGAACCCGTAGCACCCTTTGGGTGCGGAACGCTAAAATAGGATCTTGCTAACATGGGCGAAGTCACGGGGAACCACTAGTCTCAGAATAACTTCGTATATCTATCTACATACAATTACTCTACTTTGTATACTTTGTTCCAGGAAAAGGAGATGTAATACTAACAGTACCACCATTCTTCCATATTTACGGATTCAATGGCATCCTAAACTACAACCTTAATCTTGGATACCACCTTGTATCAATGCCGAAGTAAGTTCCTAGTTCCTAACTTGCTAACGTGACCTGGTTAGTACCTATAGCCATATTAAGTTTTAGTATGGTCATCATCATCATCATCATCATTTCAGCCATAAGACGTCCACTGTTGAACATAGGCCTCCCTCAATTACCTATCATCGGGGGGATTGCCAATACTTGCCACGCTTGGCAGGCCGGTTGTCGAGCGCAGTTTTTTTTATAAGATTTCACACGAACACGCTGCTGCCCGTCTCGTGCTACAGGAATTAGTCACCTCTTACGACACGCCTCCTGTTGGCGATGGGGAAGTGTATTCTTTACGGCCGTCTCCACTCGGCACTTTAGTATGGTATCAATATCAAAATTGTTAATAAAGAATTGATTCTCCATACAAACCAGCGCTCTACCTCGATGATAAATTATATGGAGCATCAGAATTTTTATTCACGATTTTTTCTAGTCAATGTACAGGAATTTACTTTTTGCAAAGGCAAAACTATAACTGTTTCCATAGACCGCCTTAAGCCGGCCTATATGCTTCTCGACCCCACTTGTACATTTACTTCTTCTAATCAACCTTTCACTCCTAGTCTTACTCCCATTACTCCAACAAACTCAGACCCGGCACAAGACACTGTTAGGACAACTCGATCTGGTCGTGTGGTTCGGTTTCCTAATTTTTATCGCCCATGACGGTCTCTGGGGGGGGAGTGATGTAGGCTACTCACGTATTCTACATTATTTAAATCACATACATTAATTTAAATAGCACATTTTATCTACACATAATAAATTTAAACAATTAATACTAAACATAACATAAAATCTTAATAACTATGTAAAATAAATTAAAACTAGTTAAATTAAAGTTATATCTAAATTATTTATTCCTAAAGACTACTAATACACAAAACAAATATTTCATAAAAACTTTCGAGATTGTTTGTTTGTTCGATATCGATATCGACACCGCAACATCGACTTCGCGGTAGCACTATGCGTTTCAATTTTGCTTAGCGCAGCGGATTCCTCCGATACGCCTATACCGGGCGAACCACTCCGCCACAGTTCAGGAGACGTATTTTTGAATCATGCGATTTCCAATCCGAATACGAAATTGCAAGATTCGCATGCGAAAACCTAAAATCACTATTTTTGAAAATTCATTCCGTGAATTCTGCAACGAGCACTCGTTTTTGTTTTCTACTAGTAGAAAGTACGGAAGAATTACATTGACAAGTAAACGTATGTTTGACAGAAATTTGACATAAAAACTTTTTATTTATGTTCGTTAATGAGTTTTTGCTTTATGGTTTACAATATTTTCTGCGTGAAACAAAAATAGTTACAAGATTTCAATTTAATAGTAACACCTATTTCGAGTGAATCAAAAATGCGTGAAATCGTGAGCAATAGAAATGAATTTCATGCACGAATTGTTTTCGTGTTCGAATTTGAAATTCATTTCTAATGCTTCAAAAATACGTCTCCAGATCTAGCTATTGAACGCGGAACGCATATCACTTGCGCCGTCGATGTATGCCCAATTATTGCGTGCGATCTTTATTTGTTACGGATTTATTCTGATTTCGCTTCTTAGCAAGTTAATAGTGTTAATTAGCTGTAACGCTCTCCGCACTCCTTCTAAACTTTATCGGTGTGACTGTGTAACCTGCGTATGTGCTTTTTCGGAATATAATTAACTTTTCAACCACTTTGGACTTGTGATTATTTCGTATCCTGCACATCATTTACATCGTACACAGCGGTCGTTTGCTACTAACTACCGCCACACACCAACCTATACGTGATCTTTAGTTTATTCATAAAGGCATCTCTGCGCAACTTTCTCAATTTTTTCTTTGTAGTTTTATATGTAGCGACATCTATCTCGCTACATATAAAACTGACGTATCCTACATCGCGATATTAAAGTTATCGGAGCGATTGAACCATATATACAAGAACCCGACAAACAACCGTCGGGCAATAGCCCACCAGACACAACTCCCGTCTGGTCGGAGGATCCTCCCTTTTCAATGGGGGATGAGGAACTTGACACCCTGTTCCTTTCACCCCCCATACTGGTGACCCCGAGCATGAACGTCAGCGCAGCCTTTCCAAAGCTACGTTATCGTGACGTCATCATCACTTCCTCAAGCTTTCGAGCAGCGAGTCCTACAGCCAGCCAGCATCAACGGCTACTTCGGGTATCCTGACCACCAGCATGCAGCGGACACGCATTCCTGGTCATCACCCACAGCCTTCTCAGCGACCTTGGCACAGCACACTGCACTTCGGCCGGTCAGCAAGCAGAGACGCACTTCTCTCCTGGTCGACGCAGCAGCCAGCCACTACGCAGCACTGCACCACTCCGACTCACTGGAGCACTTGCAGCATCACCCCGACTCACTGGGGCATCACCGCAGACAGTTCCGACTCACCGTGAACTATGCGGCATCTGGTTCCGACTCACTGGAACATTCCACTGGCCCGGCAAGCATCACAATGGACGACTTAACCTGCTATCGACCTCCGGTCTCGGAGGGGAGTGATGTAGCGACATCTATCTCGCTACATATAAAACTGACGTATCCTACATCGCGATATTAAAGTTATCGGAGCGATTGAACCATATATACAAGAACCCGACAAACAACCGTCGGGCAGTAGCCCACCAGACACAACACCCGTCTGGTCGGAGGATCCTCCCTTTTCAATGGGGGATGAGGAACTTTACACCCTATACCTCTCACCACCCCCCATAGTTTTATTATACAGGGTGGCCAGAAAAGTAACGTCCAAAAATTTTTTTTATTAGCCTTGTGTTGAGAGGAGAATTACCTCTTTAAGTATGTTCTACGATTTTTCGTAGTTTTCAAGTTACGATTTTTTTATGAATATTTGCTAAACTGATCCAGTTTGAAAAATTTCTAAAAAAAGTAGGTTTCCTCGTATATTATGTATGTATAAATTTCGATGTTGACACCATTGTAAAGTTACTCGAATCGTACATTTCACATTCGCCTCATTTAAAATGGCTAATAAATAAATATATCTTGGACAATATCACATACATTGCTCTAATCCTATGGTAAGTAGCTAAAGAACTTGTGTTATAGGAATCAGAAACAACGACGGTACCACAACACCCAGACCCGAGTCAATTAAAATTATTTTTCTACATTGACCGACCGGGAATCGTACTCTGGACCTCAGAGATAGCGACATCAAGTCCGGTATGCTTGCCTCTCGGCTATACGGAGGTCGATTATACAACCTGTATACACTGTAGTTACATTTTAAAGGTTAACTAATCATTAAAATTTTGTTAGTTTAAACGATACATAATTACAATAAATAAAGTAAGCATTTACTAGATAATCCATACTTAATAATATAAATGCGAAAGTTATCTGTTGCGTTTCACGCCTACCGCAACCAATTTTGATGATTTTTGGTAAATAGATAGATTACTACTACTTACTACTTTTGTCACGAAAACTGAACCGATTTTGATGAAATTTTATACAAAAAAAAGCTTGAACCCAGAGAAGGACATAGGCTATTATTTTTCAATCCACCTCCTACCCACCCACCTACGGTGACATGCCGTATTCCACGCAGGCGAAGCCGCGGGCACAGCTAGTAATTTGAATATTTTTTTTATATCTATTCCAGGTTTACACCAGACGACTACATCAAATGTCTTGTCGAGTATAAGCCGACAACACTATTCGTGGTGCCGTCACTGCTGGCGTTCCTGGCCACGCACCCGATGGTGAAGAAGGAACACTTGCAGTCGGTGGAGACGGTGATGGTGGGAGCCGCGCCCACCACGGATAGTATGCTGGAGAAGTTCTTGCTCAAATGCGAGAAGACTAAAGAGGAGATAAGGTTATTGCAAGGTAAGAAACTAGTCAATCAAAGAGTTGTTTAATTGCGTGCTGAAGGCAATTGAAGTTTTTTTTTATTGTTTTCACAATCACACCAATTATCCTGGAGACGTATTTTTGAATCATGCGAATTCCAATCCGAATACGAAATCGCAAGATTCGAATGCGAATTCCTAAAATCACTATTTTTGAAAATTCATTCCGTGAATTCTGCAACGACCACTCGTTTTTGTTTTCTACTAGTAGAAAGTACGGAAGAATTACATTGACAATTATACGTATGTTTGACAGAAATTTGACATAATAACTTTTTATTTACGTTCGTTAGTGAGTTTTTGCTTTATGGTCTATGATATTTTCTGTGTGAAACTAAAATAGTTACAAAATTTCAATCTAATAGCGACACCTATTTCGAGTGATTCAAAAATGCGTAAAATCGGAGGCAATAGAAACTATTTTCATACACGAATTTTTTTCGTGTTCGAATTCAAGATTCATTTCTAATGCTTCAAAAATACGTCTCCAGGCCTAAACTAAGCAAAGCTTGTACTATGGCGACTAGATAACGGATAAACATACTTAAATACTTTTATAAACATTCATGACTTAGGTACAAATGCTCGTGCTTATCACACAAACATTTGCCCTTTTCGGAATTCGAACCCGCAACCTCTGGTTTTGTAGTCCGGAGCGCGGACCACTACACCAGACGATCGTCGAGTTGTTGACAATAACCAAGATGAATGTGCCGAGGTCCTTTAAGGCTCTCTCAGGACAAAAGCTACTTAATTCTAAAGACAAAAAGCTTACAGATCCATGTTTTGCAATAAGAAAGCATGAAAATTAATCAATTGGAGTTCAATTTCTATCAAGTTTGATTCTAGTACAATTTTAAGTTAAAAAATCTTGTCAGACTAACTTTACCTAATAACTTGACTGTTGGAGCACTATTATTAACTTTGACAAGGTCTGAAAGTGATCAAATGTTTACGTTTAAGTCGATAGTAATACTAATCCTCTGAAATACGGAAAAACTACAGAATTTTCGGTAGCTAACTGGACTTTTGCATTACACCTTTCCTTTCTTAAAATCAAGGAAATTCCCCAGTAATGTTAGACGTTACCTGGTAAAACTAGTTACCTATAAGAACTTATCATAATTTTGAACTATTGGCGTGATTGTGAAAACAATTTATTTATTTATTCCAGGTTACGGCATGACAGAGAGTTCTCCTGTGTCCCTCATGACGCCCTACGTGTACCCTTATAACAAAGTTGGATCCGTGGGACAGCTCGTCTGTAGTACGCAGGGCCGCATCGTGTCCCTAGTCAATGGGGAAATTCTGGGCCCCCACAAGTCGGGCGAGCTCTGGGTTAGGGGACCACAGGTAAAGAAAACAGTACAAACTATTGAAGTACCGTTGGTGACAGTATTTTGATAAAAGGATAATGCGCCATTATTGATTAGTAATGACGAATGAGTTAGTATTACCCTAATATTTAACTGGAATAGAAGGAGCTCGTTTTAATAACTTTTAATGTGTCACGAACCCAACCAGTTATATCTTACCTTCTAGATGTGATACGCATGAGTGCTACTAACATAGAACTAAAAACGACGAAGACAGATGTAGCTTATCTAAGAACTTTTTAGCTATACATAGACGATCTATTGAGTCAATTCTCATTGTCAGTCATTTCCACGCGGACGGAACAAGAAGCCAAATGCTATGTAAATATTTTTAAAAAGCTTAGAAAAAAACAAATTTAATATTATCTTCAACAATAAAACTGTTGCACATTAAATTAATTAAAAGAAACAAGACGAAGTAACATTAACCTTGCAATTTGCTTAATATTATGCAAAGAGTAATACAGATACAATTTTGTGCAAACTATTTCACAGTACCGATTGCACTCCTTGGCACTGCGTATATAGTTTAGTGGGGCGCAGTGAGTTGAGCGTCAGTCATAATGACGACCGGATTACCTACGACTAAACATAGCAATGCAATTATAGGAGTAGGGATTAGTTACATTACATAAAATCGGAAGCAAGCAACAATAACAATGTAGCGCGTGTATTCAATAACGAAGTACTTATCTAATTTAGTTATAATTTAATAAATTATTTAGAATGATAAATCGCGTAGATATTCTCATGCATGACAGTATCTGGAGTCTGGACTAATAATAGATCTAATTAAATAATTATTAGTCATTAGTTTAGTCGATAATCTAATTATCTTCACAATTCTATATTTAGAAAGAAGCCTGACAGCAAATTTTTGTCTAGACATGAAGTTTAGTAATAATTTGGTTAGGCTAGCTTACCGGATTATCTAAAAAAATCGGAGAAGTGCTAGTCAGACTCGTCCACCGAGGGTTCCGTACAAATTTGTAGGTACCTACATAATATATTATAAATAGTTAAGGAATTGAGTCTCGCAATTTTATTACAAATTAGTAATTATAAATGTATGTATAGTTTTCAGATTTTCCTCTGTACTTAAGTAAGTTTATGACGATATTACTCGTACCGAACCTACCCTATTCATTTATTATAAATTTTGATTCCCTTATGAGTGTCGAAATATATGTTTTTTGTGGCATAAACGGTCGTATCTTTTTTTACGTTAATTTAGGTTTGATTTTTTCAAGACCTGATACCCACTTGCCGTAATTTAAAATTTGTCGCAATCCAGTGTCATCCGCTCCTATTAACATTACCATTACTATCAATACCAGTAAACTTTTAATTTTATGTAAAATTAACAAAACGTTTATAATGCGACTGAAAACGTAACAAAAAAAACTCATTGTGATTTCTTTCACTTTCAGTCGTACTAGACCGGATCGACAATGGATTGCGGCAACTGTTAAATTTCGTGAATTAGGCCTCTTGAGTACCTATATGGCTTTTTGGTAATTTTAACTCGATGCCTCCACACGTTCCCGAGATAAAAGGTGTTAACAAACGGACAAGTGACCCATAAGGATTCCGTTTTTTCCTCTTGAGGTACGGAACCCTAAAATGCAAGTTTTTTTACAGGTGATGAAGGGATACTGGAACAACGAAACGGCGACCAAGGAAACGGTAGACTCCGAGGGCTGGCTTCACACCGGCGACGTAGCTTATTACGACGAGGACCACTACTTCTACATCGTTGACCGGACGAAAGAGCTCATCAAAGTCAAAGGGAACCAGGTAAATCTATCTATAAAAAAATAAAAATGTATCGCTTAAATGTATATAATTATGTAAATAGAATATAGTTTTTTGTGTACGTTATTGTAGGGACAAGGTTTGTATAAAAGAAAATATGTAATACACGTATTGATCCAGATTAATTGAAAGTCGTGAGTGTTCGGCGTTAAAACATTTTTTATTTTTCCGATTTTGTGTTGGTCTCTGTGGTAGCAAAAGTTGTGGTATTTGAGCAATTAATAGTCCTCTAAACACACTTTTCTATAAACTGGACTCGTCAAGACGAATTAAATAAGCCCATACACTAAGGTTTTAATAGAAGCCATTGAAGGATTCCACTATCCACCTCCTGGTTCCATCATCAGATTATCATGATGGAGTCATAATTATTGTATTGTCATCCGAATGTCAGACACTTACAAAGTCTCAAACCGATGCATCAGTTAAAAGTACTTAGGTTAAAAACCACTTCCTAGATTTGATTAGATAGTACAAGTGAAGCTAATAAAAGTGTTTAAAATGGGATCTTTTATAACCAAAGCTAATCTTTCCATCTGCAGGTATCGCCAACTGAAATCGAGAGCGTCATAATGGAGCAGCCCGAAGTAGCCGACGTGGCCGTGGTGGGCATGCCGGACCCTCTCGCCGGCGAGCTGCCCAAAGCCTTCGTGGTCCTTAAGCCCAGCCACAAATTGACCGAGAAGCAGATTTACGATCTTGTTGCCCAAAAACTGACCAAATACAAGCACCTCGAGGGCGGTGTGGCCTTCCTCGACGCTATCCCAAGAAACGCCGCCGGTAAAATCATGAGAAACGAACTTAAAGTCTTGGGACGAAAAAAGTAATTTTAAGTAGTATTATTGCTTAGGTATTGTGTCTACCAATTTAGGATGGTTTTGTTATTAAGGTTGATGCTACTATTAATACAATACAAATGTTTTACTAGAATTTTATAGTGAAATAGGACTGATAATAATTTATGTAGGTGTTAAGTATTAAATAAAATTAAAACAGAAATAAATATTTTTTTAAATATAATATTTTGTTGATGATGGTATCAGTTTTTAGGTATTTGTTAATTGTAAATAAGAATGAATTTACATGTAAATAAATTGTTGATTTGTAATTTTTGTTTCATTATTAGAATCAAAAATCAGTTATGTCTTTCTCAAAGGGCCTATTTGAAACCTATCGATAGGAATTGAAAAACAGTGTTAGGAATGAATTCATTATCTTCACATACAAAATATATCACTAAAAATTACAATTATCATTCATCTCACAAATAATATTTTGGCTACAAATAGGTACAGTGCCAACCACAACACTATTTCTGTTGAGATCTGAATTAATTGTTGATAGATAAAATAATACAAGGCATGTCTAGCTTTACAATATCAACTTTGTACTGGCATTAGGGTCAGCACAAAATCCTACTTGTGTCAAGCTGTGCACTTGACTCCAAATCGGAATACAATTGGTTAGTAATTAAACTGAGTCTCACAGGTTCATTTTAGCTTAAAACAGAATTACAGACAGCATAAATAAGATTGTATAACTTATGAATCTAACTACAAAAGCAACATTAGAAAAATTATACCTGCACTAAAGTTGTTAGTAATTCACTAACTTTTAAAGTTTTGAATGTTTTTTTTTGCTATTTAGAGTTTTTTCATGACTGGTGCCAGTAAAAAACCATTGTGACATTTTATGTAGATGGATTTTCAATTGATGTGTCAGTGCTATCCATTTTTACTTCACTATTCTCTTTTTCTGCTGCAGCAGGTGTATCTGCCTCTTTTTCTTTATTTTCTAGGGTTTCCACAGGTTCTTCAGGTTTTGTTGGCTCAGCTGGTGGCTGTGGCAGTTCTGACTTCACGTCTGTAATTGAATAATTGTCACTTTCAAGGGCTTGAGGTGTATCTTCTACTATAGCAGGAGGCGGAGGAACTTCTTCTGCTTCCGATTGCTTTACAGGGTCTTCCATATTCGAATCAGACTGACTAGACTCCTCCTGGATATCTGTGTTGCTCTCAACAGTCTTTGGGGAATTGCTATTTGCATCAGTATTATCACTTGATGATGAACTCTCTTCACTAGATGTCTGAATATCTGAAATAAGTTTATTTTCTGTTTCTTCTTTAGGATTGGAGTCAGAACTGCTCTCATCTGTAGTTATGGGTTGGTCGTCTGTTACTGGTTTGCTCTCTGGGGCAACGGAAGGCTCTGGTTCTTTTTCTGTTGGAACAGATTCAATCTTTTCCTGTGCAGTTGCTTGTTCATTAAGTTTCTGTTCAGTCATTTCAGCATCATCTACTTTAATTTCTGGGATAACTAAGGTTTGAGTTTCAGTGATTTCTGCTGTCATTTCTTCGTCCTTTTTAGGTTTCTCTATTGGTTTAGATGTGTCTTCTGTTTCCACAGGGTCAGGTTTGGGTTCTTCCATAACAGATGTGGTTGGCTCTTGGTTTGACTCTTCCGTAGTCTTTGATTCTGACACTTGTTCATCAGAAGTGACATTTAACTCAGGCGGTGTCACAGACTCATACTGAGTAGAAGCTTTGTCTTGTGAAAATGACACCTTTTGTTCTTGCTTAGCTTTAAGTCTGGCTTCAATATCGTCTATGGAAATATGGATATCAGACGAGCTTGGTTGTGGCTCACTACTTTGTGGAGGTTCAGAATTTTCTTTCCACGACATCTCCTCCATTTCAACATCTACATTATACTCAGAATTATTGTCTGAACCATTTACTACAGCTTCCATGGGCTCTCCATTCTCTGCTTCAATGTGGCGTTGTATTCCAGGTTCTCTAGTACTCACAACCAAGATATTCTTTTCGATCGCTCTCATGAATTTATCTACGCGATGGTACTGTTTACGAGGGCACGTCAGGAGCTCGCAAATTCGTTGAACTGTAAATGGTGCCGAAGAAAACGAATCTAGACGCTCGAGTAGACTATTTTTCATTGTATCATAATTGAACGGGTCTACATTTGGATAAGGTGGTATATCTATGCCGGGCGTGGTTTCGTAAAAGTCAGTAATAACATTAAGAAGCTTTTCTTTGAATAAACCCTTTACGAGGGCCCACTGGTATACTGGATCACCGGTGCGGGCTACGTACGCTAAGTAGTCATTCAGCTCTTGTGGAATAGTTTTAGGCTTGCGTTTCGAGAATTCTTCTAGGAAATGAAGTATCTCTTCTGCGTTTTCCATTTTCATGTAAGCTGAAGAACGTTCTGAGCAAATTGCAATAAAAACTATGAAACCACCAACAGAAAAGCAATTATTTCTTTTTGTAATGCAATGGCAAACGAGATTTTACAAGAAAGAAAAAAAAAGTGGCAGTCAAAGTCAAGTTGACATTTTTTTACTTTACAAATACGTTTTACGGCTTTGGATGTATCCATTTCAGCCATCAAGTTGACTAAGTTGGTACCATAGAGAATTTTTTATGTTTTTAATTATATGTCTTCATAGGTGGCAGTTAAGCCACTGGTCAAATTAATGGCAGGATTTTATACGATTCCACCCGGTATATTTCTGAGAGTGTCCCAAAATGGGTATTTACCCGGAAAATTAAATCATGGGTAAATTAATTTCTTATCATGACTGAAAATAGTACGAATGTGTAGATAGTAAATAATAATAACGATCAAAACTTGCAAACTACTTACACCATAAAAATAAAATGCTCCCGTTGCCTGAGCGTGAATCACTGGCAAGCTCTATGTAAAGCCGCAGAGGACCTCCGGAAATAGATAATCAAAGTACCGCAACGTCTGCATCAGATGCGGCGAGCCAGGCCACAGAGCCACTGGTTATTCGGATCCCATGTGGTACTGCATTTGCTTGGCAATCACTATACATATAAGCATTCTCATGATACCATTTTAGAACGGGGGTAGTCTTTCGACCACCCCTGTCCTACTAAAATCAAACAGACCAGTGATAAGCTTCCACGAGTTGCATCGAAGGGCCTTAGATGCTTAGACTAAGGCCCTTACTTTGCGCAAGAAGGAGAGCCAAAGGTTGCCTTCCGCACCGACAGATGTCCGGTCAATTAACCCGGCCTTAGCGGTAGAGACGAGACTCCGACTCCGTGCACGTAGCGCTCTGAGTTGCCATTCGGGCTGTTTACATGGAAGCATTGGAAGCCAGCCTCCACTTCCAGTATTGCATTCGCCCTGTTCGCTTTTGGTTCCGGATTGAGCAAACATCAATTTTAGCTTACTGAAACACGAGTAGGCAAATATAATATTTATGGCGAATATAAACTCGGACCAAGTTTGAAAACTCTTAAGGCTCGGATTACATGCACCCGGAATTTTTCAGAACTCCATACAAAACGGCTCCGGACAAGCCCGGATTCAATCCGTTTTGTATGGGGTTCTGAAAGATTCCGGGTGCATGTAGTCCGAGCCTAAAACGAATATGGCCAATTTTTAATGGTTTCCATTATTTCCATAAAAGAAGGGGCCGGGGTCTGGGGCAAAGTCGAGCATTGTCAGGAGGAGTCGGACCTCCGTTTAGCAAGTGCTTAAGAGTATGATGTAATATAGAGATTTATTAATATTTATTTTCATGTCAATAATTAATAAGTAGAAAAAAAACGTGATTATTTTTTCGGTTACATTCGTTCATTTTAAGTTATTTACATGTAAATAAAACAAAATTGCACATTGCTAAAAAAATAGGTAAGTGATAGGACATTTCTACCCTCGTAAATACCTGAATTTGAGTACCCTAGTATTGATTTTGACTCAATTCGGAACAAGACATAGTCAATCAGCTGGCTGTCTAACTGTCAATTTGGCTTTTCAAACTTGTCAAAGGTAAAAGAAATAAGAAAACAGAAATCAGATTACAGAGGTTATCCAAAATATTCGTAATAAATTATATTTGAAAGTAAATCTTGCTTTAACTATTTCAAGTTGTAAAATGAACAACTTATTTAGAAGAAATCTTTTGCCTATTTACAACAACGCTATAAAATTCAGCTATCGTCCCTTCGCCGATTCTGCAACGAAAGAGAAAATTGATGAAATTGTTAAAAATAACAAAGTTGTAGTTTTTATGAAAGGGGTTCCAGATGCTCCTAGATGCGGTTTTAGTAACGCCGTTGTACAGATCATGAGAATGCACGCAGTGGCTTACGATAGTCATGATGTACTTTCAGATGAGAATCTAAGACAAGGTAAGTGTTTTTCACCATTTTTTAATACGTTCTGGAAGACCAAAACTTAGGTACTCAGTTAACATTGAAAAAATTTAAATTTACTAACTTCAAAATGGAGATTCCATTCAATATCTGTTTAGGATGTTTTACATTAAAAATAATTTTATTGCAGTGAGAGATGCTCGCTAAGTTGTGTTGTGTTATTGTTAACTTATAGGAATAAAAGATTACTCAAACTGGCCCACGATTCCACAAGTTTTTATAAATGGAGAGTTTGTTGGTGGATGCGACATAATGCTGCAGATGCATCAGTCTGGGGAGCTTGTTGAGGAACTGAAGAAAGTTGGCATTAAGAGCGCATTGCTCACTGCACCTGAACCAAAGATTGAGGAAAAGAAATAGTACCATGAATACTCAAGAATCTTCCGGATAAGGTATAAAATGTACATTTTATTGGCTACAACAATTTTACTGGTCGACCGATAGTAATGTAATAAACAACTGAAATAATTTGTTGGGCTAGTTAAAAATAATGTTAGTTTTAAAATTATTTAAGACAAATGTAATACAATTTATAAACTGTTATAAGTTAACAAAATAGGTAAAAGCAGATAACTATTTTAGAATAAATTTGCATTTTATCTAAACCGCTACTTGTTTTTCGCATTTCAATTAATGGTTTTCTGTTTATGCTTTCCGTTTAGTTGAAGCCTTATCAAAATGTTACTCTTGAGTATCCAACCATATTGCACAATAGTAATAATTTTTAGGAAAATATTGTAAAGTGACTATAAATACTGATATGATGAACCTTATTAATTTGTACCTAGAGTAGCATATTATTTAAACTTTAGTTGTTTGTTATGTTTTAGATAGATAATTACTACTGTAATGTTAAAAATAAATACACGTTTTTTGTGTTTAAGAGCTCTTTATTAAATTTAGCTGTACATTCGAGTTAGTATACTTTTGGGCACATAATCCATTCTTATTCTACGCACCACTTCCTTCTTCATAATATAATTGGTTGGATTAACAACGCAGTCATTATTAAAAGACAAAATATGGCAGATCATTTATTTTGAGTACTCCTTCCAAAATACTCTCAAAAACGATAAATCATATAAAAATGATGTTCAAAATGATAAATAAATAGATGCAGGCAAGCTATGGCAATCTATGTGATATAAATAATTTGTGTGACACTTCCCTGCAACATTTATTAGTTTAGATAATGCTCCTACCATCAAAGTACTATAATTACTAATGGCAGTAATTAAAAAAATTGAACTTTAATAAATAAATGTTTGCTTACAAATAAAAAAATATAACAAAAACATTCTCACAATGTGTATGAGTCTTAATTTGGTGTCACACATTAGTCAAGCCTAACATTAGCACCATTTTACCTTACAAATAAGTTTTGTGACTTCTCTGAGAATTCCATATAAAAGTTAAAAATACCTAATGCTAATAATGTATAAATAGAGAGATGTAAACATATAAATGATTTCTCTGATTTGAGCCAAAAGGTTACTAGACATTAGGGAGAAGAGTTCCACGGTATGAAAGTTAATGGCATTTTTGGTTTGAACATTGCACATATGTATTTAATATAGAACTGTTTTAAAAGACTAATAATATTATTAAACATTACAAAGATTATTTGCGTTAGATTGACGATTTAGGGCGATTGGTCAATATAAAGGAAATAATGTTTGTGCTTCGTTACGTCAGTACAGCATACGTCTCGAGCTGAGGTGGTGGCAGGGCGATGGCCCGAGGTCACTGTGCTTCGGTACCCTCCCTGATGACTGACTTCAGATGACAATGTCCGATGATGTGACTCCTATGACCTGAATCTAAGTAAAGCACCCTTGAGAATAAAGTTGACACATAGAAGTATAATTGGATGGAATTTAGGCAGTGGCCCAACTAAGAACTGGAGTGACGCCAATTTTTTGTTATTTTACATCAATAAATATTTACCATGTCCAATAAAAAGGAATATTGAGTCTTTTATGATTACTAATGTCTTGTAAAATATTAGCATGTTTTTGAACATTTAAATTAAATTTGAAGCTCTTACGGTGCCAAACTGCAGTTGTCACGTAATATATAAATAGTACGTAAATTGTTACTTAAAGTTCTCATATTGTAAAAAATCCTTTACGAAAGTATCTACGGTGTGTTTGCACTGTTTTTAGTAGATCAAATATTGTATCTACATAATTTCATTTGTTTGTTTTACGAAATTTAACCTGTTTGGTTTAAGGTAGGAAATACGCCATTTACGTAGGTACATGTTATTATTGCTTATAAACTTAGCAGACACCTGCTTGTATGGTTCTGGTTCCCTAAAGGTTGGTCTTGTGGTTTTGTATTTAGGTGGGCAGATACATACATAGTAAAGTCGTTAGTTACTGTTGCGGGGAGTAGTCACTTAAGGACGGTCTTTGTCTATCGTAGATAGTTAATGGTTGGTCCATTACTATTGTGTTTAAGTGAGTAGTTACTAAAAGTTTGGGCGTTAGCAACTGTGTTGAGGTAAGTAGTTACTAGATGTTGTGTTGAGGTATGTAGGTACAACTAGCGGCACCGATGTTTAGCGCTGGGCGATAGATGCGCAGAAGACCATTGCGATCACGTGATTAGAAAGTCGCGCGCCGCGCCCGCACCGCCGGCCGGGATTGGTTGCTTACTCCGCGCACACGCGTCTCTGATACGACGATCGTCTACTAAAATGCGCAATGCGTACCCCACTTTTTCCTCCAGCGTTCAAGATTCGTGCCGGGGATTGTATGTAGTTACCTAAAGGTCGGTCTCGCCGTACAAGGCGGTGGAGAAGGCCATGTAGTCGAGGGCGCCGGGCGGCGCGCCGGCCCCGCGGTAGGGCGGCATGCGCGCTACGCAGTACTCCGCCTGGTCGGGCGGCAGCTCGCGCCTGAGCTCGTCTGCGGTGATGTATGGCTGCGAACATATTAAAGACGGGATCTAAAGTTTGTTTGGATCAGAAGAAACATTGCAATGTTATAGAAAAACTCGTGAAACCCCAAGCGGACGTATGAGAACGCGCAACAATAACATTTCAGTTGTGTCTCGTTTCCCTTGGCAGCCCTCAGCCGACACGAACACCTTTTACCCCTGTAAAAGGCGATTTGGACACGGTCTTATAATGTGGTCTGCCATTCCACCGCATCCACACTTGTTTATACCATTGGTCCATTGAAGTTTAGTAATAGAGTTGAAGGTAGGTACTATTTCTTGAAATAAGAAAAAAAACCTCATAATATCGTGAAATTAGTCTTTACTGACCTTGTCACCAGCTAAAATCCTAAAGCTGTCAATGACCTGCTCTGCAGTGTCTGTGTCTGTTGATTCCCTAGTCATGAAGTCCAAGAATGCGTCAAACGATACGTAGCCTGTGAAACAAAACAAGATATTGATTAACATTACAAACAATTCATCAAATTCGACGCCGTAATACTTTTTTTATTCTAACAAAAAATTGCTAATTCTAAATCTCTTTTTTTTTGCTAACCTGTGTTGTTGGGGTCTACGACTGCGAGGATGCGTTGGAAGTCGAGCTCTCCTTGCCTGTCCTTGCCGATACTGTAGCCGACAGATACCAAGCACGACTTGAGCTCTTCGGGTGCTAGGCGGCCTTTAACAAGAAACATATTTTAGGATGCTCAACAAATTGAACCCTACAAGTCAATGTTACTTTGTTAAGAGTTATGAGCTAATTAGTTCTGGAATGTCAGCTCGAAAATTCTTTCCAAGTTTATGGCAAGGGTGATGGCAAAAAAATCACAACAGATTTAAATTATTTTGATTCTGTTTTTTGAGTTACACTTGATAATAGCATTGCTTTCTTTATTTCTTACCAGTTCGGTTCTTGTCGAAGTGGTTGAATGAGGCGCGGAACTCCGTGAGCTGTTCCTGCGTGATGCCCTTTGAGTCGCGCGTCAGAATCTGGTTCTCGACCTCGTTGATGGTGCGGTTGATCGACGTCAGCAGCTGTTCCCAGCCCACACGCAGCGTCTCCATTGTGTATTGTGAGTACCTGGAAATATTTTGGTAATAAGTATTCATTGTCAATTCAAAAACATTTTTTTTGAGAGATAAAAAGGGGTTTTATGGACTTCTAGTTGGCCAAATGTTATTTTCTAGCTGTTAAACTGACCTGTTCTCGAAGATCATGCCCTCTTGCACGGCCTGGTGGATGCGTTCGAGCTCCTCGATGTGTGGTTTGTAAGCGTATACGCCGGCTTCGTACTCTTTGAGTCTGTGCAGTTGGTCTTCCAGAGAACCCTGAAATACTCATTGTTTTATATCAAATAATTAATAAAATTCAAACTTGTTCAGTTCACTGTTGTATTAGAGCTCTTCTTATTTAATAAATTCTGAACATAATTTACCCAAAAAAGAAGGTGGTTTATATCCTAGTAAGGTGGTCTTTTGTAAGTCTGACATTTACAAGGTTTCCAAACGATAAGGTTTTTTCGTTATAAAGGTAGACTTTAAAAATTATATCCACGGCAACAGACAGTTTAGGTATTCGTTTTGTTCTTTGTAATCGTTTTTCTGTTTCTGTTTGATTTTATATTTCTTATGTGACTCATGTGTCGTCATGATGTCTTTTAGGAATAAATTAATAGTATTTATATTGATTGAATTTGAGTATTACCTGCAAGCCCATTCCGATAGCGGTAACGGCATCCATCTGCCTCTCGATCCAGGGCCCGACGGCATTGGCCTTCTCGGCGAACTGGCGCCTGAGAGTCTCGTTGTTCTGTTGCTTGCGCAGCTCGGCCGCCAGCGTGCCGTCGCGCTGCGGCACTAGTTGCCTCACGTCCGACCACTTGCGGTTTAATTCCTGGTGACAAATGTGGTAAAACTCAATGCTGATGCCGGTAGTCACTTGTGGTTGTTTAGAATAGCGTGTCTTATATCTTATAGGTAAGGAGAGATGTATCTTAAAACGTAAATAGCACATAGTGGTAAAACTCATAATTTCCATAAAGTGAAAATGATGAAGCATTTGATACTCTAATTTGTATTTCTTAAAAACAGATTTTAATGTAAAATCCTAGTTGCTCAGGCCAAATCGGCAATACTTTTTTTTCATTAGTTTTTTACCATTTCAATTTCATCTGTACGTGTCATTTAAATTGGTATATCTCAAGGTCGTGCTTTGGGTCCTTTATTGTATCTGTACTTTGTGTGTTACGATTTAAAATACTTACGTGAGCAGTAAGCGTGGTGTAAGGGTTCTCCAGTCCTCCAGGGATCTGGTGTTGTTTCACGATGGACTCCACTTGGTGTACCAAGTTGACTATTGCCTGTAACAAAAGTAATTGTTAGTCGTTTGCAAAGGGTAAATCATTATATTTTTTAATCTATTTTCTTTTTTGTTCTGTACCTGGTATTCCTTGTCAGCCTCGCCGAGGGTTGCCTTGAAACGAGCATGCGCGTCCATGAGACCAGAGATCTCCTCAATGGTGTGCACGATGAACATGTCCACGAGGTCCTCGCGGGTTCCGTCCAACCTAGAACACAATATTATAGGTGATTTATAAAATAAAATAATTAAATAAAGTCTAAGATTAGCATGCATATAACATGACTATTCGGATTAAGAAGTTAGTTGGTACGCGCCGATGAAAATGCAAGTCGACCGGCGTCTGGCGTCTGGTGGTGTGGTGGTTCACGCAACGGATACAGTAGTAGTATTATTAATAAAATCGTTTTACATTCAGAATAACTTAACACTAAGATCAGTCAGTCTTGTCTCTCGATAATGATGACATACATTCTAAATTAGTCGGCCTTCAGTCATGGTTTAAATCTAGTCTATGTTTTTATTATTAAGTGTAGCGACACACCGCATGAGGTAGCTCTTCCTGTGCAAAGTGCATCGATTGCGTTCTCGCTAGAGGACGGTTCGGCTCTATGCCGAACGTCACAAAATTTCGGTTCATATGTCGTCTTAACCTAAGGGGCCAGTTACCAGTTGTTGAAGGGCGCGGCGCGCTTGGCGAACTCGAGGTGCAGCAGGTCGATCTGCTCGAGCACGCGCTCGGCGTCGTCGAGCGCGAGGCGGCGGCGCTGCGTGAGCGCGCCCAGCCGGTCCCACTGCCCGCAGATGCGCTGGCAGCGCGCGTTCACGCTGCCCACCTCGTGGTACTCCAGCGTGCTGACCGACATAGACACTGATTACGTGTGCGACCACGAGTACATCGGGGGAAGCTCACTGCACATTTATCCCGATAGGTGTCGCATTGTGTTTGGTCTCGCCCGTACTGATTATTTGATAAATGAATATCGGACGACATCACATACGTCGCTCTGATCCTATGATAAGTAGCCTGAGCGCTTGTGCTACAGAAATAATAAACAACGACGGTACCACGATACCCAGACTCGAGACAATATAGAAAAGTTATTTTTCTACATGACTGAATACGATCAATCGTGTATCATGACAATCGAACCCGGAACCTCAGAGATAGCAACACCGAGTCCACCGAGTCCGTTATGCTCGGCTTCGGAGGTCTTTAAAATCAATGGTTCCGTCACTGCTGCCACTGATCAGATAGTCACTACGTTAGAAGGTATAATAAATTGTAACATGTGTCAAACTCGCGTCCATAATAAACACAGAAACTTTGACAATTGCGTGGACATCAGTTGACATCAGTTGACAAGACCAAACACGCCGACGCCATCTGTGATTAGCTTTGCCTGTGCTTCCCCATTGGAGTGTTAAAACCATTGACAAATTCCATGATAATATTTCTTAAAACTAACATTATATTTTTAATTATTTGTTTAATTTAGTTTTAAAATAAGATCATTTTATAGTAAGTCAGTTGAGTTTGGTAAAGTGTGACGTAACAGTTCGCAAATTCCATACTTTAAGAAAGAGTTGCGTTTTGACAGATCGTAAAAAGTACGTCAATTGATTAGTGGTGACGTCATCCCTAACCTAAGCAGTTTTATTTTACATCACACTCTATACGGATAAAAATAAAACAAAGTAGAAATCAGACTATTTTAAGAGCTTATGGTTAGACCTCTGCCTGTACTTAGGTAAACATAAAAGTTTAGGTAAACATAAAAGTTTACAGGGTTCAATTATGTGACTATGACTAAAATGCCTAGAGTTTCATAACGTATCAGTCAGGACCATGCTTACCATCGTAAAACGGTCAAAATTGTGAGACTTTCCACTTAAATGCGAAGAGAAAAATATACTTTTTTAAAAGCATAAGACAAAACAAGAAAATTTTAGATCGATTTAAGCTAATGGCCCGACAAACTAAGCGTGAACTCATCTTCTAACCACTTGAATGTTTAGAACTGCTGGTAATCCACACATTATACAACCAGCTGATCAACCAGATGCTTACTTCAACTCCTGGGCGATGGCTGCGATCTGCTCGACGCGGTCTTGGTGTGCGGCGAGGTCCGACTCAAAGGCTTCGTGCTTCTTCTTCAGCGCCTTAATATCGTACAGCTTGCATTGACGGAAGTCCTGTGATTGCAGCATTTCTTCTTTGCCTGGTTAATTCCACGTAGTATTTGTTAGAATACAAGGGTAACCGGTTTCAGAAAAGATCATAATCCCAAGATTGACAAATCGAGGAGCATCAAGAGAATTGATAACCTGTTAAAGTTTGTTATCGGCACGTGTTGAAGAAAGTAGTTGATGAATAGTTTACCTCTGGTCCAATCTTCGTGGATGTCAGCCTTGTGCTTGAACTTCTGGGCAAGGTATTCAAGACGCTCAAGGCGCATCATCTCGCTGAGCAGCCATTCCTCGAAGGCCTTCTCTGCAATCTCTAGACCCTTCCACGCGCCGGCGATGTCCTGGAAATATTGAAGATAAAAGTTGAGTTAATTGAACTTTTTAAGTAAAACTCTGTAAAGGCTGTTCTACAAGTCTTCTAGACCGGCATTAGATGGCTTTGACTGGCGATAGCTCAGCTCCGGAAGTAATAAATAGATGGGGGGTTGGAATAATCCAAAATTTTTGAGGACCAAGAAGTAAATAACTGACTATTCGTTTAGCAAATATAAAAAAGGAAGTACTTACAGAAACCATCTTGCCTTCGGTGGGCATGTACGCGGGGCGGTTGCTCAGGCGCAGCTTGGTTTGCAGGGTGTTGAAGTTGGTTTCAAGCTTGGCTTTTTGCTCCACACGTGGTGGTTTGTGTTTACGCCTGTAAACAGTGTCCGTAGTTAAGATATGTGTGTACTGTAAAACTATGATGCGCCTAAATATTATGTAGGTCGTGTAATACCTATTTCTACTTTTTCAAAAATTCTCTTGTTTTACTGATTTCCCTGAATATGTCAAAAACTATGATTTAGTACTATTCTTACCTGTAAGTACGGTAGTCCTCCAGTTTCTTCTGGCAGCCGGCCAGCGAGTTGTCGGTCTGGCGGCTGTTAAGCCAGGGCATGGTGCGGCGGATCCAGTCCAGCAACTGTTAAAGTTGTATGCTTTATTATTGTAATCGCAATCAATTAATTTTGTGATTCATGAGTCTGAAAATTATTATTACTTCTTTGTTTGTATTGTGGATTGTACTAGTTTTACTAGTTACTCTTTTTCTTCAGACGGTATTGCTGACAATCAATGCTGGCTATCCTTTAAGGTATTTTTTTATCTGTTTCTTTTAGCTTAAAATTATTTAGTTCCCTCGTTTAGCCAATTATAAAACACCGCCATATACTTACATCACTGGCAAGACGTTCGTACTCTTCCATGAGGCGTTCGTTCTCCTGGTTGACT
The DNA here is from genome assembly GCA_963576865.1 of Anania hortulata. Taxonomy (NCBI): domain Eukaryota; kingdom Metazoa; phylum Arthropoda; class Insecta; order Lepidoptera; family Crambidae; genus Anania; species Anania hortulata. Next base: position 12,639,981 of record OY756400.1, read on the forward strand.
TTGAGAACTTTGCAAATGCGGTTCGCGGCGGTTTCAGCCTGCGGAAAAAATGTTTGTATCAGTTTTGTTGTAGCCATGAACCTTTTGCCAAGTTTATAAGGAGTGTTCAATTTTTCTAAGGAAAACAGTGCACAGGTTTGGGCAAAATATTAATCTGCGGTTCATTAAGGCGACGGGTAAGGCAGGTGACCTTGAGCATTTAGGGTCGACTAATGCGACTTCTATTACGTGCCTAAGATATTACAAATGCTTCTCGCAGACTAAACATCCATCCGTTGCGCTCCTGTGCAAATAGATTTTCATTGCGAGCAAAATATCCGCTCATGGAAAAGTAGGCGCTAAGAGTAAAATCCATTAAAAATCCCTATAATTCTTAATTTGTTGATTATTTAAAATAAATATAAAATCTCATCCTAAAGGCATGAATGTTATAAATAACTAAACCAACTTTGAAGCTAAACAAAAACGTCGTTTCAAATATAAATGTGTACAAGCACGCAATATTTGCGGTACTTTGAATTTTTTTTTTGTGTTTATAAGAAATAATAACTAGTATTTAGATAGCACAGGAAAAACTTCAATATATAAATTACGTGATATATTAATTTCCACATCCGATATCCAGTATTTTAGCTAGAAAACTTGTTTACGAGTATTCTCCTTACCCGGCGCCTTAAGTTTTGAAGCTAGGTGGATTTTAATATTTAGGTGTAATTAGGATGGTACTTATTAAGATTGATTTAATAACACACCTGCCATGATATTATGTAGTGAATGCAAAACAGGAGGTCGTCTAGGTATATTAATAACAGAGTTAGGCCAATTTTTTTTATTTAGGTTAAAAGTAGTGGCAAGAAGTACGCAAAGGCATATTATGTTAGTAAACAATACAGACCTTTTGCGCTCCAGAGAAGCAGTGGTAGTACGAAGAGACGTAGGTCATGACAGCCCGCTCGTCCGGCATCGCCGTGTTCTGAAGATCTGGCAGCCACACGCAAGCAACATCGGGTTAGTTCCATGCGATGTGTCGGTATTATTCTTGGTGATGCTTGTGTTTTTTGAAACGATTCGACAGTAACTAGGAGTGTAAATACGGATTGAGTAACCGTGGTGTAATTTTTTTTGATACTGACTTTTGAACAGCAAAAAGTGACCATAAATCATCTATTTCCATTTTAGAACATGGACTTATTAAGTTAAGCTTTCAACATCTATGGCCACCAATAGCCTTAAATAACAAAAGGCTTAACATGAACTTATCTTTTGTTTGTAACAAGCTTTAAGATTTTTTAAATGTTGTGTAGATAAATTTCGCAATGACTGAACATTAAGTTTATTAATTGTTTGGTAAAACAGTAGGATTAAAAGCAATGAAAGGGCGCAATGGGATGTAGGTATACAGAAAACACAAGCATTCCGAATAGCGACTTGACAATAAATAGGTAACAGTTAATGACACAAAGCTAAAAATAACATTGATTGATTATTACATTTATATTATTGGATTTTGATAGGTTTTATTTTCTTTGGAATTTAATTATTTCTTCCAAACATTTTCGTATTTTCTCATAAAACTTTATATGATAAAACACGAAATAGTTCTAGAAATTCCTGAGGTATTTTTGTCTTGGCTGGATACGTTTGCTTCAGAATCTCTATAAAATATTTCGGCTACAATCACACATATACTTTTAAATATTTATACTGAATTATCGTTGTCAAAGAGCAACCGCACAGAAATATGTGGCATTGATCATCAGAGCACATTCCAACTGTAGAATTGAGTCGGGAAAGAATTTGATTTATGTGACAGGCACGTATCCAGCCAACGAAGCTCAATCCATGCTATGAGTGGCACACAAAGGCCTGGCGTTAGGTTCGGGTGTCAACCGGCGGTAGCGTCGCGGCTATCTTTGTTTGGATACCTGTTGCGCGCCTTGGAAGGCGTGGTAGTAACATGACACATAGGTCATTATGGCGCGCTCGTCCGGCTTTGGTGTGTTTATAAGGTCTGTAATATTCATACGTTTACTTCAAATACACGTCTTTCAACAGTTCAACTGTGACTAATCTATGACAACTCTTTCCTAAACTTTTCCTGAATTCTACATTATCTAAATGGTCACTAGAAACCAACTTCTTCATTTATTTATGTCTTTTCAGAGCTTCTCGTTCTCGTGATAGTCGTTAACGTTAGTAATAATCTCCTTTAAGTTTAACGGCTGGTATTAGTTAGGTATCATAAAATTCAAATTAGTTTGTTGTTGTTGAAAACATATTGTATTGTAAGTAAAAAAAAAATGTTTTGGTACTCACCATCAGGATCCAACATACGGGGGATGTCGAGATACTTCTCAGCGACGTCAAAGGCGGTGTTGAGGTTCTCTATTGGGTTGTCCTTCGACAGCTTGCTGTAGTCGATCAGGTCCGGCCTGTGTCGGTGGATGAGGGCGCAGAAGGCCAGACCGTCCTTGAAGGACAGGTGGAAGTTCTGGACATTTACATTCTTGTAGGGCGCTGTCTTGCGTTGGCACCAGAGAAGTAGACCTTCCTGTAATGTTAAAGAAGTGTATAATTAATTGCCACTGATAAAATGACTGCGTTGCATTGCATTGCAGTGGATTATTTGATGACTTAAAATATTGTCATCAAATTTGATTACAGGGTAGGTATATCATTATTTGTAGTAAGGTACAAAATCGTTGACTGACGTAAATATTGTAGAATTGATTTCAGAAAACAAAACGTTAGAAAGTGAAAAAAATAATCAGTAGAAGCCTGCAGGCTAAAAATATTATTTGCGGATGTGTAAATGTTTATGTCCAACGTCGTAGCCGTAGGTATTAAAATATCTGTTAAAATACGCCGTCTATTTTTGTAACTATTAGTTTCTCTTCGATTTAGCTGAGTAGATGCAAATCTAATCACTTTCTAATGATTGATGTATTGCTGTAAATATTTTCGGTTCATTAATTAAACAGTTAGACGATTCTCGTTTATTTGTATCCAGCGAACTTCGTACAGCCTCTTTTCTATTGAAATATTTTCATCTTTTTTATTAGTTATTCTGCTATTCGGGGCGGAGACAATTCCAACAAACTAAAAAAATTAAAAAAATCGGTCCAGCCGTTCTTGACTTATAAATGGCGTAACTAACCCGACTTTCTTTTATAAATATAAATGAAAATCTTTCTAAAATTTTGCTGTACCTTAGCGGTCATTTCTTCCACTGAGATGTCCTGGATGGCGAATCGCAGGATGATGGTCCAGATCATACCCAGGGTCATCTTCAGGTTGCCATCTACGATTTCTTCAGCACCGATCGATACCAGTTTTACTCCTGAAATGTAACGAGATCAAATTATTATAAACTTACTACCGCTTTTTAATATATATTATCTGATTTTAAATATTATTTCTTTACACAACAACTCACCAAAGTTTTGTCGCAATCGGATTAACGGTTTAAGATCGTATACACGACAAACAAGTAAACATTCATTTTTATATGTATAGACATTCTAGTTTCTTAATGATTGTTCTACGTAGCTAAGTCGTATTATTTCTGGTCCAAAGGAGCCCATAGCGATAAAATTGTTTTAAAATTCCTTTCTATGTTTGGTCTTTGAACATTGTAAAGTAATCAGGAAACGTGCTGTAATAGTAATTAACAAACGAAACTTGCTAGATTACAGACCACTATTTGTTTTTGTAGCGAAAAGTTATGATTAACATTGGTAACAACAAATTAAGAGTAGGTAGGTAATATACAAGTCGTCCACATCAGATGTGATGTTGTCCAATATTTGTTTTATTTAATTTCTGTATTTTTTTGTGAGTCATACAAGCAGTATTACGTAGCCCACAATATTGTCCTGAAAAGGTGGGGTAAAAATAATAATTGGGACGTGTATAAAAAAGCTTATTTGCCATTAAAACCAATTTATTTGCAGAAGTAAATTGGTTTTAATGGTTATAGTTATTCACTATTCTATTCTGAGTGAGTAACACACGAGTGCTATTGGTGCGCAACGTCTATAGCGTTTATAAATATTTGATACTTTTGCATTTTCAATCAGAGGCCCAATTCCCGTAATTTGACAATAGTCGCAATCCGGTGTCGATCCGCTCCCAGTAACATTACGATCCCAAACGGTATCGTAATGTTACTGGGAGCCTAAAAAATTCAATTATAGTTCGTAATGCAACTGAAAATGGAAGAAACCAAAATTAGATTTTTTTTTGCTCTGTTTTTAGTCGTATTGGGATAGTTTTAATAATTTTACGTCAAATTGAAAGTTTACGAGAATACCGTTTGTGATAGTAATGTTACTGGGACCGGATCGACACCGGATTGCGACAATTGTCAAATTACGGGAATTGGGCCTCTGATTGAAAATGCAAAAGTATCAAATATTTATAAACGCTATAGACGTTGCGCACCAATAGCACTCGTGTGTTACTCACTCAGAATAGAATAGTGAATAACTATAACCATTAAAACCAATTTACTTCTGCAAATAAATTGGTTTTAATGGCAAATAAGCATTTTTTACACGTCCCAATTATTATTTTTACCCCACCTTTTCAGGACAATATTGTAGGCTACGTAATACTGCTTGTATGACTCACAAAAAAATACAGAAATTAAATAAAACAAATATTGGACAACATCACATACATTGCTCTGATCCTATGATAAGTACCTTTAGCACTTGTGTTACAGAAATCAGAAACAACGATGCCACAAATCTCAGACCCGAGAAAATATAGAAAAAATATTTTACTGCATTGACCGACCGGGAATCAGACTCGAGACCTCAGTCTACGAAAGTCGTCAAATGAAATGTGTTCATGAAGTAAATTGCCTCTTGAATAAAGCCTTACCTTTAGAAGCGATGAAGTCCAATGCCTTGTTGACGTTGGCGATCTTGTGGAAACGCATCTTGCCGCGGTCGGGTTTGGGCAGGGTCTCTCCAGAGATGACTTCGAGCAGCAGCATCAACTTCAGGCCGTTCCTAAAGTCCTCATCGATGTTTTCGATGCCGGTGCCGGCCTTCCTTAAGTGGCTGTTGCACCATGCTGTAAAGGTCTGGAAAGAGAAGACGAATCGGTTAGTAAAGTGAAAGGAGCTATGCAAAAGTGTTTTTTTGCTAAATTGTCTAATGTTTTCCGGATATCAAACGTTGTCGTTACCTGTTATTATTAGTACACTAGCGAATCGCCCAGGCTTCGCACGTTTAGCAGAATTTACAAAAATAAGGGTTTTTATACAGCACTATTTTTAATTACTTGTGAATCAGTCTATTTGTGAAAATTTTATCAAAATTCTTAAAGTAGTTTTAGAGATTAACCTGTATAGATACACAAATATACGGAAGACAGACAAACGCCGCAGCGCAAGCGACTTCAATCTATAATAAGCAGTCGTCTAACGAATTTGACAATGATTAGACAAATCCTCAAATACCATTTGTTCTATTCTAAACGCAATAAATGTCTGTCTACTAGGGCGTAAAGGATTTATTATGAAGTTTACATATTATAATTGTCTGGTCGATTGTCAAGAGGCTTGAAATACGAGACAAACTTATTTTGCAAGATTTATCGAAGCGTCTCGCTTTGATTCGTTTTGGCAAGAGAAACAAGCAAATTGAGTTTATGGAAAAGATAACGGTTGCCAACCCATTTTATAGGTACAGGTAGTTTTACCTACATAACCTAAGCTACCTTAATAATTTAAACTATTCAAATTTTCCTATATTTTATCTAAATATAGTATCGGGGAATTCCTTTCGTAAAGTATTTTCGTATAGCTGCTGATATACTTACACAACTTTACTATGGGACGAAAAACTCTTAACAGCACTCAGGCTTTACTGTTTTTTTGTTAAACGCTCTACAGAAAAAAACAAAAGGTTGAAGTAATGTTTCAAGAGCTCATGCAATTGTCAGCGTCTGGTGAAACAGGTCATAAAATATTTGCAAAGGGACCTGCAAATGACAAAGTGTAATGAACCCACAGAAGGGGAGAATGGGTTACAGCGGACAAGGATATTAAGTTTGAGGTCTCTTGCTGAGTTTGGTTCGTCTATCAATCACGTAAATAGATTTAGCTCGCGGTTTCAATTTAACGAAGGATTGTAAAACTAGGTTAGGTTTAAGCTTTGGAATATATTTAAAATTTATTTTACATGTAAAATAAACCTAATTAATATTTATAAATACATAGCATGTTACAGAATTTCTGGTTCCAATTAGAATTATAGCTTATTTCATGATAACATTGTGCTGTTGAATAGACACAATATTTTAACTTATATAGTTAGGTAGGCTTTAGTTACTTTTAATTGTAAATCTAACAACTCATTAGCATATCATTACAATACTGGTTCTAATCAGCGTTCTAGAGGTTTTATTAGTAGGTAGGATCTAGTTAATTTGACAGGCTGACTTAATCTGGCGCGATTAGGTTTAATTTTTATACGCCTAGGTACCTTACTTATATCTGTTTAAGAAATAAACTTAAAACGGGGTAAATCGAGATTTTTTATTATTATTGTTTATTATTAAATATCATGTTGTTGTCTTAACATTTCCCTTATGCCCCAAAATATATTTTCTTTTGCAAAAGCTTCTTTAAGAAAATATTTCTTACCCGTCTTCTAATACCTCCTGTAGGTAATGATCTTCCTCCTAATGATCTGCATCAAAATTACCTCTTAGTATTTGCCAATTTTTAGACGTTAAAGAAAAAGTTTTGAACATAAACCAGGAAAGTAAACACAGCAGAGATAACAAATTCGTAAATGGCCAGGAAATGTGTTCAGAAATACAATTCAAAGTGCAGACGAATGGCGTTAATCAATACTGCATTTGCAGGTAGGGGCAACTCGGAGGGTCCGACCCCAGTTCCGAATTTGCGAACAGTTGCTCGCATAATTGTATAGTTGGCATTGAAAATATATTGCGGTAAATAACATTTTATTTCTTATTCAATACATCAGCCCGTTGGCAAGACAGATAACGACATCACATCTCTAGAAAATAAAAAAGGTGCAAAACTTTACTTGACAGAAAGATGAGATATGAAATGACTGCTACTACGCAGTTTTTAGTAATGTAGGTGGTAGACGCACGATTAAAGGCAAAAGCTAAAGTACCTGATTTTTCGATTTGATAAAGCCAAGTCTTTCTATTCTCTATTTCTTTTATCATATCTTAATTTTTTTCGTGATCTGTCCTGAGCTATTTAACGATGGGGTATTAAGGGGTATGGTCTTGTACGGTATAAGTTCATTGACTTATCCATGTCTGTGATACAAGTTGTTTTTAGTAAGTGCCCTGTCTCTTCTCTTTAATCTGTAAATTGTTGTTTTGGCGGATTTGGGTTATTTATCAATCGTTTTGCATATCTGTTTACAGCTTTGCTGATCTCTTGGTTATCTGTTGGAATCCTAAGGTCATGGTCTAAGTAGTTGGTACCAAGGAGCAGCAACAGGTCCTCGATTGGAAACGCTGGAGGATTGATAAGTTGGTATTGTACGCTGATCCCCTGAATTGAATAATACGAGTACAATTAATTCTAAGTATTTTTTTTACCGCATTTTATTTGTCATCGCATAAATACTACTTATAACCGAGTTGTAGAGTATTATTAAATATTATCTGGTTGTAGTCAGATTATTCGTACGTACCTTTACCTGATCTTTTCTAACGTAGGTGTTTAAATATTTTGGTCCCGAGTGTACCTAGCCTCGACCGATATTAGACACAATTGAATACTAACACTTTCACATGCCAACCGCCGTAATACTGGCTAGATAGCGTGTTCAAGGTATCTACAATCTAGACTACGTTCAAATTCATAACTGTTTATTTTTGTACCAAAGTCGAATTTAATATTCACTAACTTATGAAGGTTTTAATCTAGCAATAGACGAAGTACTCACTAATTCTGTTGCAATGGTACTCTCATGTCGACACAATGTCAACAGCTTTCAAAGCTTTTCAGTCAGTCCTCCTTAAAACTTTGAAAATCTTGCACTGAAAGACTTTTCTTTAATAACATAGAGCCTAATTACCTGCTGCCACTCTCTTAATTTTGGTTAAGCTTACTCTTTCTTTTGACAAATGAAAAGAGAAAGAGTACAAATTTTAGATCTGTTAATACCTTTGCCATTGTAAAAGTGACGTTTGTTATATTAAGAGTTTAAACGTCATTTTCAACCGACTTCAAAAAAGGAGGAGGTTCTCAATTCGACTGTATGTTTTTTTTTTGTATGTATGTTACGCGATTACTCCGCCTATTATGAATCGATTTTAATGATTCTTTTTTTGTTTGGTAGATCATACTTCAGAGGTCGTCCCATATAAATTTTATCGAAATTGATTTAGAACTTTTTGAGAAAATCAACAAATATATACCCAGATAATATTTTGGTTGTGGTTCTTGTTACCTATCTTCGACAAATATGAGCCGATTCTGATGATGTTTGTTTTATTAAATAGCTTATACTTCAAAGATAATATGATAAAAGTTTGCAAAATAAAAATAACCCCTAAGGGTAGGAAAATAGGGGATGAAATTGGTGTTCAGCAGTTAGATTAGGATTTATCACTAAAAATAGATGAAATAAGTAAATTTTATTTAAAAAAATAAAACCGACTTCAAAACACTAAAATGCTAAAAATAATCCTAACACTTAAGTACCTAATCAGTTACTTTTGGAGTCGGTGCAAACAAAAACATTGAATCTCTCATCGGCTGGCACCGACTCCAAAAGTAACTGATTAGGTACTTAAGTGTTAGGATTATTTTTAGCATTTTAGTGTTTTGAAGTCGGTTTTATTTTTTTAAATATTTTTTTTATATAAATACCTAAATATAGTTAGAGGGATAAGAGACAGGTTAACTTTAAGAAGGCTGCTGAAAATTAAATCCATAGGCATATTGTTAAGACAGTATTATTATTTAGGTACTATTATATATAACATAGATATATATTATATATATTACTTAGGTAGGCGGATTATTGTTTAGGTACTATGGTACCTAAACAATAATCCGCGCAGATGGCAGATTTGTAAAAGCTAATCTAAGCATTATAGAAATCTACAAAAATATCTTAAGTTTATTAGGTTTACATACTTCAAGGTACTTCTAGGCTTGTAGTTGATATAAATAAGTGTAGAATCTCAAGATCTAGGTAAATGGTGCCAACTCTGCCAAGTATCTAAAACCTCTCCAAGGATTTTGTTAAAACGAGAATTGTACCTACCTACTAAAGAGCGCAGCATTTTAAAATGCGTGTAGTGAATCATTAAAGTCACGTTGAAAGTCTGTGTGATAGTTAATGTAGGTATTAGTTAAATACTTATTTAAATTGGGTTTAATTAAACATGCCTATTTGGCAAACTGGCATAGAATTATAAAAAAAAATCTTTTTGATTTCAGTTATAAATGGCTACATAAATCATCTGTCGTTTGTTACCTAACAATTGTACCAATCAATCGGTCAAACCATTTACAAATGAACAGAATGCCTACCTACTTGGCAGTACCAGGCAAGCAATGCAAGCAAGCAATTCGTTCCGGAGGTGTTACAAGGCCAGTTCTGATAAATAGAATCCATTGAATCATTGAACGAAACGCGTGATCGCGTTCTGTCGTCCAACTTGACAATTAATTCAATGATAAATACAATGATGCTTTACGTCACCAGTTTTTTAAACTTTAGACTTGGGTCTTCTTTTAAACAGTTCATGTTAAATATATTTTCAGTGAAGTTGACAGTGACTATTGTTTTTCGGATTGCATGTAGGTACTAGGTAGGTTTTGTACCTACTAAGCATCTAGACGTGTTGTTGATATAAGTAACTCTTATAAAGTAATGAGTCTAACTTTCTCAGCCAGCAATTTAGCTGATTGTATGATATAAATATCTCTTTGATGATCAATTGTGAGAGTGAAGAGTCGCAGTAGGCATAAACAAAGGAATATTAGACATCAGCAAAAAATTCTACCTGCAAGCAGTCACGGGGTCGAGTCGCGTAGGGGATTTTGTATTTTGCTACTATGTAATTAAAATTGATTTTACTGTGCCAGGTATGGTCAGATTAAATACGTGTGTCCATAGATCAAGATACAATTTGAGGTTAGCAAAGATGCCATCACTGCGGAACATTCAGTGACCGAACTGCATTCTCGGTTTTAACGAATGAATCATCTTTGGAAGCCGCCTCTTGGCACACAGCAAAAAATAATAATGCGATTACCATATGACCTACAATGTACAGGTGAAATAATAATATTGTAGGCGCACGATGTCATCAACATATACCTAACGGTAATGTAACGGGAGATTGGTAGGCGACACGCGACACGATGATATTAATTGATTAGCATTTGAAGCTAATTATTATCGATAAAAACGATGAAACGGCTTACTGAATGTTAAAAGAACATTACTCGTTATCACGTGTCAAATAATGTAAGTAATGACAGTAAAAGTTCAGCATATGTTAAGCTTAAAAATGTAAATCAAATCTTTTGGAATTCGAATAAAAATTTTGTGAAATATAATCGTCCTTGTCTTAAATAACAACAACATTAAGAGCAAAATGCTGCTGCTCTTAAACCTTGGCTTGATAATTTTATTAAAATTTTCTAATGTCACTTCCCGCGACGTAAATAATATTCAGTTGACATTTAGACAATATTGTGTCACAGAAATACGTCGACCTCGTACAAGCACACGTGGAATCGTCCTTGAGACAAACGCTCGTGACCCAGAATGTGAAAATATCCTATCACCTTGCGTCGGCCAGCGCTAAAATAAGGCGCGCAGGTGTAGATGCTGCACCGGTCTTGAGATCTATAGCATCACTAGCGCACTAAGGATGCCTGATGTTTTTATGTAGATAGTTTAAAATAGACTAAAAAGGGCAGTGAAAATTAATGAAGTTATAATAAAGTATTTCGCACCAAACCTAAAAGAATTAAACCAAAACATAGAGCTCGAAGAGATCTAGCCGCAAAAAAATCCAAATTTTTTAAAACTAGAGACGCCCGGCAGACAGTATATTTCAGAGATCACACATTAACTTGATATTTTTTCTTGTTCTTGAGGAAGACTCTAATGCCCAAATACCTGATAAAACAGTAGTACATCTGTACGCTACTGACAATGACAATGTGGACGAGCTGTCATCGAGTGCTAAAGTGCGAAGAATGAAAGGTTGTTAAATTCCAAGGCGAGTAGACAAGGTGACGAGCGGCTGCTCTGGTCTGTAACAAATGATTTGTTAATAGACGTAATTTATTTGTTTTGAAGCGTTTAATTGTGGGCCGACCAAATGTTGGTCAAATTTAATTTTAGTGATAATAAGGTAAATTATTATTAGGAGATTATTGTGTGAATAAAAAAATGCTCCTAAGAGATCTCAGATATTTAAAAGACAGTTTATGTGAAATTAGCAGTTATTCTAACGAACGCCTCTCCGATACAATAGGTAAATTCTTGCTTAGTCTTTTTAGGACAGTATCTTTTGTATCATGCAATGATTTCCAAGATGTGATTCTAAGGAGCAGTTGTAAAAGAAATGTAATAAGACAGTACAAAACCAGTGACGATTAGGACTTGCATTGCTTCCGCCATTACGGCCACAGCTAATAACTTTTTCATACCACGCGCTAGGTGTTATAGCGGCGACCTCCATTTGTACCTTGTAAATTGCACTGCGTCGAGGAGTTATGATTTATGCAACATTCATAATAGTGTCAGAGTCCCCAGAGATGGCTGCCAGGTAAACTGCATTGGCAGGCAAGCAGGCATTTCGAAGACGAGATTCACTACGCGTCTAGGTACTCGGTGTGAGAAAAATCTTGTTTGTCTTCGTCATAACGTTCCGTCCCTTTTCTAGTAGGGGTACTTCACCATGGTCACAAATTCGGCAAGCATGGTTGTTGTTACATTTGGGGCGATTGTAATCTGACCTTTATTTTTAAGTTTTATGGAGCAACTGCTACTACTACCTCCGGTTTACTACGTTCTTAATTAATTTGTGGAAATCTATAATTAGCTGTCTATTTTAAGATTATATTTAATTTTTAAAATGCAATGTATCGCCGTTTATTTCCTGAATAAAAATAAAATAAAATTCATAACCCTCGGTTAGGGGCCTTAAACCATTTGGATCATTGCTTTCGCTCAAGACCGCGCGAAGTGGAGGAGCAAATCAAGGAAAGCGGACCCTGGGCTCCAAAGCAACGGCTTTGGACGCAACCGGGATTGACCGTATAGATGATGATGATCATTGCTACACATCGATAGTGTTATTTGAATGTGCAGATTTTCTCACGATATTTTCCCTCAGAGCCTAGCATGTGGTAAAAAGGCATCGAACCTAATTGGCATACCTCAAGTTGTAACCTTAAATAACGTTATTTTGGTGTACCTATGAAACATACGTAAATGGATAGAAAAAATAATTACAAACAACAAATACTCTTTGGCGAAATGTCGTAAATATTTACTTTGTTCAGAATTTCAGGGTGATCATGTAATATTTATTTTTATTTAAATAATCAAATTGAAATTCTAAACAAAGTATATAATTGACGACATTATGTCAAGGAGTATTTGTTGTTTGTAATTATTTTCTCTTTGGATTAGAGTATGTTTTTTAGGTGTACACCAAAACGTTATTTAAGGTTACTTGCAACTTGAGGTATGCCAGGCTCTATACAAAAAAGTTCAAAGTTTTTTGTAGATAGAATTAATAAATCTAGGCATGTGTTGGGTTTTGGATTTATTGTTAAGCGCGACTCCCTACTAAGTTACCAGCAAAATCTTGTAGTTAATATTTTGTCAATATATAGGATTTTTACAAAAGTACCGTTGTCACATTCATTGTTCATGGTTACAATATGCAAAGTATTTGGAGATTGAGGGAAAAAACTTTAGAAGTACGACAGAGTTACCGACTACACCTGTGTTAGTTGTTTGTATTGGTCGCTATAGAACCTGGATTTGGGCAAAATCCATCCATCATTACTATACTATAAATATTGAAAGCAAAATTCAGTAGGTAAGAATAATAAATGATCGTTGAATAACTTAGGACAGAAACGATTGTGTATGCAAATTATACCGGTTCCGAGTGATATTAGTAAAGTATGTGGTCAGTTAAGTTTGTCGTTTTATTGCATTTATTGGGATCTGAATAAAAGTGAAAACAATATTTCCATAATGAATATGGCTTGGTGGTACACACGTTTTATGGGAGGCGTGTCTTAGGCTTAGTGGATGCGGGCATAAGAATAAATTAATGAATAATATTATGTACATTAATAGTATCTATTAATATTAATAGATGAAAAGGAAAAGAGCCTATTAAAGTAATTTAGTTAGGATACTGCAAATTGCATTGAGAAAGTTAGAATTGATAAAGAAAGCTTGGAATTTTTAAGAAATTCAATAAATACTTACTTATATTCACCATTAACAAGCTGTTTATGAGACTATAATGAAGCAGGGGGAAGAAATCATTGTTATATGCTTGTAGAACTAGTGATCTATCATGTTAGTTCCATTAAACTAGTGTGGGTGGTCAGAATGAGAAAGTGATCATAATAAGAATGTGTGGGCTTCAAATCGTACTACCTACAGATCTGGATTTGACTGGTTCCGAAACATCAATATTTAACAATATTTACTTGATACATTTAATAGTATGATCGTTTCTGTAGCCTGTAGGATCATCGATCGATAAAAATAGAGTAGATTTCTTGAAGCATTATTTGTGATTATTGCGACTGACGTATTGATCGTTATGTTACTACACTTTAAAAGTATTACCTAGTCGTATATAGATATTCAGGTACATGAGAAGTGATAGGTACTATCGTGAGATCGTTATGTGGATAAGCCTTATATTGCTTTTATATTTGTGTCTACTATGGGAAAATTCCTTGCTGTGAGTACCTCCTCTTTGTCTCAGAAGATTGTAATTACGTTGATTAGACATGGCGTGCGTTGCAACTTATAACCTGAATGCATTTCTACGCCATTAGCAACATTGTGCGTTCAGTACTAAAAAACGATACAAATATTAAGTTGTTAGTAAAGAATAATAGCCATCATTATAGGTGCTTGTTAATTACAACGTATTGCGCTATTAAAATATTTTAGACGTAACAGTGTTCTCCTGGCGAGTCTAACCCAAATAACACAAATACACAATATCAAGTTGTATTGATGAATATTGATAAGGTCAACGTTTATAAAATAAACTGATTCTTGATTGATATTATCTAAAACTATAATAGTTTAACACAGTTGACTAATAAGTAAAGCACGTTGACATTATTTGAAGTTTCAAAATTATTTTTAAAGACATTAAAGACAACTAGTTTCAACAATCAGAGGGCCAATTCCCGTAATTTGACAATAGTCGCAATCCGGTGTCGATCCGCTCCCAGTAACATTACGATCCCAAGCGGTATTCTCCTAAACCCAGAAAATGCAATTATAGTTCGTAATGCGACTGAAAATGGAAGAAACCAAAATTAGATTTTTTTTGCTCTGTTTTTAGTCTTATTGGGATAGTTTTAATAATTTTACGTCAAATTGAAAGTTTACGAGAATACCGTTTGTGATAGTAATGTTACTGGGACCGGATCGACACCGGATTGCGACTATTGTCAAATTACGGGAATTGGGCCTCAGGTTAACTAATTCAAAATAATATTGATCTAATATTAAAATCAAAGTTACAAAAGTGGCGTTGATATGGAAACTAATTACGAAATTATAGAGAGCTTACAAAAAGAAATGACAACACAATCGGTGATTACTTTGATTGATGATCTACAGCTTCTGGAGTTAGCAATAGTGATGTTGTGCGAGCTAACGGCGCTAGAGTCGATTAACGAGACTCGCTTATTTGTAAAGTCACGTCATGTGCCACCATCATCAATCTTTAGGTTCAACTTCGTTCGATTAATCGCTAGGCTGTCATTACAGAAAACAATAACCGAGTCGGGTCTGATGATTTCTTTTTCGGTGCAAACAATTGTTTTGACGTCACGGCCTGCTGGAGCGGACGAGCCAATAACTCGCAAATTAAACAAAACACGATCGCAATTGTTTGCTCAATTGATAAATGATTAATAATGGGGTCCGGTAGGCATTCGGCGAATCTTTCGTAAGTGTTAATGGGGTTCCGATTTCGTGACACACCTGCGAACACCTGCGATGCTGTTCGCCCGGGCCGGCTGCCAGCCCGGCTTGCCCAGTCATTTCGATAAACAAAAACGTAACCAATCTGTAAACATTGGATCGCTAGCACCACTCCATTTGTCTGGAGACTACTAAACATTGGGCAATTTATTTGCTAAATACGAATATCATCAAGTCTTCAACGCCTTGTGCAGTCATTTGCATAGTCTCTACGATAAAATAATGCTAATTGTATTGTAATCGCACACATAATAAAGTAATCGCTGAATAAACGAGTCTGTAGACCTCATTGGTAAGTAGATGTCCTAATAATGACAATTAGGCAATGTATTGTGAATTAAACTACACATTCGTGAAAGAAAACTAAAGTATTTTACCTAATTTTATATTATATTTTTTATAATTGGTACCACATGGCTCTTATCGTTCACTTCGTATCTGATAAGTGACAGTATGGAGATCAATGACCAAGGGTACAGACGATCAAATATTTGCACAAGCAAAATTTAAATGCAGACACTTTCTTGGCATACCATAAAAACGAGCAAGCGTTTCGCACAGTTGTACTCGTACTAAATAACTTTGAATGGACTCACGTTTCGTGAAATGTGTCAGGTTTGTCGACATAAGTAATAACTTTCCGGTCCAAATTTAATACCTGTAAAAGAGAAATAATTAAATTAGTAAAGCGTATTATAACAAATATTCGTATGCAAGTCATAGTTCAAAACGAAACTCATAAATAAACTGACGACAGAGTTTGAAATAACTAAATTGCCATGAGAACAGATGGCGGTACTCAAAAATATGCATATACCTAATAATATCCGACTTGTTAAGTAGCAATTTGCTGCGTGGGCGAAAAGATCTCGAGATGTTTCTTCTAACAAGCTTTATTGATCTGACAGCAACGAGAATGAAACTGGACTGCTATGAAAGCGTCAAAGCAGCAAATCACGAGATACTAATTTACGATCAGCAGTCGAAGGACACAATAGATCTGTGTGTGGGCACTGTTGCTCAACGGATCGCCTATAGACCTATAAAGGTTTTTATACTATTTGTAACAGCCGACTCGTAACCATGTCGATGAGAATCTTCTATTTAATCGCGTACGCTACTTTAAAAATAGGTATTCCTGTAATAAACCTACTTACACACGCGCCATGTTTTCGCTATAAATAAAGTTTGAGATTACGCCTTTCGTAAGCTTACAGAAACAGAATGTCTGAATACTTCCTTATGTAAATAATGATGTAACGTCGATTGAATCAACTCCTAAATCAAAGAATTGTATAGCGACTGATGTAACTAATAGAAAGTGACAAGTATGACGCATTATTGTTGAATTCATAGCAATACTCAACATGACTGCATACGATACAATGTATGAGGTAAACTACCTAATATTATTATTAAAGTCAGGATTGTTCAAATTTAGACATTATTGCACGGTTTGACATGATAATAATTAAAAACATTTGTTAGTATACGAATTATTCATCGTTTATAATTCCTTTAAAATAAGTAGGCAGCAATTAAAATATTCAACTATTGTGTCATTGACTACAGATCACTCATTTTCCATTTAAATGAATAGGTACGAAATATTTATAAAAATAACCATGTTAGATCTGTCCTAAAACTGTATCTGTGCTGAACTGTCCCGGTTTTTTCACCGAGCTATGATCTTTATTTAGATTGCGTGAGTGACAGTTGCCTGCATTATACTTGCCATCACGAATACTGATAAACTTGTAAAACAATGGTTAGCTAAGGTAAAAGTAGTCGTTGCAAATTAAACTTAAAAGGATTTTATGGGGTCCTAACAAAAGGATCCAACCAGCCGCGAACTAAGAGTATAAACGATTATAAAGATTTGTCTCATAATTCAAAAATAGTGTTTTGTATTTATTAAGCTACCTTAATTTTTCATAACCAATAAAGACTTTTCTAAATCTTGTAATCAATAAGTGAAAGTTTCTCCATATTTCCCTGTGACCTAGAGATATTATATTAATATTAAACGTTGTTTATAATAGCTCTGATTTTAAAGAGGAAAAGTTACCGTTTCCTCTAAGTTATAATACCATTGTATTTCTATTACACAGCACAGTTGCGTGTGAAAAATTCCTAGAAAGTATTAAAAACACTAGTCCGTTAAGCTCCATGAAATCCGCGATGAATATTTGATGTGGCGATACATTTGGAATTTTCTTTCCAAAATTGATAAAACAAGACAATCACGATATTGGGAGTAGTAAGTTAAAAGTTTTTATAGCTCTTCATACCGTTTAGTAGGTAATCCCAATAACTTAGCTGTGCGTTATTAGACTTATTAGATAATAATAACCTCGCTGTACTTTTCATGCAGATAAAAACTAAATTAATTGGAAGATGTTTCTAGCTATAAACACCCAGAATGATGAATATAAATAATTATTTTTGAACACGATTGAATTGAAAATTTCTTTTTAGTTACAAATTGAAAGTTATATCTATAGCATAACTAATTGAACTTCTATCTATGCTGATGAGGTTTTTAGTTTGATTTCCTATAGTAAAATTGAGTAGCAGAGATTACTGTCAAAGAGGCAAATAGCCGTTCCGGTCTGGGTACAACAATGACGCTACACGGCTTTTGTTTTGCTTCTAGGTCCCTCCTCACTACATTTCCCCATTCATTTTAATATCAGCATTGTCTGATTTTGATAAATGAAAATTAAACATTCCTGAAAACATATTAAAAGTTTACTATACTGATAATGGTGTTTTTATTACCGTTCCGTACGTCTACCACTTGATTGACTTTTACAGCCTGATAAAGTATTTGGAACCTAATAGCATTTACGGATTCAAATGCCAGTGCATTAAATATTCTGTTTCTTCCAGCTTAGACCTCACAAGATAATGAAATATTGTTCCCAAGTACCGCTAAAGCCTGGAGTAACGCAAGGAGCCAATTCGTTTGATTTTAAAATTTTATTTTATGGTATTGTATCTCACTTTGTTTCAAGTCAGCATCACTAAAATTTTCGTATTCTGTTTTACCAAATTTGCAGTGTTTTTTTGATTTGGCGTCCGTGGTTTACTTTGCCACTTGAATATTCATTTACCTAATTTAAACATTAGCTTTTAACTTAGGCATTGTTACTGATGACGCGGCAAGCCTTCGTAATAAGTTGTGTTCATTGTTGTCTTCGGTGCACCGTCTTTTGTTTCATCCGTTCAAAATATGGTATTGTTTACAAAAGGCGGCAACCGAATTAGGCCCCACAAGACTTTCTTCCTTTGTTAGGTAAAGGCACAATGTATAATAAAGCGTAATTCTGTTACGAATTTAAGGCATGATATAATAATGAGAATTAAGCTATTAACAATGACTTACATTGTAGTTTTTACAGTGTTTAAGTGACTAATTTGTATTATGTAGGTCATGTTCAATAAAATCATGTGTTAATCGAGTGTATAACATAGTAGTTAACTATATTTTTGTGATACTTACATATATTTAAATTTTAATAAATACTACAAGTAGCATTGGTTAAGTATTAATGTCTGAGATGAATTTTTAATAGTAGACTTAGATTACAGGTTTACCTTTGGGATGTACCTCCTACCCAGACCAGTCTGGACGTATCGATCGTTTGATATTGTTGTAGGTAGGTACTTTGTATTTAGCCTGGTAACATTCGCACAGTCTAGGCAACCTTTAGATAAGTGTAATATTAGAATTATGTATTTTTTTTACAGTTTGATAGATTTACACTACATATCGAACGATTATAAGATAGATTCAGACAAGGATGTTTCAGTTAGACAAATATTTTGTATTCATAATGGCTATCACTTAAACATTCTACGTTTTACTTTATATGATAAATGAAGTTTATCGCCCTGTAAAATCAAAGTTAGCTTCTAATTTGACAGATAATTTGGATTAACATTCGGGGAACTGGTAAACGAAAATTGCGAGCGTGCATAAACATAAACCACATCACCATCTTTTTATCTAAGTATCTTATCACCATATTTACCCACTGCTGAGTTTACTGAGGCTTCCTTTTTACCAATATTCTCACCGTCCTTTGCTATCCTTTTCTATGTGAGCCACTCGTAATTTTTTTTTTATATCAGTTAAAAACTCAAGAGCAAACGCTCTTGATCACAATCGGATCCAAGGGAGAAAATGTGGCTTATGATATACATGCCCAGAAAAATCCTGTTAACTCCTCAGCTCAGCAAAACGTGACACAATATAATAACTTAATATACGGCATACAATAAGTTAATTTTACTTTGTAAGTAGTATGAGTTCTGAAATACGAATAATAGTAGTTAAGCAGTCTGATTGCAGTCCTTATTAATTACGTATTACCAAAGTTAGCGTACTTATGAAGGTACTATTCTTTTTTTTAAAGTCTCATCTCCAATCTATCATTTTATTACGCTACGCATGGTCAAGAGTTTTTGAATTGTTTGTATGAGGCAGTTTATCTACTGAATAAGATAAAGATGATAATACATTGTCGTTTTTATGGGGACTGATAAGACACGGATTATTTATTCTAACTATAGCGTTTATTGCACTTTCTTCAACTATTTCGTAGAACTTTGTAAAATGTAAATATTTTGAAGCTTTATTTAAAAAAATGCAGTTTTTTTTAATTTCTACGGTAATTTTAACTTACTTGTATAACAATAATTAAAATTGATACAGAAAGTTTAATAAGACGCATGTTGTAGGTACCTTCGTGGAATATCTATGCACATAATATACAATAAATATTATATAATCGTAATAATAAGGAATAAGTAATAACCGATGACAGAATCCATCAAAACAGAATCTCAAGAAGTAGCTACTCTCAAAGTGTTTGAGTTGTAAGATATGTTGAATATCATGAAAAGGAACAAAGAATGAGTGCATATCGAAATACTGATTGAAACAAATGCAACAGATGATAATTGAGTAACAGTTTGACTTGACGAGGGTATAAAAGAGATTTAGAGTTAATTTAAATTTGAAATGGTTGCACAAAACAGTTATTAGTGCATAATTTAATCAGATTTTGAAAACAACACTTTTATATATCGACACATAGTCATTGCAATCAGGTTAGTGTAGTTAGATTGCACATAATTACTACAATAAGGTTAGTATACCAAAGGGACCCAGATCTAGAGTAACCCTATGTAGATACCGTATAAATTGAAGAATGAATTTATAGCGGAAGAGATGCGGTGATCCAGACATCCTGTGCGCGATAAAAACGATTCGCTCAAGGTGCGTACATATCGCGAACTGTGGGAGACAATTATAGTTTTGATAATGTTAACCTAGTCTCATATTTAAGATGCAATTATTATCAAACACAGAAACGATTTTGGAATTTTAAAATACTTATAGACAAATAAAATATAGGGTAAAAGCCGGATAGTTGCCCCACTTTTTGAAAATGCTCAATAAGATATAAATTATGTGTGTACTTACAATATACTCGGTATATATTAAAACATTGGTCTTAAATCTTTTATTCTACACCATTTTTTGTAAACACAATTAATATGGAAATCTTGTTTTATTTGACCCCTCGAAAAAGGGATAGTTGCCTACTATGGCGGATAGTTGCCTCACGCTAAAAATGCTTCGCTGGATACTTGCCCCACGATAAAATTGCTTCAATTTATTTATTAGATTAATTTTTTAATTTTTGTTCTTTAGTTCTTTAAACCCCATGTGCTTAACTGTCTTCAGTCCAGCTGATGAGTCGCAGGACCACGCTAGATTTTTGCAAATATTTGCTGGTCATTTTTCTCACCTGCAACATAAAATCTTTAAGAAATAATAGTTGCTCTTAAGGCAACTATACGGATACTTGCCCTTTTAAATTAAAAAATAAATAAATACTTTTTATTAATAAAATGTAATGGACCGTATAGTTTAAACTCCAGTGTATACGAAGAAACAAAAAGTTAATTGAATCCATAGCCATGTAAAAAAAGATTACATAGAAATGACTCACAAATATAATTTTGACGCTCGTGTTTGTCATGCCGTGGAAGATTTTTGCTTACACACACAAAACGCATGGACTTTTTCTTATGGCTTGTATGGCATTGAGACTTACGGGAGGACCGCTTTTGATCATTGGAGAGCCCAACACTGGAGACATCTCTAACATAGTGTATTCAAAACCGGGGCATGTATCCCACTGAGGCAACTATCCTGGTTTTACCCTATAAACCTTATCAACCCGGTGAACATCAAAAAGTCAAAAGTCAAAAATCATTTATTCAGTTTAGGACAGAAAACTGCCACTTATGAACGTCAATAATAACATTATTGGCCCATATGGGGCAGAACATGTCTCCTTTTTTTTTGGGCCCTACTAGCGCTTCGAGACAAGACAGACAATATGGCAAGTGCTGAGAAGAAACGCCGGAACAAACTCAGTCACCACTAGCTGCCACAAAAAAAAAAGGAAAAGAAAATAATGTATACCTGTGCGAGCAGGGCAGTATTTAATTCCAGACATTTTTGTCATTTAAATAGTTATTAACAGTATAATAATTAATAACCCTTTTTCATTAAAATAATCTTAACATGCGATTTAAACTCGAACATGGGTAGTTCAACAATAGACTGTGGTAATTTGTTAAAAAAGCGAATACATTTCCCCATGAACGAATTACTCACTTTATGCAGTCTGAAATTTAAAACAGCAAGTTTATCTTTATTCCGGGTATTAAAATTATGTTTGTCACTTTTCTTAGGGAAAAGATGCAGGTTTCTGCGAATGTACATAATATTTTCATAAATGAATTGAGAGGCAACTAAGTATATTAATTTCCTTAAACAGTTCTTTTAACGAGTCTCGGGGTCGAAGGTTGTAAATTGCCCGTACAGCTCTCTTTTGTAGTACAAAGATAGATTCAATATCTGCTGCTGAGCCCCATGACAAATTCCGTATGATATTATACTATCAAAGTAGCTAAAATACACTAATCTTGCCGTTCCAACATCAGTCAATTGTCTTATCTTTCTCACAGCATAAGCAGCTGAACTAAGTTTTCCTGACAGAGTTTCAATATGAGCACCCCATTGCAGACGGGAATCTAAAGTTATTCCCAAATAGGTCATCAGAGAGTTTAATAAATATGTCGGTAAAACATTGGTAGACACGGTTTTAATTACAAAATTCTAGAAAATTTAAAACGCTAAATCTTGGCAAATTGTCCAAAACTAGAGTTGAAATATTCTACCGTTTTTCGTTTTTTTTCATCTCATTCTGCTATTACTGAATCTATTTATCACTTCGGCAGCTTTATTATATTATTTCGCCGGCATCCAGCGCTGGATCGTTAATCTTTGGCCCGCAACGTTTGGCAGATAGTGGCGATTCGGGCGGAAGCGTCCTACGCGAGGTGTCCGCTTGACACAAGGGGAATCCGACACTCAGCGACAGTCACTGATATTGAACACGGAAACCTCACTGTGTAGGTCGATTTTTTGTTTTGATATGCAAACTGCTATCTGATAAGAAGAGATGTTTGAGTCGGACTTTCAAGGTCTTGCAATCAGCGGTGTTGTTTTAAAAGCCTTAATGTCTAAAGGTCCTTTGGTATCATATCAGTCCTGAAGTGAAATGTTGCGCAGCTATGTTTTCATCTCTACGTCCATCATAAAATATTACTACTATCGAATGTTAGAGAATGCCTTATGGCATTAAGTCCACCTTTTGTATGATTTTTTAAATCTGTGCAATAAAGTCTAAATAAATAAATAAATGTTGCAGCTGTCTATATTAAAGAGGATTCTGTAATAATTCGCTTTTCCACACTATGAATAGCCCTCAAATATCTTTTGTAAGCATAGCTGGAGGGGCGCAATAAATGAACGTGCATGACGGACCCCTATCTCACAGCCGCACGGGGTTGTTATCTCTGACGATAATCTGTGACGACTGTTCGTTTCCGATAATCATGCAAAAGTGTGATGATGTTGCAAACTTGCAAGTACCTACATTATTTGCTTGTTTTCTTAATCTAAGCATTGCGACTTGTTTTGATATGCATACTAAATGTTATGAAAAGCTTTCCTTGCTTGTCTTAGTATCGATTCTTACTGATGATGTAATTTGATAATTTGTAATAAATACTAATAAAAATCACATAAGTTAGCTTGGATTGGAGCTAGAAATATCACCGACCAAAAATCATTTAGGCAGACGTTTAACAATGTATTTTAATCTCAAGTTTTATTGCAACCATTTCCAAGGAATCAACATTTAGAAAATAATGTTCTTTCTGATGTAAATTTAGTAAGTCAAAGCCGTTGGCGTCAAAAATATATTTAGTTACGATTTTCTAATTATAATAACAAGTGAGTGTAAGCATTTCGCGTGGGCGATTGGACAGGCACCAAAATAGCTGGTGTTGGCATTCACGCGCTGGCCGCTCTGCAGGTCTGAACTACTGTCTGTCTGCAAAAGTGACAGACTCATCAGAAAACGCAGTGTGAAGATGAAGATACAATACACAAATTACTAATGGGTAATACACAACAGAAACTGGTGATCAATAATAATCTGGATCCGATTCTGACCGTATCGACACAAAAAAAGTGATCTTTGACAGATAACTGTACATACAACTATTGCAAGGTTATACAGCTGACAAAAGAACCACCCAATATTCCAATATTGACCTAGTAGAATCAGATTCATGTATACCTACGTAGAGGATCTATGTAAGGAGAATATAATGTTTACACTATAGCATTACTGTGGAACACAAGATTTTACTACTGCCCGTAGCATCCTTGCTATAACTAAGCTTATTATTGGAGATATGTCCGCTTAGGAGTGTGTATAACCCACGGAACAACAATCCGACGATGAGATAAAGTAGTTAGGACACAATTAGCGCAACCACGTATTTACAGACGACAATAGAGACCTTAAAACCGTTTTAAGAGTAGTGCAACGTGCAATTTTGAAGTCGATGCAAAATAATCCGCAATGAAAGAAAGTGAAAAAACGGGGGAAAAAAAAAGGAATTGGTGCCTTTTCTCTCACACGTCGGTCTTGGCAGTAGGTAAGAATAAGCTTTGGATTAACACAACAATTCACTGATCTTTTTAATTTCAATTAAATCGTGGGTGGTTCACTCAGTTGGCACCCCGGTTGGTGCCGACAGTCGTTTAAATTTTTCACTGAAGAAAGATAACTCTTTATTGAAGCTATTTGTGAGAGTTTATGATCTCACAGACGTTTTTCTGTCGGCTGATTTGCCGGAACAAAACTTAAGAGAGTACAGACCTACATATTGGTGATTGGGAGAGCAAAGTATCTCGTCACAGAAACGATGAGACAGTGTATGACTACGGCAACTGACACCCACCTACCTAAAGACAAAATACTTGATTGCAGACTTAAAAACTCGTACAATGTTAAGGGTTGTGTTAATGTTTTGGCTTTAGAGACATAAGTAAAAATTGCTACTAAATGTGAATTGAAATAAAGTAGGCATTAGTTAAATTCTAATAATTCTCGTATTTATGAATACTAGCAAAACACGAAATCAGTCAATCACGTAATGTTTTAGTGCCCATTGACCTTTTTAAAAAAGGCGAAAAGAATAAAATGCAATCGCAATTAAACTTTGTAAACCTACTTAATGTTTTAACATGATATGCTACGTTCCTAAAGGAAGCAGAACTAATAATTATGATTTTATAAAAATAATTGCAAATATAAAAAATGTTTCAATGTTGAAAATGTACCTACCACTGCTCTTTTGTGGTAAATCGTGATTATTTTAATACTAACAACAACAAATACCTACAACAATGTTGTGCAACGAAGAGGCAAGGCTGTCATTGCGCGCGCGCACCTGGGCGCAGACGAGTGGGTGGGGCTCGCCTACTTACACACCTTTGGCTTCCTATCCAGGGAAATATTCGTTTGTTTTCATCAAAACTTGCTTTTGAATGCGTAGATTTTGTTTTAAATTATTGATAGTTAAGTTATGTTACAAAGTGCCCAAGTGTGAAAATGAGATAATCATTAATCCTTCACCTCTTGATGAAGGTAGACACAATAGGCAAAACTATTGTTACAGCCGGTTAACGGCCGGTTGACGATCGATAAATCGTCTGTTTAAGTAGTAATTAACTAGAGGGGTAAGTAAGAAAATAAAATAGCGAGTAAAGCGTGTTTATCACCATTTTATTTCTTGTCAGTTTAAGAGCTAGTTTTGCAGGTTGGTTTGCCTAATGCCTTGCCTGCCGGCTTCTCAGAATGAACTGAACTTCTCAGAACGTAAAAACGGTTGGTGCTGATATTCAAGGCCGCAGTAGTGTAGTTGTATATATTGTCCAATAAACTTTAATATCTTATTTTCTTAAAATATGACAGGCCACACAAATTTTCACACATATACTTAGTAGGGTACTCTTCGTAGAATATAGTGTCATACATTTCGTTCATCTCAGGGATCCGAGACCGAAACCCCAATGTACGAAGTTTATATGTACGAGGCCGCAGTACCCTTTTCATGCTTCACTAGTCACTACCACTGGTAAAAGGTACCCATAGCCGGCAAGTCATGAGAATCAAAGTACTTACAAAGAATATTATTTAATTCTGACAGATGTTTTCTTTAAACTTTTTGTCGTAAAGTAGAAAACTTTATTAATCTAACTAATCCTAACAGTGAGTTAAAACGCCATACCTTTCGAAACACACCCCGTAATAACAAGACGCGGGCTTGTCAGTTGGCAGCTATCATACAGGGAAAAACAAAACAATAATTACATTTAAATCTAGTTTGTTACATTTCTGTTTTGATTGGATTTTAACTTAAATAAAACAAACAAAAACGAGAAACAATCTACAAAACGTTCTCTGGTGGTTATGTCTCTACTCCTTTTATTTAGTGATGAGATGAGATAAAATTATTAGTATAGCCATTACAAGGTTTGTCAGATAATCGCTTAGGAAGGCATTATAAAAATATTGTTCAGGTGTATCAAAATCATCATCATCAAGTCTAATTGTAATCGAATCATCTGGAAATACAGACGAATTGAGAACCTCCCCCTTTTTTGAAGTCGGTTAAAAAGAATTACGTAAGTAGTGGCACTGCTGCAACTGATGATTAATAAGCCAACGGTACGTGACTGGTTTAGCCTAACGTGGCGTTTCCATATTCGTTGCATTGCACATTTTTCTTAGAACCATTGAATTGTTACACATAAAAATGTACTGGTGTAGAATAGCGAGTCTTGTGTACTAGGTAGGACCGACCGTACCAAAACCGGTCTATCTAAAATGATATTATTGTTGTGGACTCACACATCTGTGCGCTGCGCTTACGCAGACGACCATCGTGTCCTGAGGTTTTACCACAAACCCACGTGACGTTTCTTCTCACAAAATGATGCGTAAACTCGGTATACTTTCACTTTATTAAATGATTCAGGTTTTTTAAATGTTAATTCGTTATGTTTGTCATTAATGCTCGGGGCATTTTTATATTATTATATCACTGATTATTTGCAACAAAAATAAATAATTAACTTTGTATTATTACTTTTTCAATTTCAAGTTGAGTCATTACTTTAGCAATTTAAATAGCACACCATTTGAATTAACAAATTGTCAAGGTTATTACACAGAATACCATAGAATATACTCTACAATTTACCTTCCATTAGTAGACGGTTCAAGTAATACTCGTATCCTTTTTATTTTTATCACCGTATTACTACTTGTTACAATGATTTTTATTCGTTTATTATTACGAATTGTGTGTTTTATTATTATATTGTCATTTCACGTGGTTGTTGTGTTTATTTACATGCAGAGTGCATCGTTCCGGCAGCTTATAAACTGGAAAGCAGGTTCCAAATGCGACTCGCCGATAGAGCCGCTTAGAAAGTTACATTTCTCCAACCTACACACACGATGAAATTGTATAGCATGCTATTGACGTGTCGTAGTTCAACTCAAGGTCGTTTGTGTTTATTTCTCTACAAAAAGTACATAAAACAATGATGTTTTAAGTACTTTTTCTTCGAACAACGTGAAATGTTCATGGGCGTAAAATCCACTAGTTGATATTTTTTATGCTGCTTTACCAAACCGTCCAAGTTGTTTGTGTATTAGTACACATTTTTTAAAATTCACGTTTTATTTAACAGCAACAGCAGTACCTACTAGGCACTACAAGCGATTTGTAAATGTAGATATTTTAATGTGGTTTTTAGGCTTCTTAACTTCGGCTATGACGCGATTATGTTTACATTGAAATATGATCGTGTCCAAATCTAAAAAGGAAGTGAGAAAACTTAAGAACGTATGCTTGCCTCCGACAAAACAAACATTTGACACCCCATTTGTGGTCGATGACTCGTTAAAGGATATCTTGTGGTCTCAATGGTGATTGATTTTAAGTTAGTTTGTCTTTAACTTCAAAATCAATCACCAATGAGCCTTTGAATGTGTCATTCCGGTTATTGAACGTGCTTAGGTTCCAAAGCAGGAAGAAGGAACGAAATACGAGTAGATTTACCTTTGTTGCACACGACAATGTTTCTAGCGCACAATAGGTGTAACTTGATTCTCAGGTAAATTTGTAAGGGCCAATTTCAAAGGCTTTCGAAAATAACACATTCCACAAAGGGCAAATGCAGAAAGGTAACGAATAAACCTGTATCTCCATAGGAAACGTTTTTCAGTAAAGAAACATTAAACGTAGGCTTTGATTAAATTATCCTAAAAATAATTTATTCAGCATTCTAGTAAAGGTAGAGCTAGTAAATTCTTAAGATTTACAAAAAAAAAAACAAATATACCATAATGAAAAAGCGACTGTTTATTCATTAGCATTTTCGGTTTTGTATACATCTTTTTTCATTTAAAATAATGCACAACACAACAAACGAAAACACAACATTGACGACGCAGTAACATGCCATGGCTTTAACCTCCAATTTTGATCGTTTGCCAAAAGCGAGCCAACGGCGACAAGGAAAAAATAACTTGTCAAAGGTTGCATAACAGGGATTTTGTCTTCAATAACAGGCAAGCTATAGGCTCGAGTTCGGTATGTGTTTTGTAATTCGATTGTTGCTTATGTTTGATTGATTTATACCGGAATGGTCTGTCTTCACTTTCGGCCAGTTTTAATGGAGTATATTTATACACTTACTTACATTATAACTTTATTTAGATCTTAGCTTAAAGTTAATTTCGAAGATCGAAGAATTCTTAAATTCTTGATTTAAAGAATCTAAATTTGTCCGTATACTTAGTTAGTTAAGTTGGCTTTATAATACATAATCTTTTAAGAACTTAAGCGCAGTTTTAAGTCACCGACCTTAAAATCTTAAGAATTAAGTTCAGGCATGTCAGAGCGATAATTCTTTAAACTAATGACACGAAGAATGTTTCTCGGGTGACCCGAATTGGAAATGGATATTAGTAGCTTTCTGAAACATTGTTTGGAGGTTTACTTTTGGTCGAGCCTTGGATCTATGAAAGTGCAGCCGAACGCTTCTTTCTATTCTAGAGGTCCAAAAGTGAAGATTGAAGCGTGATTAAATTAGTGGTTTCAAGTAAATTACTAACTTCTTAACCTGTTTTTCGATAAAAACCACTTTCACAGCAAATTTCTAAGGTATCACAAAGTTGATGATACTTTTAATAAAATATTTCTAAATATTGGACCCGTTAAAGCTATGATAATTTAAGGAATGGATTTCTTTTACTTGTTTATTTACAACCGTGACATCAGCTACAACTATTTGTGGATACTGTAAATTAATTTGATGAACGGACATGTTTCGAAAGTATTATTGGCTTCAAATATCGGCTGTTTCATTTGGGTACTCTCAATGGAACCAGGAAAACATCTGACGTGAGTGTGCTAGTGACCTCCTTGCGGAAGAGTGATTCCAATGTTTCGCAGTAAAGCGAGTGGTTGGGTGACTTTTCCGTTCGGTCGCATCTCAAGTTGGTCGGCCGCGACATTGACCCGGCATACATGATCGGGCAATGCACTGAGTGTCGCAGGCTCTTTGTTTATATCCTGCGAGGCTCACGTTCGTTGTCCTCTACAAGAAGTCATCTAGCCTGCAAAAGCCATACAATAAATACCGATAGTATGACATCTGTGTAGGATGTTCTCAGATGCTATATCGAGCAGATTGTGAAAAAAATGTTTACAAGACGCACATGACTGCCAAGATATTATAGGTATTTCTTAGAGAGACTTGTAGATTATAGGCTTAAGATTGAAAGGGAGATTGAATATCCAGATAAACTTATTTTGAGACTTCATTGCATGGTGTTCTTTATAAGCCTAGCGCAATCAGGCCCAAATTCATATTAGTTTTGCGTGCTTACTGCAAAATATTTAGAAAGTGCCATTTTACTAAAAAGATGTCAATAAAGTTCTTACTCAGTCTGGAAGAACGTAAATTACCATTTAACATTAACTATTATTGGTTAGTAATTTGTCTTATATAAAAATGTCCACAGTGTAAGTCGACATCGCTTTCGTAAGTCGTTAATGACATTCCACTTGGGTTGAGCTCACGGGGTGCGTCAGAGCGTTCGTCACGGGCCTGCAGCCATCGCGGCAATAGCAACATTCAAGATGCATTCTACGTAGACACCAAAAGCCGAACAGTTTCCTGAAATACGGGTTTCATGGTGACGTAAAGACGGACGCCCGCGCTTTCAGCGGCGCCTGCACTGGACCCATTTTAGGACATGACTAACGGAAATTCGACTCCTCTCTCTCTGGCTCGTTCTCTCCCGTGGGACGCGACGTGCGCGCGTCCCGCTCGCACGTAAAGCTCCAAGAAATCTTTTAATAGTGTCCACGGCCGCGATCTACTTTCAACGGCGGGAAATGTGTATGATAAACTTTG
The DNA here is from genome assembly GCA_963576865.1 of Anania hortulata. Lineage (NCBI taxonomy): Eukaryota > Metazoa > Arthropoda > Insecta > Lepidoptera > Crambidae > Anania > Anania hortulata. Next base: position 12,670,170 of record OY756400.1, read on the forward strand.
AATTTTTGAATGTACGCGCGGATGTCCGTTCGAGATTAATTGAATATATTTTTATAAGTTTATTTTAGTAAAATGTTATCTACTTTATTAAAGTCCAATGGTATCCCAATTCCAGATCGTTGGCGTAAAATGAAATGTTTTAGAAATTTAAAACTAGTGTGCGTCAATGACATGTTGAGGCTGCGCACTAAGAATAGATTCATAAACCGATTTTATTACAGAACTTATAATTCGTAGGCGAAATAGATCAGCTGGTACCAAATAACTTGCACATTTTATAGGCGGTGAGAAACCTTCGCGTGGAAGTTATTGATAAAAGTGAAAAATTGTAAATACACAAACATGACTCACGGCGAAGATAAGGTTTTCCTGTCAATACGTTTAGGTGCGAGCGGCATTGCTACACCGTATTGTTATTTAAAGGGACGGTATTCGTTTGCCTACCCCTCTCTTGTAGTCTGTCAACATAAGTGAATGGAACTGACCTTTTTCTGTTGTTTCTCCCAAGCCGGGTCTAAGAGACCCTCGCGCTCCCACTCCTCCTCCTGTTCCATGTACCCGTCTCCGTACTCATAGTTATTTGTTATCACCCCGTTGTCCATCATCATGGTCATCGCACTGACCGTCGATTTCGATGTTCGTTCGAGCCTATGACCGCGAACTCGCGTGTGATGGTTCGCACCGCGCACTGCAACAAGCAGCCGGCCGCACGCCCGCTGCGAGAAGACTGGCACACGAGCGCTCCCTACGGCGGCGTGTCGAACTTTTCCTATGCGTTCCGTTTCACGTGCGCAACTGTCAATTTTTTTAACGTTTCAAAGATTGGTTTTGGTAAACGGAGCGGTGTGTAACACACTAAAATTAAGGAGTGACTAATAAGCGCGTAGTGGAATATGACTCTGTGCTGTGTAGAAATTTATAGTATTTGAATTGTATTATGCAGTAGGTAGTTGGTTTTTTTTTGTGGATTATTTGCGTATAACCCTTGTACTTTCTTTAATGTACATGATTATGTACCTGTATCTACTACAATTTTAACAAAGAAACCTAAAGAACGTAATTTATTAAATAAGTTACGTACTTACGTCAACCATTAGAGCATTTATCTAGCAATTTTTATATAATAATGTTTTATTCGATGTACCTAATCTTTGACTCAAACAGAGAGGTTTTATAAGTTTTACTTCTGTCTGTGGCTCTGTTGCTTCCAAACGGATGAACCGATTTGAATTACTTAAATTTGTTTTTGTTTGAAATGTGATTTTAAAGAAAATCTGTTCAGTCATTTGAAGATTATCACTTATCTAGTTGATGAAGGGTGAGCTACTACAACAGGTCTATTCAAAACTTGATGTCTTTTTACTTTAATAAATAAAATAAATAAATAAAATAAAATTGATTTATTTCAGACGATGTGTCCATATATTTGTTAGTAACAGAAAGGAAAAACTTATAATTATGTTAGTATCATTATGTGAAAAAATATCTAAAAACTAATTTACTAATTTAAATATCTGCCTGTACTGCCCGACGCAATATATTGAACATGATAACCTTGGCCTGATGCTGCAGCATCACATAGAATTTGCAGGATACCAAAATCCTCACCAAATTACAGCAAAGGTATCGTGTTTGGGCTTATTGAAAAGGTCTCAATAATAAGTTAACGTATTGGCTGCAGGCGGTCGCATTAGACCGCATAACAATAAAATGTTTATAGTGCCTTGTATTGCTGGGATGAGGTGGGATGAGGGGTCAATACCCAGTTCTAATTATTACACTTAAGAACCTTTTTTTTTTCTTCAAATTTTAAAAAAACCCCGACTTATATTTTTTGATAGCCTTAACTCAAGGTGTATGTGTTGGCTGTTTCCTTTAGCTAAACGAGTAAATATTGTCAAAGAAAAACGTGTTCTTAATCAAATTCATGGATTTGAATGTAATGTTTTTTTTTTAACAAAATTAATACATAATTATTGATAAGTTTATGATTTTTATTATCTTCGAATGTATCGTAAAGAGTGTAAAAACTTGATAAACTGGCAGTTTTATCAAATAATAACTAATTTATATTAAATTTTAGAAATAGGAAGAAGGGAAATCTAAAATAGATTTATTGTGTTCATTTGCTATTAGTGGCCATAATGAATACCCCGAAGTTATGGCATTCAAAAAATACACTTTGTATGAGCTTCTAAAGATTAATAATCGTATTTATACATAGTATGGTGGTCTTTTAACATGGAGCACATAAAGAAGAAATGTCATATGATTTATTCGGCAAAATTTTCCGCCATTTTTAAATCTGTATCTTTCCTGTTTTTGTATGGGCGAGCGTGGACAGGAGTTGTCATTTCATACTAAATGTAAGTGAAAAATTAGTAAGTACCTACTTTTGGAGATATAAGGTTTGTATTGCTGCTCTATAGGGTATGTGCTCGATGTCTTATAATGAGTAAAAAAAAACTTAATTTTATTTTTAGGGTTTTTGCAGTGCGGAATTAAAAAAACATGACTAAAATACACAAAAAAATTTATTCACCACAAAATTTCATTGGATAATAATCTTGCTCATGCAAAATAACAGTTATAATTTAATATTCTTTGAAGATCCCACATATTAACATACATATAGCAATGTACACATCACAGGAAGGTATAAATTTCGGAATAGAAAACTTATTTTTCCACGTTAATTTATTGGTGTTACTACAAATTAAATCTAAAAATACATACATATTATGAGTATTACATGCATAAGTGAACTCATAAAATACTAGGTTCCATGCAATACAGCTTCATATAACATCCATTGAATAATTATATTTGTACAATATTCATAAATTTATATTAACGGTCAACGGCATAATTATAATGATATAATCCATTAAGCTTTGAGCAAAATCACAATAAACTAAAGATTAAAAACCTTTCCAAAGTAAGAAGATATATTTTTGTAAATTCTCATAAGTATAAAAACGTTACTGACAATTCAACTTTTTTACTTTATGCCTTTTCCAGAATTTAGAAACAGTTAAAATTTTAGGCTACATTTTATATATTAACACTTATTTATTAAACAATTCTTTAAGATTGAGGACCCGTTTCGTAATTATTGCAAATAAAAAAGTTTTTTCTAAGCAGGTACACTAAGTACTTACTTATTTACCTACCTATTTATTTCAAATGTAGGTACTATCAAAACATTATACATAATGTTTTGATAATGAATTGATAATGAACCTACAGGTTCTACCACAAAAGATCTTATAATATAACTTAATATTTAAATTTTTAACGGACTTCGAAAAAAACATAATGTCGAATTTTCACAATAATTGGGATGTTATCACTACTGTAAAAAAATCCAAAAACACAGTTTTTTTTAAATAACAAACTTTTTAGGCTTAAGCTGCCTAGAAACTCAACTCTGCTGCTGCTGCTGCGAACCGACGGCACGGGGTTGTCACTTGAGAAGTTTTTGTACCTTTATTAGTTTTAAGATAAGTAGATTAAGCATTACAAACGTTGATTCTGTAAACATAAAAATTCCATCTGAATGTCGTGTGTTCGATTCCCACGGGTGTAACGAGATTAACTGGGTATTTCTAACAAAATAAAAATAAGTAAAGAAATAAAATGTGTTTATTACAAAATCATCTTACAATTGCTTAACTTTTAAGTATTGTTAGATTGATTTTTTTCCAGGTTTAAGATGTTAGTTCTGATTCACTATTCGTTAGTTACAGCAATATCTTTTATACGGATTATATTGACGTTTAGGCTTAGAAGACATTGCTTCTGTCAAAAAGCAAAAAAAATATTTTCAAGTATGCGCGAGCGCGACGTGACGTGCGAGATGAGAGCGACAACCCTATGACATACGCCGCTTAGGACGGCGCGCTGGCCGAATATACCTAAACTGCGGAGTGACACCCCCTGCCTGGGCTTTGAGGTACCGGTAACCGGTAAGAAAGAAGCAGTCGGCAGACTAGGTCTTTCCGTTTGAAGACTTGCCAATGAAAGTTAAGAAAAATCGTTAAGTTAAGTAAGCATTGGTAAGAAAATGGTTGATTCTGTTTTTGGCAACATTACACAAAAGTGTGGCAGATCAAAGGGCAGTGACCGCAGATTGCTACGTCAACTCTTGCTTCAAAAAGTTTGCGAAAGGCGTCCTCGAAGCAATCTCGTTCTTCACTTCACCACGATAACGCGTGCTCACATTCCGGTAAGGTTTACCTTACCACATTGAGACTTCTTTTTGTTTCCTAAATGAAAAACAAACGTTTCACGAGCCCTGAATCGGCGGTGAATGCGTTCCACGAAGCCATTGATTAAGTCCCTAAGGAATACTGGTCCAACTGGTTCCAGTTAATGTAAAAAAATATATATTGTAAGGGGAATGGGCTTATACTTTAAAAAACAATAAATGTATCATAAGTCTAATATCTGATCCTATTTATCAGAATTCAGAAATGTTAGTATGACCTCAGTAGAAAGTTGTGTTTAAGCATATAAAACATGATCTTCTATTGGGATGTTGACAACATTCATCAATAAATCCGAGACACTTCTTTTTTTAAATGACACCTTATTTAATTAATTTGTTCAGTCATAATTTTTAATTGTTTCTTGAAAAAGATTTTTAATTGCTTTAAAACTAATAAATAGATAGTCAATGAGTTTGGTAAACAGTGACGTCACTGTCCGCTATTGCCATACAAATTCTAAGGAAGAGGTGCGTTTTGACAGCTCATAAAAAGTATGTCAATTGATTGGTAGTGTCAACTACCCTATTGTAAGACGCTGAACTACTATTTTGGTTACGAAACGGGTCTATGCATATTTAATTAGATATGTGGCTGTAGATAGACAAATATTACAACGTTCAGTACAGAACTTCTCATTAACGATATTTCATTAACATAAAAAGCACATTGTCTCACCTACTAGAAGTTATAGTATAGTAATTATGGAGATATTTGATAGAAACGGCTTTATAGTAAGAGCCAATCGCTTTGCACATGGACTACGTAAGCTATTTTACTCGAAGCACCACAACTTTCGTAGCCACTAAGTAAAAAATAACTTTTTTTTTTCAGAAATGAAACAGCTACATAACGATATTTTAAGACAAATTGTATTTTGTAACAAAAATATTTGTCATTTTTAGAGATAAGGACGAATTAAAATTACACATTTTAGTCCTTACTATTAATGTGCAACGCGACTTGCTTAAATCACCAAGAGCACCATTTTTCATAATTACTATGACTATAGCGAGAATTAAGTCGAAGATAGGTAGGACAATAATGTAAACTATAGCTATGCAGTCTGTATATCATCATCATAAGTTAGGTTCCAAACTTATACTCTAAGCACAGACTGCGATATTAAGTTAAAAATTATAAATAATTTATACATTGCATTCAACAATAAGGACGAATATTATCAAATCATTAATGTATAATACGTTATTAATTACAAAATAAATCATTTTCAGATCATCATTTAATTCTTATCTTAGTGTTGCAGGGCATTGGGAAATAATAGCATTCATTAGACAATTGTTGTATTATAAACATTAGCTATTGTACCCACATATATAATGGAAGTAAAGCTAGCAAAAAATCAAATTTATATAGTCATGTGGTCTTTTTGATTTTATTTTTAATATAAATGCCGTTACAAAAAGCCTCTTCCGATAACCGTAACATACCTACACCCATATTGTCGCGCGCGCGGTCAGTATGAATAGTAAAAAAAATGTTGTTACGACTTGTGATTGTGACACACCAAGTACATAGAATATAGTTTTATAATATAAGATAAAATTAATGCGTATTTCGAAAATCGTTTCAAAATGTTGTTTCTTTAATAAGACCACACCGCGGCACCGGTTTAATTTTAAGAAAATAAGAAAAAGCACGTATTATTATTTAAAAAATATCATTTTTGTCCGGCACAAAATAATAATATTTTTGTTGCTAAACATATTTTAAAAAACTATGTGTCCTTTTGTAAAAAGTAACTAATAATTGATATAACACGATATAGGTAAATTAAAAAGATCACCCAGCATAGGGACTGCTGGAAACTATATAAATTGTGCGACTGACAGATGACAGGCCTTAGTGATTTAAAATACATTAAGTAGTAAGTATCATTATTATGTTGTGAACATTTATTTGGAAGTTATTAATTTAATACAAGGACAGACTCAGGAAACATACACATATCTTGTAGGTATGTATCACATAAAATATTTTTCAACATTTATCAAGGCTTTTAGCAGTTTAACTATGACAACATTATGAAGACATCTGAAGAACCAGATTTGCTATACATATAAATATTTTTCACTATGCTACAAACAAATTATCTAAACAATATATATTTATACATATTATCTTAAGTTTTGTGTAGTTACTAGATCAACATTTATTACTGAAGTTTTTTATTCTAATATTTTTAGAATAATTCCACTAAATGATTTACGAATCAGTCATTTTTATAAGAAGTTGTGGTATAATAATAATGGAGTTGCTTACGTACACCCTTTATAAAAGTGATATGAAGTTTAGGTCAATTTCGATATTATTACCACACATTGTGCAATATCTGTTTAAGGGAAATAAATAAGAAAGTCACACAAACTTTAATAAGAGTCATATTGTTTAAGAACTACATAGTAAGCAAAAAAATGTGGAAAAATATTCTGTTTATTATTTATCAGTTTACCAAATCAATTTTTAAATTACACTCTCACTGATCACAGAAGGTAATATTTTGTACCTGGAGTAAAACTAACTGTTGCCAGACTAAATATGATTACGCATCTCTCTGGTACCAAAAATAGAGACAATTATGCTGAACACATCTAGCTAGATGTAAAAAATATAGGTATCAATGAACAACAACAAGGAATAGGTATCCGAGAAGTGTACAAATATTTCTCGCACCTCTACTTAAGTACATCTATAACAATAATACTTTTAGAAGGCGTCACCATACCACAATTTAAGAAGGACCCAGTCCAAACACTCTTCATAATCTATCTAATACACTGATATTCCTCACAGCTCCTCGTTTAAATACCATAGTCAAAACTTTCGAATTCTGAGAACCTTGAGTCTTGTTTTTGTAAGCGTTGCTGGCAGGCTTCTAGATAGCTGTCCTGGATCCTGTACATTCCCGAGTTGGCTTGGTACATCAACGTCTCCAGGATGCGCTCGTTCTTGATGGCTTTGGAAGGGAGGACCACTTTGATCAATTCCTGCGGTGAAATCCTATACAGTTTCAGGTCTCTAGCTAACCTCTCCATAATGCATTTAAATTCATTTTTGGCATCAGTCTTATTAGCAGATTTGGATTTGATTTTGTTCCGGGCCCAGCTGAGCATCGCTTCGAACTTCCTCACTTCGGGGACCTCCAGGTTTCGGGTCATGATCATCTGGACCATTGACTCCGAGAGGTTGAGGAACTCGGGCGTCTGGAATAACGCGTATGCGCGCTGCTCGATGAAGGCCAGGATCATATTTACCAATTCTGAGGCTGACGTGTATCGCCAGTAGTAGTTCTCTAAAGATATGAGCATGGTGCATGCCTGAAAAGATGATGATGTCATCAACATAAACTAGTTAAAAAATTAATTTAATCAATATTATAGATAAATATTTTAACTTGGTAGAACATGAGTACATAAGTTAGTAGTAGTATGCATTCCTGACCGGTTATATCCATTTATATAACTACCTTAATTTTAACCATAAAATACAGATTATTAGTCTAAACCCTATGGTTTAAACCGTTTAAACCGTACCTACTAACTACACATTGTTAATTAGTCTATACTAAAGTGTATAATTAACAATGTGTAGTTAGTAGGTAAGTACGGTTTAAAGCAATATGGGGGAATGTTAAGGTCAACGAGAGTTGACAATTGGTATTTGAAGTACGCTCAACTAAGAACAGCTTTTATTACTTACAACTTCTATCCTAAGAAATTGCTTGGCGTGGTGGAAGCAGGCTTGCAATAGTTCTGGTAAATCGTAGTGTTCTGCTGCGCATATGAGGCCTGGTATTGAGGCACAAGTCAGTGGACAACTGCCAGTGTGGAGGTAGTCTAGCAGGATGCGAAACGTCTCCGGATCGAATTCGATTATTGAGAACTGGATGGAAAAAATACAAAGATGTAGTCGAATAGCATAGGGAGAAAGTCAGGGTTTGAAGACGTAAACCAATTAGTTCTAATTACATAGGTTAATTTTTAAAGCATCTTCCTAGATTTGTAAAAAATGAGATAATAAAAATTTGCCATTCCATTACTAGATGAAGAATTTAATTAAGGATAGTTACTTTGAAGATAAAATGAGTTCCATTATGTTTAGTTACTTGTGTTATCACTAACAGTTACAAATTTTTAAAACTTTGCGTGTCATAATATAATTACCTCAGTCTGCGCTAGTTTGGCGCGATCAACTTTTTGTGCGTCCGCGCACACTGATAGTCTTGGTACTGCTAGAGCCGCGTTCTTGTCTTTTTCTTTATCTTTACCATCTTTATCTGGAAAAGATAAATAGATAGATCTTTATCTTTAGTACAGATATAGGTTTATACAGGGTTACATTGCATAAGGGGGCCAAATCTTTAGGAGTGGCTCAGAATCAGTAACTTAATCGAACTATGCAAAGAACTAAACATTTTTTTTTCAGATTAAATTATTCATATTCGCTGTTAAAAATCGTTCGCGTGGATAATTTAAATCATTCAAGAAAAATTGCACCGTATGTGCACTGCGTAAAGTCCTTGAAGGCTCGCCGTACCTACGCCTCTGATGAATAACCGCGCGGCTTTCGTAATCTCTCTATTGACTTCATTTTCGGATATTTTAAAGTAATTTTTTTCGTAACATATGTATATTAATATAATATTAATATTATTTAAAATAGTAACAATTAAGACGCTTCTTTATATTGTTCTATAGATCTTATTTTTTAAATTTGGCAACCCTTTGCAATGTAACCCTGTATTTAAATAATTCTAATATGTATGTATTTTATGTTCAATTAACATACCTTATGAGTTTCCGGATTTTTCAAAAGCTACGTATTTTTAAGAGGATTAACCTTTTATACTTACTCGAACAGTCTTGCGAGCTAGCCCATTTCTTCTTGTCCTCAGCGTTGAGCTGTGAGTGCTGCTTGCGTATGGAACGGCCCCAGCCCGCCGTGATCGTGCCGAGCCGGGAAAACGCCCTTTTTACCATCGGAGAACTTGGGACGCTTTTGGGTCTGGAATTAGTGCAATAATGTGACCATTAAAAAAGCTTTGACCTTATGCATGCTAAATGTATGCGAAGGTGAATGTAAGTGCAAAGCAGGGCAGATACAGAATAGCATGTGTCAAGTTAGTATTAGTCTGAATATCATGCACCGCGGCTTCGCCACAGCTCTTCACTGTGCTTTTTTATACGTCATAAAATTTGCTTAACCCTGCTGCGTTGTCCTGTTTCACTGCATTTTAGAATACGCTAAACCTTAGCTTTAGTTGTCATAGGTGGAAAAAATATGTTTTGTGTCTTTTCAGCTTTTTTTTTTTCGACCGAAGTAGTAGTAACGTCCTAAAAGACCACGCTTACCTTGGTGATTCTATATCAGGCACCTGTAGGAAGTTACTGCTTTTTTGTCTTGCTGGAGTCGGTGATAATAATGTGGGTGCTGGCCTGGCCAACAACTCTGCAACTGGTACTTGTGGCGACCCAAATCCAGTTTGGATGCCATACAACATCTCTTGGAAGACTCTGAAAGAGTAGGAAACTTTAAAATAAAATGGAACTTATAAATTCACAAAAGGCTCTGAAGTTGCAGGTCCCTTTATCAGATGACAAAAACTATAATTTAAAACTATGATGACCTCTAGTTATGACATGACTCATTATATTTGACAAGATGATTTCATTTGATTACAATAATAAAACCAGCTTTGAGTCTTACCTGCTTCTAACTCCTAATATTGCTCTGACACCAATGAATTTAGTCTTCTGCTTGGATTGCCCGACGAGGAAAACTACATCAAATAGTTGAGCATTTTGGGCTAAATTTAGCTCGTTGTTAAGGAACACGCGGGTAAAGTCTTTTGCGAGCTGGTCGTAGTCCTCAAACTGGTCCCTGACGGAATCGAGTAGAGGAGATGACGGCCGCATGTGGCCAATAGGACGCCAAGAACCTGAAATGTGTTAATTTAATTCTCTTAAAATCATATCCCCAAAGCCAACGATGAGAAAGCGAGTAGTGGTTAAAAAATAAGACTGTAGCTCACCTCTTCTGTAAGGTTTGGGTATCTGTCCGGTTTCAGCATGATTTTGCAAATTAGCGACAATGTCTTCTAACATCTGACTACGCGTCCTTTCTTGCATTCTTGCGAATTTTGGCGCTGAATATGACGCTCTTTCTCCGTTGACTATTTTTGTAAGCAGCCACTCCCTGGAATATATTTTAACAATGTTTGTTTATGAAATATTAATCAAGTGTTCGCGTCAAATTTAAGTTTACCTGTCTGAATGAATAATTACTTTCACTTTTTCGCCCCTTGTCAAAGTTTGTCTAACCATTAATATGCATTGCATCAAATTCGTCATTTAACTTTGACTATTAAACGTTTTCCACGCTTCACTAAACCTTTATAAAGTTACCTAGCTGAGCTTAGCGCTGCACATAATCTAAGTTCCATAACTTGAAGTGCATAGTTGATGAATAGTTTTACCTCAATACCGTCCCTTTGTAATGATGCTATGGTGTAAAAGATTTTGTAGGAACTAACCTCATACTTTCTCAAAATATACTTACATATTATTAATATTAGGTTCTTACATATGAAATTGCCGTTCAGTATCAAAAAAGTGAAACAACTTTTTTATGAAATTATCATTTAATCAAAGTATGCGCCGTTGTTATCGATACACTTCCGCCATTTTATAAGCAGATCATTGATCCCTTTGGAAAAATAATCCTAAGAGCGAGAGTCTATGAACTGTTTGAATGCGGTTTTGACTGCCTCATCAGATTTGATTTTTTTTCCATGTAAAAAGTTATCTTAATTTTGGAAAAAGTGATAATCTGTTGGGGCAAGATCTGGAGAGTATGGTGGGTGACGCAAAGGTTCCAGTCACAGCTCCTCTAACTTGGCGACCGTTTGATGTGCAGTGTGTGGTCTAGCGTTATCCTGAAGGAGCAGTGGGCTAGAGCAATTCACCAGTCTCGGTTGTTTAATGGCGAGCTTTTCCATCATTGTTTGTAATTGTTGGCGATACAAGTCTAGAGGAATTGTCTGGCTCTCTGTCCACCAAACACTAACCAGAATCTTCTTTTTGGTCAGTTTTCGCTTAGGGCAAGGTTTTAGGCAAGGCAAGGCCGGTTTTTCAAAATCGCCTCATTATTGTGACGATTGAGCAAAGAAACGCAGCAAGCGACCCAACTTTTCGAGTTTTTTTACTTTTCCAATTTGGCGCAAATGGATAAGTATCGTTTTGTCACTGTAGTGTATGCACTATAGCATACATACGCTATCTCGTGTGCTCCTGTGTCGGTGAATAAACGTCACTGTCACTCGCATAGCGGGAACCGTGGGTGGATCGTTGTGCAGGATACCAGAGATATGTGAGAATTGTCGAGCCAGTGTAGGTGTAGTGAATAGCATAGCATTTAAACAATCCCTACAGTCACTTATGCCGAAGACTGCTGCTAATTCAGAAGTGGTTTGAGATAGATACTTTCGCCTTCAATTCTTCGTTATTTAGTTGAGTATCAGGTCGTCCACGAGGATCATTGTGTAAATTAAAATTTTCCAGAACGGAAACGGTGCCTGGTCCGTACACGTCGTTAATTCTTCAAGTCGTTTCTGCAGCACTGGTGGAACTCGTATTCGTAAATACCGCGAAATTTCAATTCGTCCATAGTTGTTGTTATAGCAATGTTGAAGCTCAAACAAACGCAAGATATTTGATGTTAAAGTTGCCAGTATTGAGTATCGGCAATTTCGTAAGGACCTAATATTATATTTTATACAGAGGTCTGTTGTTTTTTATGCATACTTGTTTGTAGGCCTCTGTCACGCTCACGACTGTTTGAGATCTAAACTTTTTTTTTATTACACTATTTCTGGAGACTATATCTGGAAATCCAGAGCGATGTTACTTTTTATTTCTCGGTAGGTATGCCGGGAATACCTTTTAGTTTAATCAAGTTATCTCTATAGTAACAGATTTCAACATTACTTTCCTCTAACTGAGTTTAGTTGACAAATGGTAAGCAAATATTTAATAATGTTTTAACTTTTGCTGGACAACCTTTGTAATCGAACTGACAGAGCTGACTGACTAAAAGAGCACAACTTATCCCGTAGTTACCTGAACATAGGGCCTTTGTCAAACACACTCTGCTCCCAAAGGTATGGCTTGTAGGCACCGACTTCGTCCCTTGTCACGACCGACACTTCGTACCTCGTCGGTCTCCTTTTAATCTTAGCAGATACTCGTACTGGAATTTTTTGAACTACTTGAATATAATGTGATACGCAAATACAAATGAGCTTGATAACAGTAATAAATAAAAATATGATTATAAATAACATTTATATTTCTTCAAGGTATTTAAATTATATGCGGTATAAGAGTTTCCTGAGATAGGTTTAAAAAACCGTTACAGGAGAAGAAACGACACACGTGTGGACCTGTAAATGGTCTTTTTAGTGTTATTTATGTATTATACCTATTGAACAATTTTAAACCTTGGTCTTCCTAAAATAAATAAATATTAATAAAATTTGACAAGAAATACTTTATGTTGTTACAGTAGATTTGATTTAAACAAAAAGCGAAACCTCAAAACAGACACATCATTATCGGTGTGCAATCGTGCCAGACAATGTAATAACTTCTGTATTTTCAAAAGTGCCCTATATAAGATTAAATAAGAGGTTGTGTTTAAACTTATAAAGTAGGCGTAGATGATGTACAAATTAAAGACTTACCTAAGATAAAAGTGTGCAAAAAGTGGCTCTTTATACACGCGGGCGAGAATGCAGTGTTGTCAGCTTCCAAGAACACCACGCATACTATGTCATTCCCTATGTGCCGCTTCCTCTGCAGCTTCTGAGGGTCGTGCCTCTCGTATGGTAGAAGGGTGGATACGTGGAACATGATCTCGATGCCTCGCCAGTTGGTGTATACCGAGTATAAGCCAGTCAGGTCGTGGACGGTGTCCAAGCCGCCTTTGTATTTGTCGAAGCCTGTAGATTTAAGTGTAAACGCGTTTACTTATACACCTTTATTTTGGTTCTATGCAGTTGGGTAATCATCAGTCATCAGTCATCAGTACATCAATAACGTAATTGGCTAAAGCCCTCCCCTAAAACACAAGCAGGCGCACGCTGCGGGTGATAAATCGCGACGCCGCGACGGTTCAGCGCACGCATGTGCTTCATAAGCGCTGCTCATAGCTTTTTGCGAAACATACACACAATGACCAATGCGCCCGCTCGTGTTTTAGAGGAGGCCCTAATACTTAATAAAGTGTCCACCCCATAATGGAAGGCTTTTCATATAACTAGCCGCTATCGAAATTTGAGCACGTTTCTGATAACTAAGCCTTAAGTCGAAATTGTACGTATTGATAAAAATCTTGTTGTTGACTTGTATTTTAAATGATTGCTTTTAAGAGTATATCAGTAACTAAGTTTATTAATAAGTATTTATTAGCAATGTTCAATTGTTATCTTTACCAAAAAGGAACGATCAAAAGTTAACGCGTCTCACATACCTTTCAATCGGACCTTTTCCCCTAAAACCTGTAGGAATTCGTCAAACATCGGCGAGTTTTCATTATTGTCCAGAATCTCTTCCTCCGTGTACTGGTTCTCCTTCACGTAAATCACTCCCACTTTTAGCTCTGATTTTATGAAAACCTGGAAATAAAGAGATTCATTTTCAATTCTGATTTAAAGTCAAACATAACAATGCCTCTTTTTTACGCAGAAGAAATGCAGTACGCAATTACGCATACATGTTGTCGTCTAATATAATTAATTGTTCTAAGTAGAATTATGTAGATAGTCTGGTAGATAGGTAAGTGCGATTCGTTAGAAGTGCAGTTGTTTTTGTTGTTATTTGCTGTCAACAATTTTGTTGATTTACGCCTGCTACCTTATAATCATCTACTGTTATCTACTACATTATAATCATCATCATCATTATCATGTCAGCCTATTGCAGTCCACAGTGGACGTAAGCCTTCCCCAAAGAGCACCAAAGAACACGATCTCCCGCCGTTATCATCCAGCCACTGCCAGCCATCTTCCTAAGTTCGTCGGTCCATCGGGCTGGGGGGCGTTCTCCACTACGTTTGCCAAGGCGCGGTCTCCATTCGAGAACCCATTTACTTCACCTTTCATCGGTTCTGCGACAGATCTACATTATATAATTTATGGTAGGTATATTAAAGCATTTCTAGAATTTAAATCATTCAAAAAGAGTCGATTTTTAAAACTCAATTCGTTCGTCCGGGATTTTATATTCAGTTGTTGCTGAATACATCATATAGCCACTGATTTGCGGAGCTCGTTATTTCTCACTAACAATACGTCGGATGCAACACAAGTCTTGAAAGACACTCAATTTAGAAATCTAAAGCGAATTTCCGATTCAAATTTTCGGAGACTCAAAAATAGAAGCTTCAAATGCAGCTCAAGTTTCACAAAACGATTGGGAAGGGTTAAAAGCATTTTACGGAAGTTTCGGATTGCCGGGTTAGCATAGTAATAATTGTTATGGGCATACGGGCTTAAATTAAGGCATACTTTGTTACTTAGATAAAAAATATTTACAAAGTTAATTGCATTAAGGAGAAACCACATTTAATATCAAAAAATTTCGACAAGAAAGAAAACTAGTTGGAATCAATATAAATAGTCATAAATACGAAAATATACAAGAAAGCCTTTTGTTATTGTATTATAATAAGCCTGACCTATAAATCATTTAGCAACATGAAAATTTACGTAATTAGCAATTTGTGTACTCTTCATAATAAGGGCAACAATCTATTAGTTTTCTATAGGGACTCAATCTATTTCCACGGCACTATGAGTGGGGTGTAGCCACTCGGGAAGGCCACTCATTATCTTTCCCATCTTGAAGCTCACAGGCTCTAGTGGACCGGATAATAAAAGTAATATCCACTTAGCTGATGCAACTAACTGCATTAATGAAATATGTGTCACTTAGAGCATAAAGTTTTATTTTAAAATGAGTTTATTATTTACTAGCTGTGCTCGCCCGCATTTATACGGTTTAGCACATCCTATTTTACTTGCTTAGGAGATGGATTAAAATAGTAGCCTATGGCTTAGTTAGCCTTCCTTAGGGTTCAAGCTTAGAAAATTTAATCAAAATAGGTTCAGCTTTCACGACGAATGTCCTTTCCAAGGTACCATCTGTCTCTATACTAAAATTCATTAAAATTAGTTCATCGGTTTAGGCGTGAAAACGTAACAGACAGACAGTCAGTTTCTTTCGCATCATTAAATAACGTATGGAGGTATGGATAGGTGTATATTAAAGAGTTGGATATTCGTTTCATCAGTCAAGATTCTAACCGTGAGCGTCCAAGACAGAATTACCTTACCTAGTTTTGTTTTTCTGTATAGAGTTTGACATAAAAATAACACTAAACCTAAAAGCAATGGAAGCAAAGAATTTTATCATTTGATTGAGCTCTGAGCCTTATTTCTTGGGTGTAAGTCAACGAAAAGTAATAGGTTCCGATAAGTGGGTTTGCGAATACATATTAAAATTTGTGAGATTTATAATTTATTTGCTTTACCTAAATATTTATTTGCCTCCAAGGGGCCGTAGTCCTTATTTTATTAATATTAATTTCAACTTGACACTATCTTGCCTCATATTCTTATACCGTATGTTAACTAACAAAAGGCGTTCCCGTTAACTTGTAACACTATAGCGTCGTCTAAAAAAAATATTCCTATTTAAAAAAAAACGGCCGACCCTTTTCTCACTGTGCGAGCAAGATAGAAAAGCGACGTTGCCAGTTTGCGCATTGTAATTACGCTAGTTACTAATCTGGGTTACGATTTTGGTATAAACAGGCGCTTCGTATATTTTTTTGGATTTTGAATTTTTTAATGCAAATTTTTGTAAATTTATATTTAAATTTGAATCTATTAATGAAGTAGATAAATATTGGACAACATCACATACACTGATCCTATGATAAGAAGCTTAAGCAGTTGTACAGAAATCATAAACAACGACTGTGCTTCAACACCCAGACCCAATAAAATATAGAAAAGTTATTTTTCTACACTGACCAACCGGGAATCGAACCCGGGACCTCACAGATAGCGACACCAAGTCCGGTACGCTTGCCTCTCGACTACGGAGGTCGTCGTCATAAACTAGCTGGAGGGAACGCCCTCTGTTTTTTGCATACTAATTGTCTGTGTCTAAGAAAATGGGTCTTGACAGGCTGACCGATCAGGAAGACAGACGGACTACAAAGTGATTCTGATAACGGTTCTGCTTTTTCTTTTTGAGGTACGGAACCCAAAAACTTAAATTACATTTACGGTATATTCTGTAAGTCTTATTACAGAAGTTGAATGCTTTTAGCCAGCCTTTATATAACTGTTAAATTGAAACACTTCTAAATGGTTTCATCAGAACCTCCACAAAATAACGTTTGTCTATCAATGGAATTAATCCACTTCGTATTCTGTCTCATGATTTTAAAACGTTCAATTAATATTTCAATACGACCCAGGCCCTGGCTGGATCTATTGAAACCCGATTCATAGCGACAAATGTCAAACGAAATTGGGCCGACACGGGAATCCACTCAGTTTTACCGAATACAGACAAAGCTATTTCAGACTCGCTCACTATATGAGGGTTGTTAGAAAAGGAGAATAGGACGTATGTATTTTGTTCAAATATCTGCTTTCGTACAATAAAAAGTCAACGTTTTGATCCATGTTAGCTTTCATCCAAAATCTTACTTCATCTCCGCACTAACAAAAACCTGCTTTCAACATTAATTTATTAGTCGTATTATTTATTAAGTTTTCGATGTTAACGATAGATAGTAATGGAAGTTTAAATTTTATTTTATTTTATTCATTTTTTACTGTGATCGCCATGCTGTGCGATTATCTCCGTCTTATTCATAAACTCGTTTTATCTTTGGAAAACACCGAAGTTAATATGTGGATTATATAATTTGGAATGTTTTCAAATTAGACATCATCTCGTAATTGTGGCTGATCTTTAGTCATGGTTTAAATCAAGTCTATAGATAATTTTATTAATAAGGGGGCTAAGTATAACCGTAAGTATTACAAGCGCTACAAGCACTGCCGAACGCTGTTCTAACATCTGACGACAATAAATCGATTAGATTATATTCACTTCTTACTTTTATAATATATAACATTACTACTTGTATTTAAATAACAGCTATTTAAATAGCAGCAATCAAATCTTGAAAGTCGTTTTGAACATACTTACTTCTAAGTGTTGTTTATCATTAAAAACTTTTAAGTATGTACCGGCCAATCTGGAAGTCAATGGGGGAGGCCTATGTTCAGCAGTGGACGTCCTATGGCTGAAATGATGATGATGATGAAGTGTGTGACATTTTGATGACAATACAACAATTTGATATATCATGCTGATTTGATGGTGAAGTCAGGAGGTGGATCGTGAAAAAATTTCAGTGGCTACTTTATGTTTGGGTTCATTTGATTCGTTTTGACGAGTTTAATAGGTAAATTTTAAATGTGTTTTTTAGTTTTTTTAAATAATTTTTTTTTTGTACTTTGGTATGCAGCCATAAAAAGCGTCAATAAGCTTTATTAACGTTGGACCGTGTCGTGGAACACAACCCTGAAAATGTAATTAGAGAATCACACTGCAGTGCTACGACTGCTACGGCGCGGCGCCGTAGCAAAGAATAGAGGTTTTTTACAAGTATTGATTCGTAACGAAGGAAAGTTTGATATTATCAGTACACTAAGTAAATGACATAATTTATGAATATTACTTAAAAATACATTTTTTTAAATTTAATTTTTGATCTTAATAACTAGGAAACACACCATTACGCAAATAATGTCGTGGTAACGATGATAATCGATTGTCAATAAAAATGTTTCATACCGTCATTGGACTTAGGTAATTGTCCTTGTAAATATTTATGAACCGAATGTAGTATGACAAATATGTTTAACATAAAATCAGGACGCTGCTTCCAAAGTCAGTTCAACTTTCTTTCGTTTCTGTGTAAAACTGTCACTTATCGTTACCCGATGTGAAATTGAATTCTTCCCTTTTTCTTTTTAGAAAATAATAATATGAGTGTAGTATTATAATGTGTACTTTAGATGATTCGTGTAAAAAAATCTCTAGGGAAATTTTCGAGACAGGTTTTATTTACAGACTTTTATTAGCTTAACTTGTAATTAACTATGTGATCAAATCTTAGAAGTAGTTTTTAACCTACTTCCAGAGACGATCAGAAATTCTAACTGACGTATCGGTTTGACACTTTGTAAGTATCTGATATTCGGATGACTAAACAATAATTTGACACCATCGTGATGAGCTGATGATGGAACCAGGAGGTAATAGTAGAACTCTATAATAGCTTCTAATAAAACCTTCGTGGTGGGCTCTGTCTTCAATATATATATATTTTTTTAAACTACCATTATCTTTTGGCGATAAGGCCGCCTGATTGTACATAACTGTGACTTGTTTGTAATATACCTTACCTTAAATGTTTTTTGTGCAATAAAGTGTATCCATCATACTCTTAAGGCGGAAGAGTCTGAACTTATTACCTAGCTTTTCTAAGAAGCCAAGATCTCACTCACAAAAAATATACTTAGGTACATCAGAAATATGTCCGTAATCATATATTTTGACCTCTGCTCATGATGGGATAGTGCCTTTATGTGGGTGGACCTTTGGCGTAAATGAGCTGAAGATTTTATGACAAGGGTCGTCGAGCAGATGTAATACGAAAAAGAATATAAAAAAATAAGTAGCACGCTTATAATAACACATATTGTCAAACTTATCACTGAGTCATCATCATCATCATCTATACGGTCAAACTTATCACTAAGTATTAACTTTTTTTTTGGTTTAGCGGAGCAGACAGAGACAGTCACAGTAGGTGTATTACTACAACCCGTGTTTATATTTTCTCTGTTTATTAAACAGTATAACCTATTTTAGACATTAGCTATTAAAATAATTCATTACAGTTATAAAAAAACATACAACATGCTTTATTGTTTCGACGACTCGTTAAAACAAATTGAATGAACTTAAAACCCGTAGGATTAGATAATAGGCTAATAGCCACCGATAAGCTTCACTATCCACCTCCTGGTTCCATTATCCGATCAAGTCAACATCATCATCATTTCAGCCACAGGACGTCCACTGCTACACTTAAGCCTCCTCCAACGACCTTAAGATTTGCCGGTTGGAAACGGCCTACATCCAGGGCCTTCCTGCAACCTTTACCAGGTCTGTGCACCTTGTGGGTGGACGACCTGCGCTGCGCTTGCCGGTAAGGGGCTTCCATTCTAGAACCTTTCTGCCTAATCGGCTGTCAGTTCACGTTCTTAGCTCAGCTTGACGGTATCAAATTATTGTATTGTCTTCCGAATGTAACTTACTCGTACTTACAAAGTTAGATATCGACACTTTAGTTTGAAGTAGGTGGAAAAGGACTGTCAAGATTTTAGTAAGCCACTAGTAAGGCTAATAAAAGCGTGTTAAAAACCGCGTCGAATTAGGTATAATACTTTAGTTTATATCATAGTTTTTTTCAGATAAGCTCATACACGTAAACAACCGAAGCCAGGGAAACGAGAAACGATGTAAATTTTACTGTAACACGGCCACAGTGGTGTAAACTTGACAGAATAAGAGCCGAATACTATTTTGCAGATTGTTTGCATTACCTCGAAAATGTTTACCCTTAATTAAGAGCCTACCTAATACTACCGATATAAAATATACTGGGCCAGTAGTAGTAGTGTTGTAGTTCAACCTCTTTTATTACGTCAGAGGGCCGTAAACAGCGTCCGGACAGGGTGATATTTTCTGTTTTGTAAGGGACCACCTTTTTTATCTATTGCTACGTAAGACCTAAATGGGTACTGGAATACGAGTAATCTATACTTAATTAGTATTACCAAGGTACATAAATTACTATGCCCTCCTAAGTTGACAGTATGTTTTCTGACATGGTTTCCATCTATACTTCTATACTAATATTATCAAGCTGAAGTTTGTTTGTTTGGTTGAACGCACTTATCGCAGGAAGTACGGGTTCAAATTGAAAAATTATTTTTGTGTTAGAGAGCTTCCGTTGCGCGCGCTGCGTAAACTGTTAAAGTGACGCAAATATCATATATAACGGAATTGTTCACCTTTTTCTAAAAAAAAAATGTCTGTCAACATTGGTATATTTATCTATCTTATTGGGTTGAGTCACTAAAACCTTTTTTTATGGTAATCAAATTTGTTCTAAAATAATCCATTGGTGCTAGCGTCGCTTTTTCTTTTATTTTTAGAGCGAGGCATGATGTGGTTTATTGTATTATTTTGAGCTTGAAAGTGACATGGGTCATTGAAAAAGTCATTAAGTGACAGATCGAACGCCACGCGGGCGCAGCCGCGGGCGAAAGCTAGTATACTATAAAATACCTTGTCCCTTTTGAATAGGGCTATATTAAAAAGATTATAGCGTGGCCATCTTTGTCGCTAAAAATACAATTTCATCTGTCCGTGATTTCAGGTCGACTTACCCGCGGTAAAGTATTTTTCCAGATGGTCCTGATTAGGGTTGTCATTCGATAGTTATAGCGAAATTTCAATATTTATTTATTTATTGCATATCGCACAATGTTGTTATAGTGCAAAACCATGTGTAGAAATTATATTGAAAAAATCAATAGATAATGCATGAGACCATGTATGTACCTAATCTAAAAAGTTTACTTTTTTACAATTATATAAAATTCTATAGGTTAAAGAGATTATAGAGATACTTGACAGCTAATACCATCCGTGTCTGTTAAGGCCAGATATTTATTACTAGCTTAATTCTAATTTAAGTTTGAGCAATATAATATTTTAGTAGTTTAATAGCAATCAAAAATTAATGTTATTTAAAAAAAAAGTTTGCTATTTGAAAACAATCTACTCTCTAATATATAAATTTATTTAAAGAAAAAAATAAGATTTATTTTAATCAACAACGGAAAACAGAAGGCATTTATGCCTCAAATCCTTCGATAAGTGTTAGTCATGAAAGACAGCTTAAGACGGAAGCAAATGCATATAGCAATACTTTCAGCATTAAGTTCCTCTCCACACCGTACGGCACGCCAGAGAATCAGAAGTTCTATAACTAATAATTGTCAAAAATAATCAGTAATTGACCAATTCAAACAATTTTTTTCAATCAATCAAAAGTCAATTTTGAGTATTCAAAATTTTCTACCTATTGGTTAAAGCCTTAAATTAAGATAAGGATTACTTACAGAGGATACGGATATAATATAATTTTTTATCGAAATAGTTTGAAAATATAAAATAGAGTACAATACAAATTTTAAACGATAATTTTAAAGATAAAACATCAAAGATTATTTTTATGTACTTTATACATATACAATTATCTTTATATACAATATATAAGGAGTAGAAAGCTGCAAAAAAGTAGGTAAAATGAATTTTGGTGGGGGTACGGCTTTAAGGCATGCCACTACACTGATATTCTGCCTTGAGAGTCTGGAACTTATAATTAGCAAAACAGTTAATTATCTCAGTGCATCTACAGAGCACTGACACCTATTGACATGTGACAATCGATATTGCGACAACCCTATTTCCGATTGAGTATTAGAATGCGACACTCGCCGGTCTAGCTAGCCACTAATGGAATTGGATATTTGCAGCTGGTTTTTTCTTTAGATCCAGTGATAATATTACAAAGGAGAGGGCGTACTGGAGTTCTTAACTATTCGGAATAGTTAAATTTTCCTAGTGGGTTTATTTGGAGTACGTGGAACTCACTTGAAAATTAGGATAAGGTACCTAACTGGAAATCTTAAGCGTATTTTTACCGACTTCAAAAAAAAAGTAGAAGTTCTTAATCACACACAGAATATTTTTTAAATTAAATTCTTATTGCGTTATCCTGCATTCTGGGATAAAAAGTGTATTCGATTCCAATCCCCCTATTGTCATGAATGTAAAACAAAACTACATAAGCAATATGGTAGATTTAATTT
The DNA here is from genome assembly GCA_963576865.1 of Anania hortulata. NCBI lineage: Eukaryota > Metazoa > Arthropoda > Insecta > Lepidoptera > Crambidae > Anania > Anania hortulata. The sequence continues at coordinate 12,692,559 of OY756400.1, forward strand.
TGCGTCAATTTCGAATAAAACCAATAAAACCAATTTATTTCTGTAAATAGGCCTAAATTAAGCTCTTTTACAACAACTACACTAACAACAACAAATATTATACACAATAGCAGGTTGAAATAATACTTCTTTAAAGACGAATTTGTTATACTAGGAAATATTATATCAGAAACAACGACGGTACCACAACACCTAGACCTGAGACAATATAGAAAAGTTATTTTTCTACATTGACCGACCGGGAATCGAACCCAGAACCTCAGAGATAGCGACACCAAGTCCGGTATACTCGCCTCTCGGCATACCCTTCAAACCCCTTTCAAAAGCATCAAAAATATTCCATTAAAGTTTCCCACGTAAATTAAATATGTAGGTACAATACAAATAAAATAATATTTTTTATCATATACAAGACTCACGGCTACGATTTTATATTATTATCAAAAATATTCTGGTTGCGTAAATAACAGCAACACCAAACGTAGGTAATATCCGCGGTACGTGCTTTAAAATCCGTTTTGTTTGCGTTGAAAACAATTTTAACTTCCATTCCATTTCCACGGATTATTTCGCATGTGTGTGAGCCACTCACGCTGTATTCATGAAATCCGCCGTTTCACTGAATCCGAAATGCAAAGGACGGACAGGGCCTCGAACAAAGTTGCGACTTACGTCGTAGCTTATAAACGTACCTCCGACAGCGCCTAATGAAAATAGGCAGTTCACTGGATCGAACAAACTTGGCCGTATCCACCACAGTGGAAACTGAGTCGTATGTTGGAGCTCGAAGAGCGTTTCGCTGCATTATTGCCGAGCTAATTTAATAGGCGCGAAGCGAAGAAAATGTATTCAAAATTTCGAGCAAGATTATAACCGTTGCCGTATGAACGTTTTATTGTGCTGATAAATATATATATATGTATAAATGTATAATATCAGTTATACTGATAAATATCTGTGACTTTGCAAATCAATAGGTGCGTGTCTATGTCTATAATAATCGTATATATTTCCAATGAAATGTGCTGCTCTGAAATAGCATATTATATTCAGATAAAAGCTAAGAGAGGAGAGTGGGAGTCTTGGTTGGAAAAGATTTGCTTCCACAAAAATTTAGACACCTGTTTAAATAGTCAATCAAACGTCAACCATTGATAGTGATGATAACGGATGATATGATTGTATTAAATTGATATTGTATTAAAAGATGTGCACAGAATGTTAAAATATTACTATTTGTTTTAATTGGAGCTTAAACAAACGAGTATCAAAGACATAATCTCAGTAGGTAGTTAGTTATTAAACACGACACGCTAACTAATATTTTAATACACTCCCATCACGAAGACGTGAAGAAGCAAGTTTGGTACGGGGTCGCCGTCTAACTGTCATTAGTCCATTACCCTGATTACTCACTAGCGAGAGACAAGGATCTCCCTCTAGGGGGGGGCTACCCACTGAAGTACTAACGCGCCTCATCAATGTTTCCCGTCTGTAAGCGGTCGCATCGTTTATTCGTAATTGGGAACTGAAAAAACAATCACGGACCCGGGAAAAGGTTTTACTGCTAATTTACCTGCAATACTAAGGCTGGGTACACATTGGTCGCTTTGGTCGGTGACGGTTATGTTCACAATTAAAAAGATAATGCTGAAGAATCTTAGAGTTTGAACGCATATGCGTAATCAATTCCAAATGAGTTATTATAAAAAAAAATACAAAGAGAAATCCTACGCTAGTATTTTGGTAAGATCAATCCGCTCATTGTTCAGAGCTGCTGCAACAAATCGCTGAACTTCGTCAGAGTATCTCAAGAAGAAAAGATCAGACAGTGATGTGGGTAGTCTTACTGTCGACTCAAAAGTTTATACTTCTCTTTTTTCTTCTTACACCCCGTATTTTCTTGGTTTTACGACTCGTTTTACTTAGGTCTTTTTTGTAGGGTTCCGTAGTCAAAACGGAACCCTTATAGTTTCGCCATGTCCGTCTGCCCGTCCGCGGCTTAGTTGAGAGACCCTACGTACAGTAAGCCGTAATTTTGCAATGGTATAGGTACATATTAATCAAGACGACAAAGTGGTGAAATAAAATCTTTAAAAAAAAACTAAGAAAAAACAGATGATACTTTTTTCTCCTCTATTGCATGTTGTGGTGTCGTTAGATAGGTCGTTTAAAATATTGTGGGTATGCAAACACTATTTTTCTATTCAAGCATTTGTTTGCTCAATATAGACTTTAAAGTTTTTTTTTTGTTAGAGTAAAGTGTCCTATGCTCCTTTGCCAGAGAAATGACTGCTTTAAGAAATAAAAAAAAGTCAGTAATCACAGCTAGGTAGGCTTTACAAGTTACTGTGATAACTTGTAAAATGTACTTGGCAAAGAAAATTACTTAGATAATGTTGTTATCTGAGTAATTTTATCTTTTGTTGCACGTGGCCAACACGCACTTAGCCAGTTTTTCATAAAGTTCAACCAGTCAGCCGAACTAAGAAGTCGCATAAATCAGTACACACTAACAGCAATCTAACAAAATTTCTTAGTGTTTTTAACGCAATGCAATGCAAATGCAATATTTTGACAGTCTGGCCACAGTTGAAGAGTAATATTAAAATCCTACTTATTATGTAATACTACGTTTTAAAAAATACTGGTCACGTAACTCATGTGCATGTGTCAGTCAGTACTAATACGAGTAGATAGACAGATTCTTTATTGTATACATAAACATGATTTTAACATAAAGACGTATAATTATGTGGTCTAATTGCTAATAGCTCTCTTCTCTTCTCTCTTCCAGATAACCTTAAGGTATAGGACAACTATAGAGAATACTATAACTATACTATTTTTATTATGACTGGGGCGTGTAAACATGCACTTACTAGCGTAGGATGAGCGTATGTTGCTTCCTATAGTTTTCGTACCGACCGATGTGGAAGCAGCCTAAGTTGCTACCGACTGAATGCTTAATGAGGTAAGACGAGTTTCGCTTCTTTGAGCTCTGTTTGTTTTATTGTTGAAATAAGGTACTCCGATTTGGGCGGTTGGGCCGTAGAATTCCTAAATAGCCTCCCATCGTACGGGCCGGTGGCTCCGAATCTTGTCACTGAATTTAAAATATTTACTTACATTTTTAACGAAAGCTGAGGTCATTAAAAACAAAAGCATGATTTATGATTTTAGAACATTATGATTATGATTTCTAAACATTACAATTCCTGAAGTAAACCAACAACCATTTTAGGTATGAATACAGGGCTACCCTACAGAGTAGAAATGTGTTTTTTTTTCCACCAAAGTTCCTCCAATAATTAATCTGTATGGCTGTACTGTTTTTGTATGGGCAAGAGTTAATTGACAGGACTTGTCAGATCATACTAAATGTAAGTAAAAAATCACAAACGTGTTTCAGAGAAACACTCCATTGCTGCTCTATATGGTATTTGCTCGATGGTTTTAACTGATCAATGTAGCTGCTATACGTATACCTAAGTAGTATACTACAGCCAACACTCGATAGAAATTTGGTGGAAATATTTAACTATCAGTTAAAATTTTGTTTTTAGTAATTACACCCTAGTTATAAAAATACACTTGAAAAAGATATACCTGGTCTAACTTGAGCAGTTCTTCAGGCGTATCTGGCAGTTGACCCAGCATGAGTGGCGGGTTGATGTTGACCTCCTTGCCTAGGGATCTCACCACCTCCTCCCGGTTGTACCGGTCGGCGAACACGCATGACGCTGGGATTAGTCCGTGAACCGTGTAGCTTATTGCGCGGACTAGAATCCTGAAAAGAAATATGATTTTAGTTGGTTGACAAATCATCATCATCATCATGTCATGCCTGTGTCCACTGCTGGATGTAAGCCTCTTCTAAAGAGCGCCAAAGAGCACTAGCTCCCGTTTTTTTTTATCCAGTCACTGCCACCTTCTTCCTAAGATCGTCAGTCCATCATCATCCAGCTCGATGCTTGACAAATGTAAGTTGGCAAATAATTGCCAACTTGAACCATAATAATATGGTTCAAGATTACATGTTATCTTAACATAACCTGCCAAGTGCGAGTTGGACTCGCGCACTGGGGTTCTATTAATGAGATATGGAACAGAAATGTCACCTCTCACTATGGATATGGGCCTCAAAAGAAAGCTTAAGGTTGCACAGCATGCTATGGAAAGGGCTATGCTCGGCGTTTCTTTATGACATCGAATCAGGAGATCCGTAAACGAATCAAAATCGCTGACATAGCACAACGGATTAGCATGCTGAAGTGGCAGTGGGCGGGGCACATAAGACGTAGAACTGAAGGCCGAAGGGGCAGAAAGTTTCTAGAATGGAGGCCACGTACCGGCAAGCGCAACTTGCCGGTGGTGGTGGTAGTTCTATCCTCTGTTCTTCATAACATACGTCGATGTTCATTTGGATCAATTTGGAAAACTCTTCTAAATTGACTCAACTCTAAAGGTGCTCGCTCATGCAAGGCAGAATGTCGTTGTCATACGACATTTTGCCTGGCATGATTGAGAACGTATAACTATTAAGCGATCTAGACGTAAATGAGAATGTACATGGCATTCAGGGTGGTGCCGTCTGGTGGACATTATTGAAACATTATTATTATAAGCAAATCCGCGTTGACTTTCCGATCGCGAAGAGATAAAAAAGGACCCTCACTTACTTTATTACTTTGTGGCTCAATTGTGTGTAATATCTAGTGAGTAAAAAGTCAGATACGTAAGAGAGTATTATAAAGGTGATTGTTCTTTTACTTGTACCATTTCTTCCAAAGTCCTATATTGAGAAGTCTACTTAGATTTTCCTTGATTTATGATGATTGATGTTTCCCCGGTTGAAAGACAATGAAAATGAATTTGCCAAAATGTATTATTCATTTGAGGTTTCGTTGGTATACTATAGGTTAAATCTGTAATTAAAATGAGCCTTATCAAAATAATTCCTAGGGAAACGAGTTTTGGTATACATTTACTTTGAAACATCGAGTTGTTTAAACGTTTTTGGATAAAAGGGCTAGTTCATACAACGGCTAGGTTGGAATGTCAACAAACGGCCGAGGGTAAAGAAATTTCGCTGACCCAAGCATTTTACATTGAAATTTAGCTAAAATTGGATCGCATGGGGGTGGCCGAGCAATAATAATCTCTTTAGAATAGATATTATATACTTAAATGTTATTATATTTATGTATGTATATAGGATTAATTTGCAAGGCTGTGGCAAATTTTAAAAATTTGGTCTATTAAAATTATATATTATTCGTATTTTTCATCACAGATCACAGGCATACACCGACGCCGCTCCAACAAGGACCTTATTATCCACCAATCGCACTCACCAGTGCAATATAGTTTAAATAAATCTAATGTTAGAAAGAAGGAAGCTTGAGGTGTCAGAATTTAGCATGTCTGTTGTTTTACAAGTCTTATACTACGGATGCTTGATGAGCCAGACTTAGTAAGACATTTGGTCCGTAATCGAGTCAATAGAAATTCCATTTTTATGCGGTCTCATGAGACCGCTTCGATGTTGACGAGTCCATATTATTTTATTTAAATTTTGAATAAATTTTTATTTGATTTGTTGTTTATAAACCTAACCAAAATACCTACGTTTATCATTACTTACTCGTAGATTTAGCGTTGCTCCTGAAATTAGATGTGTAAAACAGTTTGAAGTAACAATATTGTTTTAGTATGCGAAAATAGGTTCGTCTCTCACTAAAATGGGTGGGAAAATATACCAAATAAATGACGAGGGTCATAGGTTTGCTTGCTATTACATTTGCTAATTGAACATATAATCGGTGAAAATCTACGTTGCCATATTGGGTTGTATTCAATAAGACTTAAAGTGTTTATATACAAATCTCATTCTTAACAACATAAATAAAAAAATGCCTAAAATTTGTCCGTCTTTCAGGGAACAAACAGATTTTAGGGAGGTCTGTCCCTAAGGGATGTTTGAGGATTTTGTAAATATAAGTGTGAAACGTCACTGAATAAGAGGTTTGTTGCTCCTTAGATTAGAAATGTCTATTTGTATACAACTAAGCAATATCTAACACAGTATTGAATTTCTTATTTTGTTGCTTGTAAAAATATTTGTCTGTTTACTTGTGGATACTAGTTCATACTAGTTACCGCCCCATGCTCCCATAAGCTAATTGATTATCTAATTGGCTTGTTTGTTGTGTTAAAAATAAACTTAAGCAGTAACAGTGTCAAATGCAAAGTTTTTCTTGCTGAAATAAAATATTGTAATACCTATCACATTTTTTGCTTCCCCATAGAAATCTTAACATCTGGTTTAAAAAGCTTTTTTTTTGAGATTTTGAAATTGTTATTACAAGGAAAGTTGTTATATTCGTGTAGCAAAATCAACCCGTAAGTATTATACACATTTTTTATATGTTGTACATTAAAATAGGCTAGTTTCCTGAAAAAATCTAATTAGTCCGTCGGTTGATTTAACTGAAAATATGGACATTGGACACTTATTTTTTCTTTTCTCAATCAAACAAAAAATATGAAGATATATCCCGTTAAAGTTCCGCGTAACGTCACGCCTTGCGACACTTTTTAGCAAGGAGTGACGTCACGTGCTCACTTTGATGTGCTTTATCATCGTCATTGTTTGTTTGTTTGACAAATGACAAAATATGGGTCCAATATTTTTTGATAATCTAACTGACGGACTAAATAGAATAATCTTTTTTTGACCCAGGAAACTAGCCTATCACCCGTTGCATTTTTTTATTTAAACCGCAACTAATTTTTGATGCGACGAATCAATTAATGACTTATCCAGCAAACAAAAACCAGGGGTTAATGTTTCATAGTAAGAATCTTGCTTTAATAAAGAATTATACTCGACCAGACTTTATTTGAAATACAAATTACTACATACTTTACAAGGCTATACTGATAAAGTGTTTTAAGTTTCTACCGAAAATGAAAAATCCACCGGTGCTATTTAATTAAATTCTTCTCTTGCTTCAGTATTTCTATGACAGAAAATAAAAATACCGTTAAGCATTTAAGGTGGGCTCGCTGATCTTATTTCTATGTAAAAAGAGGACATTTTCGAGGCGTGTTTCGATTTTATATGGCGCCATAACCTCCTTTATCGGTCGGTTGCTCAGCGTGGACGTAATTACAACGACAGATATTTTGAGGTGGTGTAAAGAGGGCATACTCTGATGACTTTTTGAGGCATTTTTTTTGTTATCTGCCTTTTATTGTTAATTAGATTACGAAGCTAAAAAGTGATATATAGGCAGAAGAGATTTAAAAACGAAGTCAAATTCGGTCTGTATTAAAATGTAAGCAAGTGAGAGTTTAAGTAAATGAGGCAATTGTGGTCCTTATATTTACATTAAAACATCACATGTTATTCATCATCATCTTTATCATGTCAGCCATAGGACGTCCACTGCTGAACAAAGGCCTCTCCCAATGACTTATCATCGGGGGGGATTACCAATACTCGCCAGGCTTGGCAGACGGGTTGGCGAGCGCAGTTTTTTACATAACATTTCGAACGAAGACGCTGCTGCCCGTCTCGAGCTACAGGAATTAGTCGCCTCTTACGACACGCCTCCTGTTGGCGGTGGGGAAGTGTCTTCTTTGCGGCCGTCCCCACACGGCACACATGTTATTAATAATGCTGAATTAAGCACATTCACAATAACAAACCCATCGACTTGGATTTAGCTGATGCTTTTAATAATTAAATAAATTTATTGATCAAGTTAATGCTAAATAATAATACTACTTCCATTAGTAGATACATCAATGATTTCTATTCTAAGAATACCATACAATTTTATTAATCTTCTGTTCAAAATGATATACCGACATAGTTTTTTTTTAATTTTTTTAATTTTATAGATCAATGATATTATTTATTTATAACATATCTATAGTAGCATTTCCTATTATAATATAATTGCTAGTATAAAACTAACTATTCTATCAAATTTCAACATTTTAATAACTATTCATTCGTCTTTTTATTGCTCTTTTTAGGGTTCCGTACCCAAAGGGTAAAAACGGGACTCTATTACTAAGACTTCGCTGTCTGTCCGTCCGTCTGTCTGGCACCAGGCTGTATCCCAAGAACCGCGATAGCTAGACAGTTGAAATTTTTACAAAGTATGTATTTCAGTTGCCACTATAACAACAAACACTAAAGGCAAAATAAAATAAATATTTAAAGGGGGCTTCCATACAACATTTTTTTTTCCTTATTTTAGATTATTGTGAATATCTGTTGCCTCCTCTATTACAATATAGTGTCTTATATTGTATAGATAATGGTACGGAACCCTTCGTGCACGAGTTCGACTCGCACTTGGCTCGTTTTTTATTTTGTCTAGTATGAAGAAAATTCCAAAAAATAACTAAAAGCCTAGCAATTCTTTATAGTATTCTGGCAACATAAATACTATTTTAACTGTTTATCTAAAAACTATTTGCTCGTTTCGCGCTTTTTTCAAATTATTTGCTTTGCCACCGGAATCAAAGTACCTAATATGAATTGAAACTTTTCCCCGCACAAATTTCACGGGTGACTTGAAATCCCGGGAACGTGCGCGACATCCCGTTACTTATTCATTATGTCTAATGTGAAGAAACTGTAGGGCGCAGGGCGGTTTATAAGCCACATTAATATAAAACACGCATGGCTCGGGATCTTACTTTTTGGGAATACGTGGAACGTTTGCTTAGAATGGGCTTAGCAGGTATTTGAATAAAGTATGTTTGAGGAAAGGGATGTTTTCGGCGGCATGATTTCTTTGAAGAAGGAGAAAGGTAAGGCCTGTGTAGTTGAAAAATTTATTGTTTGCATTATTTACTGCCGTTTTATTTATAATATAATACCAGGCAATTTCAAAACTAGGCCTAAGGATCCGTTTATAAAAGATTTTAATCGTCATCAATAATATAGAGAAAATAGTAAGTTGGCGCAGATTCTAGAAGAAGTAGCTAAAGTATCCAAAATACTTTTGGACCATTATAAAACTGTATTTCTTTCGCCAGTATAATCTCTTGGGCTCACTTGACATATTACAAAAACGCAGCACAAATTTACCGAGAAAATTAAATAACATTATATGCGTGTTCCCAACATCCGAACTTTCTGTATTATTCGTCGTAAGGCTCACCGGGGTTTACAGATTTACGGGATTTAGGGGACTAAGGGACAATAGTAGGGATCCCTTCCAAAGATATATTTCTTGGTTATTTAGATGGAACCACTGCGGGAAGGAGTTTCGAAGTTTAATGAGTGAACGCGTATGAAGACGATAAACATTTGAATGGGATGTTTGCAGTTTTGAACCTTTGTGTAATAGAGGTACACCTAGGCTATGCCCGCCCTCTAATTGGGGCCGAATTGCGCAGCTCATTAGGCGAAAGTGGTAATTTCAAGCGGTTTCTAAACCTGTCTGTGCAAATAGAGGGCACGGTTTAGGGATTATATCGTAGCCACAAAATTACTGCGGTGGTAGAAGTGAGTTTAATTCTCTGTAATACTTGGCAACTAGGTGAACAAATTGCCGCCTTATTTTACAATTTATGTACTGTACGCGACAAGGATTGACAATTTTTTTGTTTAAATATGATTCTCGAAACATTTCGATGTTTTGACATAACTATGTTGGATCTTTTCGAGATTCTGGTTATTTGTCGTATAACGACGATCCGAGTATGACATTAGAAGCAAGAATCATAATGTCGAAACGCGAACAAGTTTATTTAGGGATAATTCGCTGGGATCATGTTGCATGGCCCCATAAAAGTTGTACACCTACTTTTATGACAGTAACTTACTTTTATAACAGAATCAAGAAGTTAAAAGAAGAGTTAATTTAGAGTTTAAGAAGGTTTCGTAAAAAAATATTTATGATTAAACTAAGGCCACGCGAACGAAGTCGCGGGCAACAGCTAGTTTCAAATAAAAACAACTTAAAAACAACGTTGGTAAATGTATTTTACTCATCCACATCACCCGACACCGATAGATCCCAAAATTTTCGGAGATGATTCACGGAAATCGATGAAGTGGCCATACCCAATTTTGTAGCATATATAGCAAACTGTGTGTATAATAGGCTGAATGTTATTCACGAAAGATGATATTTCCGCAAAGACATTACCGATAATGGAATTCTATTACCGGTTATGAATGGGCTTATCGAGTCAAACAAAGAAATCGATAGCGAATTCGTCGCCAATCTCCACGATGCCCTAAGGTTAATGTGGCTGGGACATGCTACAAAAACAAAAGGGGGTTGTTACGGAACTATGGATTTACTGAACAAGGAGAGAAATGTTCGGAGCCGAATTTTTCTTTCATTAATAACTTTTGTACTCAATTTTAAGATAAATGTTTAGCAATGGACAAATACTTATATTTGCTTTGTCTCTTTTTTTACAAACACTTTGATAAAAAAAATTACAGAAATCCCTTTTAGAAACACTTTATAAAACAGTGTTATACAAGTCAAATCAAATCCTCTATAATACAAGGTTACATTTCAAGGTAGTGCCAAATTTTAAAAATAAGGTCTATAGAAAAATATAAAAATACTAATTTATCGTAATTAATTTCTCTCGTCGTATTTCTGGAGTAAAATATACTTAAAAAATTCCGAAAAAAAGAAAACGCGAGATGCGCCGTCATTCATCAGAGATCACAGGCGTATGCCAACGCCGCTCCAACCAACAAAAACCTCATGCAGTGCACATATCGTGCAATTTATTCGAGTAATCGTAACTTTTCTACTTATTCTATTTTTCAAATGCAGAATGGAAGAATAAAAAAAAAAAAAGGTTTTTTACGTAGATCGATTTAGTTACTGATTCTGAGTGGTCCTTGAAAAATTGGCACTACCGAGAAATGTAACCCTGTATGTATCTATATATATAAAAAACGAAGTCGGGTTAGTTACACCATTTATAAGTCAATATCGGCTGGACAGATGATCTTTGATTTGTTGAATTTGTCTCCGCTCCGAATAGTAGAATAACGATTAAAACAATGGAATAATTCACAAAAAAGGACGAAGAGGCGGTACGAAGTTCCCCGGGACAGTTAGTATAATATAAATACAAGTCGAATACTAAATGGTGAAAATATCTACGTCGAAAACGATAATAGTTTGATCATAAGTAAAGATAGAAATTAGAATAGGTAAAAGTTTGTGTTCAAAGGCAAATCTTACATTATGATTGAATAAGCTAAACATTGAATAAGGGTGTAACCCCTTACACCCTTATTACCCAACCAAGACCTTTTGGGCCCAAGCCAACCTCACCTGCCAGTCGGTGCACCGGCCAAACAACGGACGAGGCTCTGGCGCAGGCTTTCCCTTCGGGGTTAGGGGGTCGGACGGCAGTCGCTCCTGTAAAAGCCAACCCTGCCACACAATAATGGTGCGAAAAAGAACAGAGATTGTTACCGATAGGGCGCCGCCGCAAAACGGCGCGCAGGGGCATCGCCCGACTCCTGTGACAAGTGGGCTAGGGCTACCGTGCCACGGGCGGGCACGGCCAAAGACGCGAGCCCCACACCGGAAACTCCGCTTCGCAACTTTAAATATTGGCACGCTAACCGGACGCGCGAGGGAGTTGGCCGACGTACTCTTCAGGCGGAGGGTGGACGTGGCGTTCTTGCAGGAGACTCGGTGGAACGGCAGCAGATCCCGGTTAATTGGAAATGGCTACAAACTGATCTACACGGGTGCACCTGGTGGAGCGAATGGGGTGGCCGTGGTCCTCTCCGAAGAATTGCAGAACGACATTCTGGAAGTGAAACGCTACAGCGATCGGCTGATGGTCGTGGGGGTGCTTGTCGAAGGGGTTGTCACCCACTTGATAAGTGCTTACGCGCCACAGGCCGGTTGTGGCGAGGCTGAGAGAATGGCGTTCTGGGGTCTGCTTGGTGGAGTGCTTAGCGGTATCCCGTTGTCGCAGGGGATTGTTGTGGGTGGCGATCTGAACGGTCATGTGGGTGAACGGTGTGAGGAGTTTGAGCGTGTTCATGGTGGTTTTGGGTACGGTGATCGTAATGCAGAAGGAGGGGATATCCTCAGGACGTGTGCGGCTGCTGACCTTGCCATTGTGAACACGTATTTCAAAAAGAAAACCAAGCACCTTATCACCTACAGGAGCGGGAGGCACGCCACTCAGATCGATTTCCTACTCACCAGGAGACACCACATCAGTAAAGTGGCCAACTGCAAAGTCATACCCGGTGAGAGTCTCGCTGCACAACTCTCGCTGCAACACCGTCTACTTGTCATGGATCTCCGCGTAAAGCCCAAGATCAAGCGTATCGAGCGCTGCCGACGCCAAATCAGATGGTGGAAGCTTGATAAAGACACGTCCCAGAAGTTCGCCTTAACTATCGGCGACAAGTGCGACGGTAGTGATGGCAAATCAGTCCAAAAATACTGGGATAGGATTCAGGCAACCGTCACTGATGCAGTGAAAGCGGTGCTTGGCTTATCTCAGGGCGGTCGCAAATGTGACAAGGAGACTTGGTGGTGGAACGACTCAGTCCAAGAGGAGATTAGGGTGAAGAAAGCTCTCTTTAAAAAGTGGCAAGCGTCCAGATCTCCTGGAGACCACAACGCGTACAAGGGTGCAAAACGCGCTGCTAAGAGAGCTGTAGCCAGAGCCAGGCGAGACCACTTTCATACGCTCTATGACAAGTTGGAATCGTCTGAGGGGCAAAAGCTAATCTATAAGTTAGCGCGCTCCAGGGTCAAAGCGGCACAGGATATTTGCGAGGACCTCGCGGTGAAGGAGAGATGGCGCTCTTATTTCCATGAGTTGCTGAATAAGCAGCACAAAGAGGTGCAGCCACCGGACCTCCCTCCAAATCAGGGACTAGTACCATCGGTAACGCCTGAAGAAGTCCAGTTTGCTCTTCGCCGCATGAAGAATCGTAAAGCTGTCGGAGCCGATGGAGTCCCAATCGAAGCCTGGAAGGCGATGGGCCCTCTTGGTGTGGACATCCTAACCTACCTTTACAACCGCATACTCTTAAGCGGGCTGATCCCGAGCCAATGGACAATGAGTATTATTACTCCGGTCTTCAAAGGCAAGGGATCAGTGCAAGAGTGCAGCAACTACCGCGGTATAAAGGTCATGTCTCACACCATGAAGCTCCTTGAGCGGATTGTGGACTCCCGGATCCAACAGGAGTGTGATGTCTCGGAGTGTCAATATGGGTTTCGTCCTGGCAACGGTACTATGGACCCTGTCTTCGCCCTAAGGACCGTCATGGAGAGATACAGGGCGAAGAACACGCCTCTGCACTTGCTCTTTCTTGATCTGCAGAAGGCCTTCGACTGTGTCCCTCGAGTGGTGATCTGGTGGGCACTGAGATCCAAAAGGGTTCCCGAGGCATATATTGACATTATTCGGGACATGTACCGCAGCTCCGATTCTATGGTTCGGACCGCTGTTGGCGACACCAAACCGTTCCCCATCACCGTCGGAGTACACCAGGGTTCCGTCCTCAGTCCGTTTCTGTTCAGTGTGATATTAGACGTTGTGTCAGATAGCATCAGAGACTCACATGAGCAGCCACCATGGCTGCTGATGTATGCTGACGATATCGCACTGGTGGACGCGGACAGGGGCAGGCTGGTGAGACGGGTGAACGAGTGGAAGCAGTCAGCGGTGGTCTGAAACTCAATGTGGCGAAGACCGAGTACCTGGCCTGTAACTCTACAGATCCAACACCCGTTCGCATAGGCGGAGACAAGGTCGAGCGCAAGGACCAATTTAAATACCTTGGATCTGTACTTCACGCGACCGGAGACATCGATTGCGACGTCAAAGCACGCATTGCTGCTGCGTGGGCCAAATGGCGAGAGGTGACTGGTGTCATTTGTGACCCCAGAATGCCGGTTAAGCTTAAAGGACAGATCTATAAGTCCATCATTAGGCCTGTTCTTTCATATGGCAGCGAAGCATGGCCGCTACTTGAGCGACACAAGCAGGGGCTGCGTGTCACGGAGATGAATATGCTGCGGTGGATGTGCGGAGTCACGCGTAAGGACCGCGTGAGGAACTCGCGCATCCGCGGTAGCCTTCGTGTCCGTGATATTGCAGACAAACTGCAGGAGAGTCGCCTACGCTGGTACGGCCATGTTTTGCGGAAACCGGCAAGCTACGTAGGAAACAAATATCTGGCCATGCCGCCACCGCCAGGTCCTGGCAAAAGGGGTAGACCCAAGAAATGCTGGCTTGACGTTGTGAGGGCTGACATGCGTGCCAATGATCTCACAACTAGAGACGCTCAAGACCGCGCGAAGTGGAGGAGCAAATCAAGGAAAGCGGACCCTGGGCTCCAAAGCAATGGTTTTGGACGCAACCGGGATTGACCGTATAGATGATGAAGCTAAACACTAGCTTTGGCTAGCGACTTTGTTAGCGTAGATTTCAAATAAAGCCAAACTGGAATAAATAACCATCCAAACTTTTATAAAAATAAACCTACTTGATTTGATTTTAAGGAAACACGAAAACGAATAAGTAAATTTTATTAAAAAAAATAAAACTGACTTCAAAACACTAAAATGCTAAAAATAATCCTAACACTTAAGTACCTAATCAGTTACTTTTGGAGTCGGTGCCAGCCGATGAGAGATTCAATGTTTTTGTTTGCACCGACTCCAAAAGTAACTGATTAGGTACTTAAGTGTTAGGATTATTTTTAGCATTTTAGTGTTTTGAAGTCGTTTTTTTTTAAATAAAATTTACATATTTCATCTCTTTTTAGTGATAAATCCTAATCTAACTGCTGAACACCGATTTCATTCCCTATTCTCCTACCCTTGGGGTGATTTTTATTTTTCAAACTTTTATCATAGCATCTTTGAAGTATAAGCTATTCAATAAAACAAAAATCATCAAACTCGGCTCATATTTGTCGAAGATAGGTAACAAGAACCACAACCAAAATATTATCTGGGTATATATTAGTTGATTTTCTCAAAAAGTTCTAAATCAATTTCGATAAAATTTATATGGGACCACCTCTGAAGTATGATCTACCAAACAAAAAAAGAATCATTAAAATCGATTCATAATTGGCGGAGTAATCGCGTAACATACATACAAAAAAAAAAACATACAGTCGAATTGAGAACCTCCTCCTTTTTTGAAGTCGCTTGAAAAATATAAAATTATCCTATGCGTTAGGTAAGCTAGATCAATTCCATGGACATGCAAACAACAACTTTCTCACATGTTATATTAGTATAAGATTATGAGTATTAGAAAGGAGGTAAACATTGTAATATTACTTGTTCTCAACCGACTGCAAAAAGGAGGAGGTTCTCAATTCGTCTGTATCTTTTTTTTTTATGTATGTTCAGCGATCATTCGTTACTGCGTTGACCGATTTCGATAATTATTTTTTTGTTTGAAAGGTAATACTTTCAGTATGGTCCTATATAAATTTGGTTAAATTCTGATGATGGGATCTATAAGAAAATCATCAAACATTGCATAAACTCCGTACCACGCCAACTGATTTTAGTATCTATCTTACCTATATCTCTGCCAAATGTGGACCGATTTTGATGATTCTTTTTTTAATGAATAGCTTATACTTCAAAGATACAATAATAAAACATTTTTGGAAAAAATTTCACCCCTAAGGGTGGAAAAATAGGAAATGAAATCGGTATTCAGCAGTTAAATTATGTTTGCACTCGTAAGATTTGTTTTGATTAGGATTTATCACTAAAATGGATGAAATAAGTTAATTTTATAAAAAAAATAAAAACCGACTTCAAAAAATTAAAACGCTAAAAATAATCTTAACACTTAAGTACCTAATCAGTTACTTTTGGAGTCGGTGCCAGTCAATGAGAGACCAATGTTTTCGTTTGCACCGACTCCAAAAGTAACTGATTAGGTACTTAAGTGTTAAGATTATTTTTAGCGTTTTAGTTTTTTGAAGTCGGTTTTTATTTTTTTAATCTATTTGTTCCTGAAAAGGTATTTTAATTAAAAAACCCATTGACCTTCTTTCATTCGATTCAAATTAAATTACAGCGTTGTTATTTGGGGCACGTAACCCTTTGACTGCCGAATAAATGTAACCTGTTAGTTAAACGGCATCTGAAGTTAAATTTTATGGATACTTTACTTATAAAGCACACCTTTTGGTATCCTATTTTGGATGCAAGATACTTTTTCGTGTATTGACTAAGGTTTAACATAAATACTTTGTTATTTTTCGTTTGATTAGGTAATTGTATTTTTGCTTCCTTTTATACAGTTTTCTTTTATTCCTTAAAGTAAATCAGATTATTATAAATCGGTATTTGGGCGTTAAATTGTCAATTGTGTAATAATTGCATACGAAAATATATGTATAATTATATAAAACATATTCTTTATAATACATTATTATATCATACTACTATTTCTACAAGCACAAAAGTTTAATAAAAAAATGCTTTAATTTAAAACCAAATCTTAGAGGTCAGCGACCTAAGTAATGGAAATTACCAACAACAATAAAAAGGATATATTTTTTACGGGACAAAAATCTAAAAACATTCATCGTGGTGTAGTTGTTTCAACAAAGAGAATGCTGCTGTAAATATGTTATATGATATGAGTATACCTGGTTATATGATACCGTGTTCCAAAAGTGGTCAGAGCAAAAATGTGCCAGAGCCACAAAGAGATGATGATTATAAACATATTATACGACCTTGTTTGTTTATCATTAGAGCATAATAATTTGTGTTGTAAATGGAAAGTGTATACTAACTGTAACTGTATTAGTAGCAAAAGTCTGTTTTTGTCCAAATTTTTAATGAAAATCTGCTATAGCAAAAAAGGTTAGTTTTTAAAACTCCTATGGCGAATTTAAGAAATTTAGATCCTGTACGTTGTATTATTAAAGCAGCAGAATCAGCTGCTAATTGGTTTCGTATAATCTAAAACTTACCTTGCTGTAAAACTGAATATTAATAATAGTCATAGTTAAAGTCTCGAATATTGTCTCTACTGTAAATTGTATTTTAATGAATATGTCTTTGAATAGTAGCTATCGTATAGGAAGTTTTCACAAATTTACATGACCCTTGATGTTTAAAACTAATAGGAGCCAAAATAAACTAAAAAGTCGTGAAGCGGGCCGACGACATCACAAGGCCAATCCGAAAAATTTGATGAAAGGTTTTCGGGAGTTTCGCACCTTGCAGTACATTACACTAATTAAATTCTGAAGTTTACGAGAAGACAGGGCCGTAACCAGAATACCAGGGTCCTTGAAAATAAAGTATCATGTCCATGTCTATGTCCGCAGAGACTAATTTAGCATTGGTTATAGTCATAAAAACTTACATTAACTAGAAAGTAAATTTACTTCTTATTCAGGGCCCCCATTATGCCCAAGGACAATACCAACAAGTGACGCCCGGCTCGTGTTGTCCCTCCAGTACGGCCCTGGACGAGAGGGTCGGTCGGCAAACGGGCTGAGGTCACACCCACTGCCCAGGTAATTATGGCACCGGCAAACATTTTACACAGCCCATTCAATTTTACAATACCTTGCTGTTTTTAATTAAACTGCCTGCACCCCTTGACTGAGAACGTTGCATAAGCGAGTTTGCTTGGATAAGCAAATTACACGGGGGAATAACTAAAAGGCATAGCGGAAAATTTTGGAATGTTTAGCTGGTAGTCAAAAGCGTCAACCATTGTGATTGTTTCTAGTTTTGTTGGTTTAAGCTGTCTAACTTAAGATCGTATGTATTCAGCGGTCCTGTCTTTTTCCTAACAGACATGTGGTCAAATGACTCTTGCCATATTTTATGCTTGTGGCAATTGTATATCTACGCTATAGGATATCAAGTCGTTCAATGGTGAAGTTTTGTAATGCAATGAAATTAAATTAAAGAAAATATAAACTGCTGAAGGATTAGAAGTGAGTATCAACATTGAGCGATACAGTAAAAATATCGATTAAAATACAAGTATGATCCGCGAGTTATTACGTAGAATACTGAAGTTAGTATTACTGGGTTTTAAAGGTATATTTTATGATCATTTTTAAAAACAAGGAATATATTATCGTATCCTTTTGAATAAAGTTACTCTGAAACCAGTTACCAAGAACACGGGTTACAAAGTGCTTCTCATATTATTTCATCACGTTCTGAGGGATCCATGGACGACAGACCGAGCGCAACTAACGCAAAGTGCCTTTGGTATCAGCGACTTACCTCAGAAATTTCATATTTTGCCCGCCGCCCGTTCGTTGTACGTCGGAATAACGCACGTTTAATATTCTATTTAATTAAATTCTCACAATTAAATTCCGTTCTCGACTGTTTTCGCAAGATGAGATTCGGTACATTCCGGGAGTCAATAGTAAAATGCTTGAATGTCTCATCAATTTAGTTACCGGTCGCGAAACTGTATTGGTTCGAGTTGGAACGTAACGTTTTCATTAATTAATGCTGCGGTAAATCTACAGAATTTACACTGCATTTTAGGTAATTAAAGTGAACAATGTGTTGACGTGTAGTGTTGCATTAGGTAAATAAATATATCTAAGAAGTATTACACATTGGCATTTTGACGACCGTCTGGTTTAGACCAGCTCGCAATGTTTTTTGATCCGGACTACAAAGCTGTTCCTCCTAGCGGGTTCGAGTCCTGGGTTTAAATCGGAATGATAAGTGCGAGCATTTGTACATTAATATATTTACGCATGTCTACAAGCTATTCTCAGTGGTTGACTATAACTAGTGTTATTATTGGAAAAAATATTGATTTCGTTTACAAATATTTTTTTATTAGCTTTATTGGAAGTGGGCTATTAGTACGCAGAAAAGAGAAAACCCTTTTACAAAATTTAAGTTAAAAAACTTTTTTACATACCTGAATTGATCTCTCGCATTAAGCGTTTCTTGTTTTATGGACAGAATCACGGGCCCTAAATCCTCGTCATTGGTGAAGTAGTTCCAATGTTCCGTTCCGTAGAAGTATTTTTCATAAGTCTCTTGTTCCACCGAGGTGAGCTCAAAGCCGCCCGACCTCTCCCACTGCTCTTCGATGGCGGTTTTTTTCTTAGGAGTGCTGCCACCGTTGTCACTGCTATCTTCCGCTGCTTCATCCAGAGATCCTGATCTTCGATGGCGGTCTGCAGACAACGAAAAATAAATTACTTACAATTCTTATCAAATCATGTTTAAATATGTAAAAAAAAATATATAATATATATGTATGTTATGTATAACTAAGATCTATTTGAATGCACTCTTTTCAGTGTACCTATTAAACTACAAAAATATTTATACAACAACTAAAGAACAGCTGTCGTTGTTGCTATTTTTTTTTCTGGTTTACTTTTGGTCTCATTAGTAAAAGTTGTTAAAACATCTATAAAAAAAGAAAATAGTATAAACAAATTATCACATTTTATCACATAATTCGTAATATCTACTTAATTTTTCAACAATATTTGGAATTCGTATAACTCGCTTGAAACAAGAATTAGAACAAAAATGTAGTGTAGATATTTTCCTTTACCGCGTACCAAGCATGTAACAGAAATGTAGTCTGACGCGCGAAACTTTTAGTTGCTTTACAGCAGATGCACGCTGCATTTTATCACTGTACATAATCAAATAACTTTTCTCCGTTATACGTGACTTAAGAACCTTTAGTCTGCAGCATTTCGCCAAAACTTATAAATAAAGAACATCGCAGCGTCATAAAACAGTAGGTCGTCTATGCGGTCCTGACGAGACAAGAATTCCGCGCGTTATTATTTCATGGCAATGCCGGGACTAATATCATTTTTAATTCACGCCCCGGAGTCAGCGTAATCCGATTACTAGACTATCCCGGGTGGGATAATGCCGCGATATTGTAAACAATATCCTGCTGTCGTCAGCTTTGCGTTCCTTAGGCACGTACCACAAGATATACATTTAAAATGAGTACCTATACCTAAATAATTTTTTCTTCGTACCATGCCTGTCAAAATTATTAACACAAAAATAAAGTATGGTTGGTTACATCGAATATAGGTTAAACTTCGAAGATACTAAACAAAATTCAATTTTAATTGTCTCCCGGATTCCATGTATATTTTTAAAGGCCTAAAAATCTGCCTTCACTTTAATCATTATCATCATCATTTCAGCCATAGGACGTCCACTGCTGAACATAGGCCTCCCCCAGTGACTGCCAGCCGGTTGGAAGCGGAACTCACTTGAATGTTTGCATGATTTCCGTTGGCGTCACAGATGTCTATAGTTATGCTTAAAGACTGATACCGCTAAAACCAATTCGCACTGAGCACGTGTAGTGGGCTATGGCCCAAACCACTTTATAGTTTTGTTGCGGCCTGTGCCCTGCAGTGGGAAGTATATAGGCATACTTTACTTTACTGGGCTTACGGACAGATAAACAAAAAAATAAACTCAATAATGGAACGAATAAGGGACTGGATGAAATTATAAGGATTAAGTAATCTGTCATTTACTATTTTAGCTTCGAAAGTCTTAAATAGCAATAATATAAAGATACAAGTGTACAATATTTGAATAAATGCGATGTGAAGTCATAAATCCAGGATACAGAAGCCGTTATCTCCCGAGCAGGTCCCGTGTCGGCTGTCGCACGTCAGCCATCGGCTTACCTCGTCGCTTTCACTCCACTTCACGCAGCCACCAAATTTAATTTCACTTCGAATACTGGTTGTTCCTTACGCCGTGTCACTGTAATTTCGTTTGGATGCTGATACATTATTCTCCCTTTACTCGCTATGCCACCAATTCACCACATAGCGCAATAATTCGATTCCTAAAAATAATACTATCAACTCCACAAGGTAAATCATATTATTTATAAGGGAGATCAATTAAATAATCCGTTTCTCATTTCGTTTCGCTACTTATTATAGAATCTGAGCTAAATGTATTAGATGTTGTCCGATGTTGTCCAATATTAACATTTATAAAATGTCTAATTACTCACACTGTTTATTCCTTAACAGCAACAGAGTTATTCAATTTCTAAGTCCCGCACTTATTATAAGCTTAAACTTGCGGTTTTAATATATTTTTGAGCTTCTAGAAATAGTGACATAAGCACTTATATTCGCATCTGACTTGTGGGTTTGTCCTCGTGGAACGAATATAAACGAAAAGTGAGGTCATAGCATTGTACGTAAATAATTCAGATTTATGCAGTTGTTTTCTTTATGAAATAGACTGTCATTTGATTTTTTTTAAAGGCAATACGTACTTATTGACAGTTATCTTTAATCCAGTCTTGGCACGAATTCATAACTGGTGACCAAATTCTTTTCTTTCTATTTTTATTGGAATCGATACCTCGAAAAGACAGCTTTATTTTTCTTATTATTTGAATTTGTGATAAATAATATTGATGTGATGCCATAAAATATTCCTAACCGTAGAACTTATGTGAAAGAAACTATCTTCATCAGAAAAAGCTTGTCTCGTAAGAAATGTGACATGACTTTTATCGCTATAGGCACGCGATCACGTAGAAGTGATACAACGTAATGCTTATAACCGGCCGATTGCGAGTTAGACTCGCACACCAAGGGTTCCGTAGCACCACAATAATACATTTCTTAGTGCATACTTGGGCACTGTTCAAATTATTGTTTGCTTTAGAATTGTTAAATATAATCGCAAGAAATTTGTTCTGCAACCGTTTTCACAATAGAACAACAAAAAAAAAACTCGTACAGTCAACGGCAGGTCAACCCATCCAAAATGTCCGACGCGTAGAGATCAATATCAATTGAGAAAATTTTACGTTTCGTGGTAGGTAGGTAGGTGCTGTTGTCTGAACCGTTATTTATTAGGTCGTTCGATTAAAATCTAGGGTATGAAAGCTATATACACTCGCTGCTATTTTAAAATGACTTAAATATTTTTTATGAATACTGCTCGGCTAATAATCTAAAATTAAATATTAATAAATGTCATACTATAACTTATACCCAAAAAAAAAACGACCGAAGATGTTATTTAATTATAAATTAAATAACATCTTGATTAAAAGAGTAACGGATTAAAAGAGTACCTGGGAGTATAGGTACCTAGACAAACTAGATTTTGCGTCTCATGTTGACAAGGTCACTGCTAAAGCATATTAGGGCCTGGTGACCTGTAATACAGGTATTTTTATACCTATCTCAGGCACCAGACTCTCACATTATAGGTATTATCACTGAATGTAATGCTTCTACTCTGTTGACGAATTCTTAGAGACTAATTTTAATAATGTTACGAAACTTGACATTTAAAACTGTATTTTTAATTGAAAATAGTGTGACTTATTTACCAACTTATTATGTATTTAGACTTATTTGTTATTATTTTTTTTTGTTTTATTCTGACATTGTTGTTTTTTTTTTTTTTTTTAATTTTCTTTTGACGTCTGTATTGTATTTTATTTTGTGGTTGTATTTTATCTTAGGTAATTAATTCAAACACGATGTATATTGTTATTGAATAAATGAATTGAATTGATTGTAAACCTATGTGAAGAGTAAATAAAATTTTAAATTATTATTTAAATTATATAAAATGTTAGGTTTTGTCCTCCGACAATGCAAAGACTTCAAAAACATAAACACCTATATGGTACTATACTATATAATTCCTTAGTAAAAAGTCATTTAGAATACGCATCTACGGTGTGGAACCCTATTTATGCTACTTATATAGAACAGGTGGAAAAGATTCAAAATAAGTACCTAAGAAGACTGAGTTATAAATTTAGAGACTAATTCAGCGCAACTTCAGTCATTGTAATTACGGCGTGAATATAAGGATTAGGTGTTTTTGTTTAAAATTATAAATAACTGTATGGATTTTTCGTCCCTGCTCAGCCGTATTTTATCCAGATGTCCTAGGTTGAATGCTCGCTCCATCACAGTTTTCTCTGCTCCTTTCTGCAGAACTAAGTATTCAAAAAATCGTTTTCTTGTCCGTGCAACACACATAATGATCGTTATAAACATATTATTGATATATTTAACTCCAAACTTCATGGTTATATTTAATCTGTTAAGCAAGTTGACCAAGCATAGTGGTCTGTATATTAATTTGCCTAGATTAATTACGGGTACTTTGTATTATATAATTTTTTCTTTCTTTCAAACAATAACGTACCATGCACATCAGCATGTATTAAAACATACCTATTTCATAAGTCTTCGCTATGTAAATACTTAAGTTGGAAACTGCTCTGGCTAGTGTTAATAACATAATTCATACACTTAAGAGATATAAATGTTGTTTGTTTCTTTGAATAAATAAAAAAAAAGAAAAAAATACAGGTAAACCTATTGCGTTGCGGTAAACATTATGCTAAAGCCGGACAGACAGACATACAGCCAGACAAGAAGAAAAAGTTTATGAAAAGGCTTATGTAAAATATTACTAAGCAGTAATTTAATGTAGCAGTAAAGTAAGGGTACCCTAAAACAAACTATTCCACTACTACATTACTTGGTGAGTAGGTATTCGTTTTTCGAGATATTACGTAAACTTGGTGCGGCACGGTATTTCAGTTCGCCCGCTCTAAAGTTAAATCAACTTCAATTATTTTTTTCATTAACGTTTCCATCACAAGATTGTCAACATTCTAGTGTCCCAAAATCGGAAAGTGACAATGGTGACAGTTTATCAGAATAAATTATCAAAACTTTGACAACAGCAAAAATAATTTTCACTCAGTATCATTTTTCTTGTCAATTAGCGACTTTAATTTAGTAAATGTAAAAACTTGGAAGTTCTCCACTTGTAAACTTTCAGATTTTTATTTTGCATGTCGTCAGACGACAACTTTAGTAAACTAAAGTTATAAAAAACCGGACAAGTGCGAGTCTTAGTCACCCACCGAGGGTTCCATACAAATTCGTATACTATAAATAGTTTAGGAGTCGAGTTTAATTGCGAATTAGTTATAATATTTTATTAAAAATGAAATGTTTTCAGATTTTTCCCTGTACTTGTAGACGATATTACTTTCCAAATTTTATAGTTCTAGGTCAACTGAAAGTACTTTATTAATTTTGATT
Source organism: Anania hortulata (assembly GCA_963576865.1). Classification (NCBI taxonomy): domain Eukaryota; kingdom Metazoa; phylum Arthropoda; class Insecta; order Lepidoptera; family Crambidae; genus Anania; species Anania hortulata. The sequence continues at coordinate 12,716,704 of OY756400.1, forward strand.
TCCTAGAGAGTGTCGAAATATAATTTTTTGCGAAGTTTAATTTTTTAACAGCACGGGACTTTAGACCTGAATATAATTTCAACTTGATAGCTCCACGCGTACCCGAGATAAAGATTCCCGAGAATTAAGCTTTTTCCTATTGAGGTACGAGACCCTAAAAAGGGAAAAGTTGGTTTGGATGTAACTACTCTTACGATTTTAATAGTTATTTTACTAATGCTCTTTATAAACCTATGAAAAAGTCAGTCTAGTAAAGCGAAATGCTTGCAGTTTACCTGTTGATGACATTTAACAGTAAGACCGACTTGAACGATAATCACTAAAAGCCGATTGACGCACAAGCTAATGACCAGCAGTGGGTGTAAATTGCTGTAAAGATAGAAGTTTTCGAAGCACACAATCTTAAGTAGGTCAAAGAAATGTGCTACGAAACTGCCTTAATTCGTTGTCTTTGTAAAAGACATGCCATAAATTAATGAGGTGTACTATTTGTACATATCGCAGCGTAAAACAAAGGCATTTCCAAAATCGTGCCCTCACTATTGTGTGTGCATTAGTACGAGTTACCAGTCTAAGCAGATTAGCGCGAGATCTGAATGAAGGCGGCTCAGCGAGGATTAATCCTCATGTGCTGGGACGTCTGTGTGATAAATCTTGAAGCGATGGAGGAGACATAATATACATTGTTCTGTAATGATTTTAAACATCTACATCCCTGTTTTTTTATTGAAATTCCGGGACATGGATCGGTATCAAAATTGACAGACAAATCATTGACATCTCATCACATATCATAAAAAATTAAATTCATAAAATAGAGTCGCTACAAACTTCATTAAATGAGAAAAACCATTATGTCGTAACTAAGATAAACTTGATAGTAATCAGAGTATTTTTGCGAGCACTGTTCAGATGTTACTAATCGGTGTAATAGTGCAAAAAACCAGAAGTTTATAGTGATTGATGACCTCTCGCGAGCCGCGGTGTACCTCTGGGCCCTTTGAGAATGGATTGGATATCCAATTTGGGAATGGTGTAGTGCAAATCAATAGATTCTTGACCTCGAAAACTATCAATCGTACATAGATTGTGCAAAATAATTTATATGATCGGACTAACTTACCTAGTGACGTCAGATCCTCAATTATGTGAAGTAATCTCGTCCTCATTGTGTACAATGTAGTACGCACTTTTTGCTACTGCACTGATTACAATCTTCAAAGTTAGGCGCGTGCTTGAACGCGTCAATAAACTAAAAAATAAATAACCGGAACGTGCCCGCACCGTCACCTATCAATGTCATCTGTCACCTGTCAATGTCATTATTTCAAAGGATAAAACTGGACACAACTTTCAAAAAGAAGGGAAACTAAGTAGTAAGTAGGTATTTATAGCATATAATCTTTTTTGTACTTTAAGGATTGATAAATACATACTAACTGGGTCGGGCTGGGGATAGGATGAGGACGAGATTACTTCACATAATTGAGGATCGGACGTCACTAGGTAAGTTAGTCCGATCATATAAATTATGTTCCTTAATCTCGTCCTCATTGTGTACAATGTAGATGTTCAAAGAGGAAAGTTGTGTCGACAAAGCAATATAAACATTTATTATGATCATTTATATGATTTGCTAAAGTCTTAGCACATGATAAAACTTTATTTTATTAACTATCTATTGGTAGATGCCAAATTCAAGTTTTATCTAACAAGGATATAGTTGTTTGATTAATTCATTGGAATTAATCAACCAACCCTGTATATCGATACAACCCTGTATATCGATACAATCCTGTATGATGATACACCCTGTGTGATGATACACCCTGTATGATGATACACCCTGTATGATAATACAACCCTGTATGATGATATAACCCCGTATGCTAATACAACCATGTATATTGATACAGTCCCATCCCATTTGATGACACAAACCTGTACCTATTTTATACCATACAGGTGGGCCAAAAAATGAGTAGGAATTCTCTAAAATCAAAAATAGCAAATTTTACTTTAATTGCAATACTCTTTTATTTTTGTTAAAACTGTATGTCTTTATGAATTTATAGATTTGCTGGGACTGAGACTGATAATCCACCTGTTGTACACTTTTGCACTTGTTGTGCAATAAAGTTTTAAATAAATTCTCCTGGCTATTAAGTATGTATATTCTTTACGAATAAACTAGAGATCACGCAAACGAAATCGCGGGGCAACAGCTAGTTTAATAAGTTGTCATGGAAATGGAGCCAATGCTTTGAACTATTAATATCCGTCTCATTTATCCAGTAGTATGTAGTACATACTTAGTACATGGTTACCTAACAAGGTAAATTTATAGATGTGCAAGTAGGTAGTTAAGCTTGTATTTCTTTTGAAAAGATTTATTTTATTTTATATAATAAGAAAATCTAGTAACCTTTTAAGTTATCATTGTCTGTAATACAATTTTTTATGCAAATAAATTAGTCTTATTCTTAATAACTCCTGTTTAAGGTGTAGTTCCAAAGTAAAGGAAACTAAAATAAATAATATGGATGTTTACTATGGCAAATCTTTCATTAATTATATGTTATAAATAAGGAAATTATATACAAATACTACCAGTATTGTTCCAGTAGGGATCCTATTTTGTTGACAATAGTTTCAACATTACTTTACTGAGAAAGATTGATTTTTACTCATCTTCTTAGAAAACTGTTATATGTGTTACACTTATATGGCTGGAAATCAGTATGAGACTCCTGCACTTTATGTGTGGATCCCTGGTAGGGTATATTAATAAGTTAATGAAACAGTCTGAATACTTATTTAGAAAAAGATTCAATGACTGGTCAATTCTTGTAAAGCTAATAAAAAATTAAATAAGTAATAATTTACCAATACATCACATCGGATAAGATAGAAAGTTTACTCCGGCTCAAAATACTTGTAGCAGCCTTACAGCCTTAGTCCAATAACAAGGTAAGGCAACATTTATTGCCTGCATTGCCTTAATTATTGCCACTGATCAATGCCTCTATCGTGTCATCCATTTATTTATTTTTTATTTTTTTAAATTAAGTTCATTAGAAATTTTCTGTCATTATTTATCATCTCCATTTTTGCTTTACATGGTAATTTAATATCTAATAAAATTATTTATACATAGACTTACATAGGTACTTGACAAACTTCAATTATAATTGTAAGATTCATGCTTATGTAGTAGTATATTTTTTATGAAGTTTATAGTTTCATGGATACAATTTTAATTTTCTAATATGTTTTAATAAATCATATTTTATTATAATCATCTATTTAAATATGAACCTTTGTTATCCACCTGGGATAATTCAGTTTATTTACTATCTTTAGTATCTTGATAATTTAATGATTGGATGATTATTTATCTTTGTCTTCAATTTTAGGTATCAAACATTTTCACAAATGATAAAATGTCTAGAAATATATGGTTTATAACAAAAACATATTAAAAATATATTTAGGTCAGATTTGAAAATTCAAGTTATCATTGGAACTTTGTGTCTAGTTTTGAATTTCTCTTACTTTTCCAAAGGTAGCAGGTACCTACTTTAAAATTAAAATAATTGGTTTTCGACCTTATGACAAGTACATAAGGATCAATTATGGTGCGACATTTTTGCCTGTAAATAAAGCTGCATAAATCTTTCCATGGGTTTTTACTGACTGAAAATATTGGAATATAACATATGTATAATTTTTAATTTTGGTAATTTTTATCTTGTTGTTAACAAGGAGAATTATTTTTCCATATCTGTAACAGTGATCTTCACTCACATTATTTGTAAGTAAGACTCATCTTGAGTGTGTCTTTATTTATAAATTTTCTGAGAAATTATTTACACTTGATGAAGACTAGAAATAATCTAACTAGCCATGGCGATCAGCTAGAATAATAACCTTAAGTCAGTAACAGTGTTAAATTTTAATTGCTTTCATAGATTATTATAGAATCTTGAGAATTAAGCTTGATACTATAAGAATTTAAGGTTTACCCGGTTGTGACCAGATCTAATATTATAAGTTACACAAATGGGATACCATATCAGTTGTATAGGAACATACAAACATACACCAGCCAACATGAATTTGTCATGGTCTCCAAACAAGGAGTCAACTTCCCTGTACTACGAGGTACAAGACAATGTATCTCGCCAGGGTCATTCGAACAGAGTATCGAACCTGGGACCTTTTACGTTAAGGCACTTCACGAATCAAGTGGACTAATGATCTTTAAGTCACAGATATCAATTAGCAATTTCAAGTAATGTTTATTTATTTATTTAAGCTTTTTAGTAAAATATAAGAGAAAAAAATAAAAAAACAATATGGTCATAACTACATGAACTATTGGAGTAAACAGGTTGTTTTCTATGGTATGCTTTATAAAGTCTTGCCCTCTTGGGCCAACATCAAGAAGTACCTCAATTATATACTTGTGGAAATCCATACCGAGATAAACCATAATTTGTAAAAGCGCTATTTATCATTGACTTGTATGTATATAAATGGGGCAGAATAAGACAAGCAGATCTGAAACCAACAGATTGTCTTGGTACCATTAATGGTTGCCAAAGGCCCAATTTAATACTAACAACTGATGAAATTATTAAAAACTTAAAATCTTTATAAACAGACTGAAATTGTCTAGGTAAGTATGTGACTTGTTTACATAAGTACTCAGAATTCCTTGAGCCTTCAATATCAGCAGGCAAAGGAGCTTCTTTCATAGCCTCCTTAGAGTCAAAGTGTTAAGTTGAAAAAATTACTAAGACGGAGGGCATTACCTCATGGTCTCGGTACCCATATTCTCCCTCCTCTCTTTTTTTCTTCAGTGGCATTCGAAGATATGTATCGCCTTGATACCTTTGTGTTCGACTATATTTTCAACTTCAATTGATGAAGTCGGTCTCTGGTCAACCTTATAAGATGATTTGCAGACCCGCAATATTATAACAAAAATTTTAAGCCACAGGCTAACCCCTCGTGAAAGCAAGTGGAAGTGTTATAATTCTGCTGCGAGACAGACAAGAGGAATAATTGTTCTCTCGGTACATATGATGCGCTAGAATAAATTTATTATATTAATAACTTACCTAATGCTATTACAGATCCTTTGTAGTATATTTCTGGTGCAACATTATATCGATCTCATGGTCAACTCTTCATGAAGACTAGAGCCATAATGTTATGTCTCAGGAGGAATACCTCGAGGAGACGCTTCAGACTGAACAAAAAACCACTGGCCACTCCATCGTTAAGGCCAGTGCTTCTGTACAGAGCAGTTTCTGTGGAGTCATTCGGAGACATGACAGACAACTAGAATGAACATAATGATCACCAACGGCCAACCTCCCGTGAAAGCTCCGATGTCATTCATTCTGAGACATGAGAGACAACTAGAATGAACTTAATGATCACCACGGCCAACCTCCCGTGAAAGCTCCGATGTCATTCATTCTGTCTCGTTTGCAGGCTGAAGAATAACGCCACTCTGTCACACACACTCCTTGTTTTCATGATTAATTTCTGGCTGATTATGTTGTTGGAGCAAAGGCCACGTCTCGGCGAACGTAGTGTAGGACGCTTCTCAACTCGATGGGCCGACGAACTCAGGATTATGGCTGGATACATTTGTATCAAAGCAGGAGATCGTACTCCTTGGCGCTCTTTGCGTCCTTCCCTTACGTCCAGCAGTGGGCTGTAATAGGCTGAGATGATGGTGATGGTGATGATATTATATTTTAGTGTGCTGTGGTGGTGATAGAAATCGTAATAATCGTAATAATTGAGCCGAGGTATCGGTCCAACAATTTCACAAATTCAACTGACAAGTTTTGTTTTCCAGCCACCATACTTTTACACAAACATCACCGTATTTTCTTCTTGGATTTTTGCATTTGTATGTAAGCTGTAAATCACTAATTAGTTAAAAAACTAATTTATTCTAAATATTTACGTCTTCAGTGCTGTGTACAAAAAAGTACAATGACATTGACAGGTGACAGATGACATTGATAGGTGACGGTGCGGGCACGTTCCGGTTATTTATTTTTTAGTTTATTGACGCGTTCAAGCACGCGCCTAACTTTGAAGATTGTAATCAGTGCAGTAGCAAAAAGTGCGTACTACATTGTACACAATGAGGACGAGATTAAGGAACATAATTACAGTTTTATGTGTATGATGATAATGTTTTTTTTTAACTTAGAATGAAAAGTACCTATGTGAATTTTTATTTCAAACTAGCTGTTGCCCACTACTTCGTTCCCGAGAATTCTTCCCGTGCGTGCTCACTCACCAAAGTTCTAGCGGAAAATATTTTAGAATTAGACAACCAAACGTTAACTTTTAAATCTAAGCATAATATTTCGCAAGGACAGGGAGGTCCACTTGTTACAATGTTGTCACTAACGTGACCCTAAAGTGGTCCTCTTTAGTTAGGTTGTCATGTATGGCGAACATGAAGGGTGATTTGTTCTGACAGCCGTATCTTTACTATCTTAGACATTTAAAGGTCCTTTTACCTTACGTTGTGGTAGCCTTGTATTGTATTTCTGATTTAGACTGTTATTATTCTCGAATAAAAATAGCAAAAGGTTAGTTGCTATAATTATAAGTTCCTATCATGTCACCTATTATTTGTCTTACTGATCAAACAAGAACTACCTACTTTTAAAAATCTTATTAACCCAGAACTAGTTATGGTCTTTAATTATAAAATTTTTACCAAGCATTACCCTTCTAAAACTAGCTCGTTTCTAATTACCTGTTTTACAAAGTAAATTAAAAACTAGCTTTTGCCTGCGACTTCATCTGCGTAGACCTCTGAATTAAGCCAAAGAGGAATGAATAATCATCCCACAAGAACACAAAACATAAAAAATATCGTATGTATTTAATTTGATTAATGTATGTATGTAGTATGCATATGTGTGCCAAATTAAAACCTGCCCCCCTAGCACGACCACCAAAACACGATATGATATAGCGATTTATCGAAACCAACTGCAAAAATATGATAGATATAGCCGCCATATTGAATCGCCGTGCCGGTGATGTCACGATGATCGCTGTTACGATAAAAATTCAACACGGAGTCATCATATTTTCAAAAAAAAGAAACCGTCAGTGTCGATAAATCGCTATATCATATCGTGTTTTGGTGGTCATGCTAGGGGGGCAGGTTGTAATATAATAATGTAATGTGTTGTAATACACAATTATGTATAAGAATACCAAAATGTTTATTCTCAATAATTTTCAACCCTCAAGGGGGTAAATAGAGTGTGGAGCTCTTTAATATAAGTACTAATGTAATGTTATATTAATAAAATATCTAAAAGTACAGTACAGATCTACTCGATTTATCGGTGTAATGTTACATTCGACAAAATAATTAGTCGGTTCAGTATAGTGTAGTTGAAATAAACATGGGTAAGTTGGTTTTCGGTGAATTGTTACATCGGGGAATTAAAGCTTGGTACTAATGAGGCATCGATCAATGGAGCAATCGACCAATGGTTTTCGTGGAAATGAAATTCGATAATTTGAGTTTCGATTTTACGTAGGGAACCCTTTAGAGCGTGCTTGCTTGAGCAACAAACATCTAAACACTTTCACATTTCTAATATTAATAACATAACATTTATATAATACAATATCTTATTGCTGCAACGTGTTCCTCCCTTACTCTAAGTGTGTCAGAGGCAGATATAAATCTTAGGTATGGTATAACGGTGCGAACGGAATTGCCCTGTAACTCATATACAGGGAATTAAAGTTTCAGTTGCCCAGTCACGGCTTATTGCCTCGAAGATGTTATTAAGTGGCCATAACACGTTCAGGGTCACAGTAAGTTATCACCCTGATATATTTACTACAGAGATATAGAAATAGAGATAGAAAAATTTGATTATTGTAACAGTAAAAATGGGTTTTTGGGGGTAATATGTTAAATTAATTATGCTGCAATTAATAAGTTACTTGGAAATAATAATACAATACAATAATAACATCTTTGATAAAATACTTCTTTTGAGTTAGTATAAAAATAATATTTCGTAAAAAAGAAAATGGGGTACGATCTATTAAGAGATCTAATAATAATCCTCTTGCGTGCCGACAAAAAATTATGGGTAAGGAATTAGGGTCCACAGTGGGATATCGGCAGTTGAAGAGTAACAGACAGATAAATAAGGTCTAATTTATTAGATACAATCTTCTAGGGGATGATTCTACTACTCAGTTACATAGTAACTACATTGAGATAATGTTTTTGTTATCGCATTAGATACCTATGTTATATTTGTCTGTCGGTAAAAACTTGAACAAACCAGATAGTAGGACTACTGAGTGTGTTTTCTTGTTCGTTTTTAAAACTTTTTGATATAACGCCGAATGTTTGCTCAAGAAAGAATATAATAGTGAGTGAAGGCTGTTAGCGCCGATTTTGCAGGACTTTTTGGGACATGTCTGGAAAGTTGGAAGTGTTTGTGTTATTGTTGGAGTGAAGGTTGCCCATTGGTTTATAAATGAATACAAATAAATTTTCGCCAATCATCATGGTTTTAAAGGAAGAAATCAACATTGACAGTTGATAACAGTTCAAGCACTGCACTTTTGCGTACCTACGGAGCCGACACGTAGATTATGACAGTAAAGCTGGCCCACTGACTTCACATCTCTCAGCGAGCTACGGAAAAGTCGATGCTTAGAACTTGAAATGGAATTTCGTTAAGAGATAAAATCCCCAACGAGGTTATCCGGCAGAAGACCAAAGTAATGGAGATAGTTCTTAAATGTAGCAAGCTAAAGTGGCAGAGAGCCGGCCACATCTGTTGCAGAACCGATTGAAGGTGGTGGAAACGGGTTCTGGAGTAGAGACCTCGTCTTGGCAAACGTAGTTTAGGACGCCCTCCAGCTCGATGGACCGACGACCTTAGAAAGATGGCTGGCAGTGGATGGGTGAAAAAAGTGGGGGATCGTGCTCTTTGGGGAGGCTTACGTCCGGCAGTGGACTGTAATAAGCTGTCATGATGATGATGACTTATGCGTAAGAGCGTTATCTGTATGTTACCCATTATACAGGATAAAAATCTATTCGTGTAAATTACTTAAGGATTTGTGTATACTCATGATAACAAACAACTTTGCCCAAGAAACTACCTTACCTATCTCAACTTAATTTTGGCAGTGTAAGTTTGCCGTCCACGTTTTTGTTTAGAAATAGTTTCGTATACTAACAAAATTAAGTTGAGTTAGGTAAGTATTTTCTTGGGCAAAGTTGTTTGTTATAAGTAGCATGTTCTAATAAAAATAAAAATTTACATTTAAAAAATGTATATTAGGTATAAATTATTATATGCCTATGAGGCAGAATTGTGAATAGAATAGCACAGTGATACAACTACCAATTATTGTACCTGCAGTTACATACGATCCACGATAAATATTTTCTGTTTTTTTTCTGTCATCCTTGTGCCACAGACCCAGTCAGAGACGCCCACGATTTCATATTACGGTTCTTCAAACTACGGTTGAAGATGTACTTTATTATTATCTTTTTGTTACGTACGGAGTAATCAGGCAATGTACAAAAGTAAGCCAATTTAGAAAAGTTTGTTTTCTGTATTAACCCGGATTGGGAGTCGAACCGACCTCCGATTAAGGCTAATCATCGCGCCCACTACGCCATTGCATCGTCATTACATATTAGAACATTAAACGGCTCGTAGTCATCAACCTAATACAGAACCTCAAATTTCTTCAACCGATTTTCTTTCAGCTTTGGTAAATTCAACAATTATTGTATATTCTTATCGTTATTTCATGAGATAATTATACCTGTTTGTAGACGTAATAAGTTATAAAACCGTACATTTTTATTTAGACCTTGTCTGATTTGACAATGAAAGTACCTGAGCTTAACTAACTAAGATGTGTTTGATAAACGAAACACAGCCAAAAGAACTATCCACTGATTCTCCATCCTTATCAATTACAAAAGTAACGATAAAATGAAAAACGCACTTAAATTAAATTGACCTTAAAATGACATCGTTAATAATAACGATGTTAATGCTCGGGCAACAATCTACCCACATGAATGCTTTCGACATAACTGTGATCCAAGTTCCAACCCGCTCATAATAGGGCTATAATATACATAAGGATGAGTCACAGTGTCTGGATATAAATTACATACTTATTTAGGATCAACAAGTTCGACGTGCGAGTTATATACTTGTATAAGTAGCGGAAAATTAATGATTGATAGTAAATATAACACTATACTTTTAGTTTCGAAAGATGAAGTCGTAAATACGTTTCACATCTTGTAAAAACTTTTGTGAGATATTATTATTTTACTGTCATGTTAACGATGACTAAAAAAGACTGAAAGCAAGTGTTCGTAAGGCACTGTTCCCGCCGTTCAAGATGAGAGGTCAGGACGGAACATTTCCTCCCTAGAGTGAGTAGACTCCTTTTAATCCACTACACTGTATCCACAGGGCCCTAGCCCCATCTAACAATAAATACATAAAAATACTTAAATACTGCTGAGAGCGAGCTGCACCCAGGTCGAAAGTAGCATCGTTAGGACTGTAGACCGGCAGTGTGGACCCCCTGTCGGTCTGGCAGACTCAGAACATAATGATGGTTATAAAAAATTTAAATAAAATTTTAAATAGTACAATTTATAATATGATACTAGCTGCCCCGGCGAACTTTGTACCGCCTTTTAATATATTTTTTTAGATTTTTCCGATGTTTTAATACATGGGGCACACTAAAAGTTTTGCACTTCTAGCTAATCAGAACTATTTGAATTTCGAATGTTATATTTTTTTAAACGTTGCAACCTTATTATCAATAAATGAAAACAATTGGCGGGAAATGATTTGTCAATTATTTTTTATCACAAATCAAAGTTCTACGTACGCAACGAAAATGGAATTAAGTCGAAAAGATTTTAGAGCGATGATTTTTTATGATTTTAAAAGTTCTCTCTTTCCGCAAGACTGTGCCGCTCGTCTTCAAAATGCTTTTGGGAGAGAAGCACCTTGAGGCGATGGTTTGCTGAATTTGAGAGAGGTCGAGTTTCTTTACATGACGAATTTCGTGAAGGGCGGCCTTCAACTGCCGTCATCGAAAATAATGTGGCTACTGTTAAGCGGCTGATTGAAGAAAACCCGCGGATTACCTATGAGCCAAATTCAGAAAATTTCACACAGAGAATTGAAAGTTCGGAAACTTTGCTGTCGTTGGATCCCTCATGAACTGACAGCGGAGCAGAAGCGGGCTCGCGTGGAATGGTGCTCACAGATGATGATGATGACTGAAGTACGACCACGGACATTCTAATGCTGTTTATGACATTGTCACAGGAGACGAAACGTGGATTTATTGTTTTGAACCCGAAAAAAAACAGCAATCTTGTGAATGGGTGTTTCAAAATGAGAACAGGCCAACAAAAGTGAGGCAGGCGAGAAACGTTGGTAAAAAAATGATCGCGTTTTTTTCTCAGCTACGGGTCCCATCTGTACAATTCCACTTAAAGATTAAAAGAGTGTTAATGCCGAGTGGTATTCTACTATTTGTTTACCCAGGGTGTTAGAAAAGGTTCGCGAAAGACGACCCAAAAGCAGCGTTCTCCAACATCATGACAAGGCTTCTTCACACACGGCCAACAAAACAAAAAAAAATTTTTAGCTTCCGAAAAAGTACAACTCGTCACCCATCCTGCGCATAGCCCCGACCTAGCAACCTGTGATTTCTGTATTTTCCCCAAAATCAAAGATTTGATGAGAGGTTTTACTTTTACCAACTCCGAAGAGGCAGTGATAGCGTTCAATCAGCACGTAGAAAACATGCCTTCAGATCTGTGGTCCTCCTGTTTTAAAAAATCGTTCGATCGCATGAAAAAATGTTTAAAATGTAAAGGAGGGTATTTTGAAAAGCAATAAACAAAATATTTTGGTTATAACATGTTGTTTTTTTAAGTTACGCAAAACTTATAGTGTGACCTACGTAGTTATTCTGCTATTCGGGGCAGATACAAATTTAACAAATCAAAGATCATAAAAATCGGTCCACCCGTTCTTGAGTTATAAATGGTGTAACTAACCCGACTTCGTTTTATACTTAGTCTGGCCATAAATACTGTTACAATTAAAAATAAACAAAATATTACATTTGAATTTAGAATCTGTCATTTTTATATGATTGTTCATTGAGTTTTCTCATTCTGGCGCCAATACATTGTACAACATTTTGCGATATTAAAATGGAGTGGGAGTGGGGTGATAAAGAGAACCGAATCGCTGTGATTGCATTACACAAAGTAGGTATGGAGCCAAATGCAATTTTTAAAACTCTCCATACGCTTGATATTAGTAAAATGTTTGTGTACCGGGCTATTAATAGGTACAATGAGATCTCCTCTGTTTGTGATAGAAAGAGATCTGGCCGTCCACGTAGTGTTCGTGCGAAAAAGGTGGTCAAAGAAGTAAGGAAAAAAATTCGAAGAAATCCTGTCCGAAAGCAAAAGATTTTTATCTCGGGAGATGAAGATAGCACCTAGAACCATGTCGCGTATTTTAAAAGATGACTTAGGACTTGCAGCCTATAGGAGACGTACTGGTCATTTTTTAACTGATAATTTAAAAAAGAATAGGGTGGTAAAATCGAAACAACTACTGAAGCGGTACGCAAAGGGAGGTCACAGAAAAAAATTGTTTACGGATGAGATTTTTTTTACAATTGAGCAACATTTTAACAAACAAAATGACCCTCTTTATGCTCAAAGCTCTAAGAAAGCTTTCCAATTAGTCGAAAAAAAAACGATGAAAATTTAAGAATTCTTGAAAATTCAGATGCGTCACCTCACCTTTCCATAACGAGGTGCCTATACTGCAATCATAACTATAAACCAACCCTAGATAGGTAGACGTAGATAGGGTTGTCCGGTTTGACCACTATACAAATGATTATATAGCTTGATAAGTAAATGTCTGATATTATTTTGGGCTATATAGGGTGTTAAAACCATAGCGTAAATATAAGGGTTGATTCAGAATAGAGTTTACGGAAAAAAAAAATTAATAAATCCATTGTAAGTTCAGAAGACATTGGTCGGACCGCGCCCATGGCCAAAATGCCGGTCTTGAGGTCCTGGGTTCGAATCCCAGTGTTCGTCTTAACTTGTTTTATTATAGGCGAAAGCGAGGTTATTGCACTATGCTGGCTACTAATAGGTATCAACCGTGTGATCGTGCCAAAACGAGCATTAAATTAATTGATTTGGGATATTTTTGTCCGTCTCATTTTTTTTGGTTCTTTTTAGTATTTTTGTTTAAAAAATATATTTTAGCTTAATTGAAATCGATGCTAAGCTTATTACTAATTTAATATGTCCTAGAACTTCTGTCGTATAGCAAAAACCAAATGACCTTCGGTACTTTTAGCACGAGCTATTGGTGATTTTGCGACTGTGTTTGTGACTTCTACCAGGTTACTGGTAGTGTGATCTAGTAAAGTGACTATCGCTACAAATCTAAACTGTTTTTATATTTTTTTAAAGTCTAGTACAATTTAGATAAACTACTAAAATATGTAAAGTAATCTCCAGTTATTGTTAATTTACAGTCATAATTCTGCGTAATGTTGAGTTGCAAACTCATTTTTGTACACATCTGCAATTGTTTTGGTTGGTTGGTGTTATATTATATGGCCCACTGGGTGTTAATATCACCCCCCTAGTAATATTTACTATATACGTATAGAGCGGAGCCGGGATGACCGGGTCACTAGCGGAACTGTATCGCGGTACATTCGAATGGGACGTGACTTTTGAATGGTATGGCAGATAAGAGACGGCAGGCGCCGATACTCCTATCGCAGGGTTGTCGACTGTCGTGTGTCATAGTTAACAAAGGGACGAAATATGAGAAGGTATGGAGGTATAGATATAAATGAAGAGGAAAAATTTTAAGGAAAATAGAAGAAACTAGTTGTTTCTTGCTCTTTTAAGATAACCGATGTTAGGGGAACAATTTTACAATTGCAGTGACAAAAGTTGAGATGGAGGGTAATACTTACATACACTAAGTATTATTATTAGAGATTAATTAGCATACTAGCAAAGATACTGAAGTGACAAATAAAGTTTTATATTAAAGGACTGTAGTTCATTCTGTTTCGATAGAATAGCTCCTACCAAAAGTCAGTCTCGCATCACATTTGTAGACCTGGCTACATATCTTGTGTTATCTAAATACAGGGTTACATTTCACGGTAGTGCCAATTTTTCAGGGACCACTCAGAATCAGTAACTGTTTTTTTTCTTCAGTTTTAACTCTTTCATTCTGCATTTGAAAAATAGAATACGTAGAAAATTTACAATAATTCGATAAAATTGCACCGTATGTGCACTGCATGATGTTCTTATTGGGGCGGCATCGGTGTACGCCTGTGATCTCTGATGTATGACGGTGCATCTCGCGTTTTCTTTATTTTTTTTCGGAATTTTTTAAGTATATTTTACTCCAGAAATACGACGAATGAAATTAATTACAATTAATTAGTATTTTATATTGTTCTATAGACCTTATTTTTAAAATTTGGCACTACTTTGAAATGTAACCCTGTATTTAGATAACACAAGATATGTAGCCAGGTCCAAAATATTCTGGTTGCCTTGTCTAAGGGATACGGAGGGCTTATAGTAATCGTTTCAAATCAAATATTTAGATTTTGCTTCATGTAGAATTATGGTCAGGCCTATAATGATTATTACACTACACTAGACACTAGTTCATTTTACTTCCTCAGTCTAGACTCTAGCTAGTCATGCTTTCGTAAACTCTTTACATTTAACATATAGGAACTATTTGTCTCTACAGATAATAAATGTAATATTGGTACATAACAAACTTAATAGGTATCAAATAAAAAGAAAATGGCCTTTGCTCAATATCCATCGCTTGGCCTTCAAATTCTTGAAGGAATAATTCAGTCCAAGCGCGGCAATGCTTTAAAATTATTGATTTATCTCGTATCTAGAATTGTATTGTTCTGGCGACCCTGACGCGCTAGACTATGCTGGGCCGATAAATTAGAAACGTGTGCAGAATGACGCTCCGGTTGCGAGGTATTCGTTCGCGATGGCCCTTATTGAATTATTTTGGCAACCTTTGACGAGTGATGAGATGTTGTCACATTTTTTAAAAGTAATCTTAACCATTTTGAATGAAAATTTTGATATCGTCTCTGTTACGGATATTTTAATTGTTATATTTAGCTACCCTAGTGATACACATAACTTTCGTTGTTGGTTATAGATTTACTCACATTCGTACTAAAGGTTACTTTGTTTCTTCTTAATGTTCGATTCCCGGTCGGTCAATGTAAAAAAATAACTTTTCTATATTGTCTCGGGTCTGGGTGTTGTGGTACCGTCGTTGTTTCTGATTTCTGTAACACAAGTGCTTAAGCTACTTATCACAGGATCAGAGCAATGTATGTGATGTTGTCCAATATTTATTTATTTATTTATTTATGTATATCTGTGTATTTTTTAAAATACTTAAATAAAATAAACTGAAATTTATTTATTGTATTGAAATCATGGCAAAGTTGAAAAAAAGTGTGAGTACGGAACCCTAAATAGAGTATGTTTGAGTAAGTATATTTATTATAAAAAAATATGTTTTCTACATTCAATTTCATTGACATTGCCGTTGCAACAGGCGACTGCAAGATCCGCGAAATCTTCTATAGCGACATTCTTAATATTCGCGTTCGTTAAACATTTTCATCGTTTGATGCAAATGCAATAATATTTCGTAAGTATTTTGTATGCAAATGCGAACAGCATTTCAAACAGCAGAAAAAATCATTACCTTTTGTGAACGTTGATAATTAGTTATCCTAAATCATACAGTTAATACCGTTTTCAGGCTGAAGGGAATAAATAGTTACATGTCTTAGTTTTTAAAAGTCAATATTGTGTTAATGAATATATAAGCTACAATAGGTATGCCATCCCAATTACTGAATAAATAAAGATATTATACAATACGTACCTATAACGATAGCCATAAAACAAGCAACTTTCACAATCAGAACATTAATTTTGAACTAACATTACTTGATTAAGCTGATTCCGAGCCTATCCAATTGGTATCTACTTTGAAAGTTAGATAACTAATATCCAGAAAAAGTGCTTCTGACTTGTATTTCGGTCTGAGGCGAGGCTCCGAACCAAATCTGACTTGTGAATATTTATGTCTGTTGATTTAGGTATCTGAATCTTATAGGGTGAAGGTGTACAGTAAGCTCGAGAAACCAAAATAAGTTTTGCACATAGTATCGTCAATTTATTAGACGATTGTCTACTTAAGATTTTTACCTTAACCTTTGTTTATCTTAATTAACTAATGGATCAAACTTTATCAATTTTGCTGCGTACTTATAGAGCACACACACAAACGTCTCTACTAAGAGCGTAGCTTAAACTGAGGCGTCTTTAAGCATATATATTTACGGACATCGAATGTCTCGCATAGCGATAGCGGCAAGCCTTAACTCGCCTCGCGGCACGCTCTGACTTGTGCTGCCGCGGGTCGAGGCAGCCGCTCGACCGGAGGCTGCCTCTTGTTGTTGATTGTACCTTTCAGATCTCGCTTATATTATGAAATGTAGCTAGTATGAAAAGTGTTCACTGTATACACTTCTATTATGTCAATACGGAGAATGGCGAAGTTTGTAACAACTTTTGCAGATTCCACAAGACCGAAACTGAGACAACATGTAGGTAAAATTGATTTGGAAGGTATCCTGCATAAAATATTCCTTGGCACAACATTTCGAGGGACAAAACTTTTATCCAATTATTGGTTTATCCGCGCAATTTATTTGATTGTTTTAAAAGTGGATTACGTATAAATTGAATATTCTGTTAAATTTATTCGAACGTGCTATTAAACCGCAAACTGAATTAACTTGTAAAATCAACTGGGGCTATTAATTAACCTTGTACGACATGTGGTTGTCTCACCGTGAACTTGTTCAGTGAAAATTTTACAATAGTGCATTCATTACTCGGTCGCTGCGGTTTTGTAATTATTTATTCCTTTAACTTCTTCATTGCCTGTATGTTTGAACGATAAAAGTATGCCTACGTCCACTGCAGGGCACAGGCCTCACCTCAACTATGAGGTGGTTTGGGTCAAACTCCACCACCACGCGGACCCAGTGCGGATTGGTGGAGGGGTATTGTAAGGCCAGTGACTTAACCTTACTGTCATATTATGTTACTAAGCCACCCTGAGGCCTCTGACTAGGCTTTACGACTAGTATCAAGTGATATAAACCGGGACAAACTTTTAACTTGCCTTCTGAAGCACGGAGATGCTTGTGATAAATGTCACTTAATATGGTCGAATGGTCACCCAATTACAACCGCGGCGTAGGTTGCTTTACTTTGGTAATCACTACCAAAGCGCTGCTGGAACTAAGCTACAAGCACCTCAAAATGATAAAAATCTTTATTGGTTTATTTCATCATTAAAATGCATTTTATATTCATATACTGTATGTAAAATAACACAGAGCGTTTCCTTAATTTCATTTATCTACATTATTAATTGATTAAAATAAATATATTAACGAACAAAAATAAGCATAAAAAATTCAAAATAGAAAAAATATATATTAAGGGCCGATTTTCCAAACACCAAATAATGTTTATCCGACGAATAAAAGTAACGCTTTGACACATTTTCTATACAAAAACTGTCAACCTGTCAAACTTATTCGTCGTATAATATATATATTATATAATTTGAAACGCCCTGTTTATAACTAAAATTGTAATGCGAAATAGTAACTAGCGTAAATTGCGCTTCGCAAACTGACAACGTCGCTTTTCTGTCGCACTCCCTCGGGGAGAAACGACTCGGACGTTTATTATTTTGAGATATTTTAAATTTAAAATCATTTTCGCATAAGTTTTTTTTTGTATGTCTGGACGCTATAATGGTATAACGGGTTAATAGAAACGCCGTTCGTTAATTACCATACTGTATAGTAAAAATGTTTTTTTGAAACGCCCTTTTTAACCGACTTCAAAAAAGGAGGAGGTTCTTAATTCGTCGGTATCTTTTTTTTTTAATGTTTGTTCAGCGATCATTCTTTACCAGGTTAACCGATTTCGATAGTTCTTTTCTTTCCTTTGCCAAATGTGGACCGATTTTGATGATCCTTTTTTTAATGAATAGCGTATACTTCAAAGATACTATAATAAAAAATTTTTGGAAAAAATTTCACCTCTAAGGGTGGAAAAAAAGGAAATGAAATCGGTGTTCAGCAGTTTAATTATGTTTGCACTCCTATGATTTGTTTTGATTAGGATTTATCACTAAAATAGATGAAATAAGTTAATTTTATTTAAAAAAACCGACTTCAAAAAACTAAAACGCTAAAAATAATCTTAACACTTAAGTACCTAATCAGTTACTTTTGGAGTCGGTGCCAGTCGATGAGAGATTCTATGTTTTCGTTTGCACCGACTCCAAAAGTAACTGATTAGGTACTTAAGTGTTAAGATTATTTTATTGGATCTAAAATCGTAATGCGAAATAGTAACTAGCATAAATTGCGCTTCGCAAACTGACAACGGCGCTTTTCTGTCGCGACTAGTATTTAATATAAACTAGCTGTCCCGGCAAACTTCGTACCGCCTCTTCGTTCGTTTTTTTTCCTGAATTTTTCCGATGTTTTAATAGTTATTCTGCTATTCGGGAAGGAGACGAATTCAACAAATCAAAGATCATAAAAATCGGTCTAGTCGTTCTTGCCTCTTAACTGGTGTAACTAACCCAACTTTGTTTTATATATACCAGTGGCCAGAGAAGTGACGTCCAAAAAATTTTTTTAGGTGCCTTGTGTTGAGGCTTAAGTCTAAGCAACCCTATGTATGTTCTACGATTTTTCGTAGATTTCGAGTTACGATTTTTTTAAATAGCTTATGAAGTACTACTTTTTTATTATTGTTATGAAAGCTTAGAGTCTAGCGCATTCTCTGAAACTTAGAAGATTAGAGACTCAGATAGAGACTCAGAGAAGAAGACTTAGAAATTATCAGTTTGAATTTTTAATTTTAAGTTAAAAACTTTAAATCATAACTCACTTAACATAAATTCTCAACTTTATGTCGATTTTGTAGTAACTTCCATTAAAGTTATGAGGTTGTTTATTTTATGCATAAATGCACAGTTCATAGAGATTTAGCTGCAAGGAAAAAAAATCCAAGAAACCTACAATAAAAATAAAAAAAAAAATCAAACTGATCTGGTTGCAAAAATTTAAAAAAAAGTAACTCGAAAACTTCGAAAAATCGTAGAACAAACATAGGGGTGATTTAGATACCTCTCAACACGAGGCACCTAAAAAAATTTTTGGACGTCCCTTTCCTGGCCACTCTATATAGATAGATATAGCGTTTTAAGAAATTCATAACCAGTGTAAATTACATAGACCAACTCAGGTAAATAGGTAAAAGAGAGAAGTTATTGGTTATACAACATGGATAATTTCTCATTTTAAAGCGTAAATAACTAATATAATTAAACCGTGTTACCCTTACCCAGACAATAAGAACGTCGAAAATTAAATTATACCTCAAATTTTTATTATACCTCGTTAAACGAGAATACCGAAAAAGTTGGGAGGTAATAAAGTTTATCAGCATTAGAAAAAGTTGCGTTTACGTTTCTTGTTACGACCGATTTTGAAGGCAATATTTTGCTACCATCCCTTTTGTTGTTATATTACTTGTGTCTTTTATAAAACTTCATTTTACGCGTCCATTTCAGCTTACTC
Organism: Anania hortulata; assembly: GCA_963576865.1. Taxonomy (NCBI): domain Eukaryota; kingdom Metazoa; phylum Arthropoda; class Insecta; order Lepidoptera; family Crambidae; genus Anania; species Anania hortulata. Next base: position 12,736,621 of record OY756400.1, read on the forward strand.
AAACCCTTTATATTCACTTCGGACAACGCTTTCAATGTTTGTTTTTATTATTATGCTTGTTTGTGCTATTCCCTTAGTATGGAAATTTATTGCTTAACATATATTAATAAGGGTGACAAGTGCGAGTAAATATAATAATAATATGAAATTGTTTTTACCTACACATCAATTATCTAGCCCCAAACTAAGCAAAGCTTGTACTATGGCGACTAAATAATGAATAAACATACTTAAATACGTTTATAAACATCTATGAATTAGGTATAAATCTTCGTGCTTGTGCTTATCACACAAACATTTGCCCCTTGCGAGATTCGAACCCGTAACCGCTGGCTTTGTAGTCCGGAGCGCGACCCCTACATCAGACGGTCGTCAAATACTGCCCACAGCTATAAACATTTACCCTATAATTTAAAAATAAACACTAACAGAGTTGTTCATAAAAAGCTGATATAACTTCATAAGCATGATTTAGCTATGTACTCGTATCAGCTTTAGCTTTAAGCAGAAATTAAACATTTTGTATGCATAAACCTTACTTAAATGTTGCTTAACTAAGTACTCTTTTTTTAGTAGGAATACAGTACTCCTTTTTTAGTAGGAATCAGATACTACCAGAATCTGATCTGGCTGTTTGTGCATTATTCTTGCCAAATGTCAAATAGAAATCTATATTTCACACTTTTAGGGCTGATTTTTCAATAGCTAGATTACTTTTATACGACGAATAAGTTTGACATGTTGACAGTTTTCGTATAGAAAATGTGTCAAAACGTCAATTTTATTCGTCGGATAAAAGTTATCTGGCGTTTGAAAAATCGGTCCTTAACAGAATAAAACTAAGAATCAAAAGTCAGCTATTACACGAACGCCATTTTGTTGATTAACCCTTCACGTGCCACTAAAAATTTTCCCTATTGTTTTCCATTGTTTTTCCGGTCTACCACGGGTAAGTGGAACACAAAGGCGCACTGTTAAATCTGTTAGATGGCTTTAAATAGCGTTTAAGATACAACATTTTGTTAGACATTTTTATTCATTTCCATTCACTGCAAACAGCCTTATATAAATCGTCGCTCTACCTTGGCCTTATGCTGCTTTTGCATAATCGCAGTCTCCACTCAAGAACATGTCTACCCCATCGGTTACCGATTCTACGGCAAATGTAACCAGCCTACTGCTACATATTATGTTTCTTAAAGTTACATAACGTAATTTAATATGGCTGTTAGTTCCAACCCTGACTAAAGAATAGTCATTTAATTGAAATGTAAGTATGTCACCATTATTAACACATGTCTAATGTGTCAAGTCAAAATTGTTTGGCTATCCCTTAGTCAACGGGTCTTGGGCGTAACCATGATCTCTAAATAGTAACTAAATGATGATGTTTTCACGCCAATCTCTATACAGAAAATAAAATATTGAAGTATGTAATACTGATTTAGGAGCTCATGGTTAGGCCCCTGGACTGGACTCTACAGATCCAACACCCGTTCGCATAGGCGGAGACAAGGTCGAGCACAAGGACCAGTTCAAATACCTTGGATCTGTACTTCACGCGTCCGGAGACATCGATTGCGACGTCAAAGCACGCATTGCTGCTGCGTGGGCCAAATGGCGAGAGGTGACTGGTGTCATTTGTGACCCCAGAATGCCGGTTAAGCTTAAAGGACAGATCTATAAGTCCATCATTAGGCCTGTTCTTTTATATGGCAGCGAAGCATGGCCGCTACTTGAGCGACACAAGCAGGAGCTGCGTGTCACGGAGATGAATATGCTGCGGTGGATGTGCGGAGTCACGCGTAATGACCGCGTGAGGAACTCGCGCATCCGCGGTAGCCTTCGTGTCCGTGATATTGCAGACAAACTGCAGGAGAGTCGCCTACGCTGGTACGGCCATGTTTTGCGGAAACCGGCAAGCTACGTAGGAAACAAATGTCTGGCCATGCCGCCACCGCCAGGTCCTGGCAAAGGGGTAGACCCAAGAAATGCTGGCTTGACGTTGTGAGGGCTGACATGCGTGCCAATGATCTCACAACTAGAGACGCTCAAGACCGCGCGAAGTGGAGGAGCAAATCAAGGAAAGCGGACCCTGGGCTCCAAAGCAACGGCTTTGGACGCAACCGGGATTGACCGTATAGATGATGATGATGGTTAGGCCCCTGGAATGTTGCGAGTGGTTTTATGTATTTAAAATTTTTACTTTTCCTTTTAGCATGTTTGCGGGTCGCGCCGCCGCGGTATAAAACAATTGTGCATATTTTAGGGTTCCGTACCTTAAAAGAAAAAAAGGACCCTGATAGGATCACTTGTCTATCTGCCTGTCAACACCCTTTTCATTTAGAGGTATCAAGTTAAAATTAATGTCAAATACTCAGGTCTGCAAGGAGCTGTAAAGAAAACTTTAACGAAATCAAAAGACACGACTGGCTATGTCGCTAGTTTTGACACCCGCAAAAAAATCAAAATTTAAAGGGTATTTCTGTTGACTTAGAATCATGAAATTTGACAAGAAGCAATGTCAAGTACAAGTTCTGATAAAAAATCCGAAAATCGTAAATTTGTAGTTAACTACAAGGCAGCAATAATTGAAACTCAATTCCTGTTAAAGACGAAGTACGAACTATTTACATACCTGCAAGTTTTTACGCAACTCTCGGTACGCAAGTGCGATTCGCACTTCGCCGGTTTTTTTCCTACAACAGTTCCATATGAACTAACTCCTATTTTATAGTACAGCAGCATACTTCAAATCAACTGCAAAATGTTATTTATGATGAGAATTATGTGAAACTCTTATTGAAATAACAAAAGACGGCCTTACCTAAAGAAAACATAATAAATGATATTGGTGAAACACTAGATGTGTTATCTACTGCTTGTGCCAGCTTCCTATTTCTGCGTCCATAATTTCGTACAAGTTGGCTTTGATGAATCACCCCGCTCCGCACCGTATCTATCATCCGGAGTGACAGTATCAATATGTCTGCAAAACAATTTTGTGCAGATTGGATTAAAAGCCAACATATTTAGCATTTTAATATTTTCTTAGGCCTGACTATCATAAACCGCGTGAAGGTACAACAGAAAAAAAGTAAAATGAAATAAGTGTTGGAAAAAAAGGAAAAGATTTTTAGAATTTTTCCGACCATGGTATTTTTATCTATAAAAATACATTTAAAGAAAATGTTTTTGTTAACATTGCTGCCTTATGAATCTTTATAAACAAGTAATTAATTCTTTATTAACAAGGAACTAAAGTAAAACCTATGAGTTTTAATGAAAAGTTAAAATTATTTTCAAAGCACCTTCGGGTCTGAGACTCTCTGTTGGCTGTAAATTTATATGATTCTAAAGTTTATCATTTCATACTGCACCTCATTTAATTCCATTGAAGGCAAACCGCTGCAAAGTAAAGCTCCAGCGATGGCAAGATAGTTTCATTTGCACCTTGTGACACACACACGGGAGAAATCCTGTGATAATGGGAACAGCTGTTGCTGTCATATTATTTATACTAGTTTATTGTCAGCGGGGAGTAATTATGATTTTCCGTGCGAATTTACTGCAAAAGGACGCTGGGAAAATACTTATTACTGGCAATACAAGAAGTATACGGTATAGATAGGTATTATAAAATATATGTAACCGACGCCAGAATCAAGGTCAATCGTCTAATCCAACTCGACTGGGCATCGTTTGAAAAACTACACGTCGTCTTCTTGTCCAAAATACCTCAGTGCCTATAAAGACGACAGTTTACATCCAGTGTTTGTTACCAGTGATAAAGCTAAAGTGGCAGTGGGTGGGGAATATACTAAGCACGCACAACTGACGGCCGATGGATCAGAAAATTTCTAGAGTGGACAAAGTAGCGCAGCGTAGAACGACCACCCACAAGGTGGACAGACGACCGGGTAAAGATTGCAGGTAGCCGCTGGATGCAGGCCGCTTCCAACCAGTGAATCTGTAAGGCGTTTATCTGGAAGTCATTGAGGGAGGCCTATTTTCGGAAATGGACGTCCTATGGCTGAAATGATGATGATGATGGTGACAGAAAAGTTGAGGAAATATGAGACTTACACTTTTCATAATATAATGCAAGAGAACGAGACATGACAAATTCAAAGTACCTACAACATCAATATAGCAAAATTGTTTTCTGTACTTATAAAAAGCCTATCTGTAGGCGATGTACCCATTTAACGCAAGACTCTTTTGAGTTAGATAGGTACATATACACACACATACAGATATACAGGATTAGGTTGAATGTGGCATACACTTTTGCAGATTATTCTACTTATGAATAAGAACAACTTTTACTAACGGACCATGTGTACCTAATTAAGAAATAAAATGTGCATTTTCATACATTTTGGTAGAGTTTCACTTAGATTTCAGTATGAAACAATTAACATTTTAACATTCTGTTTTAAAGTCTGATAATATGTAAACAACAGAAAAAAAGGATTTGCCCCCTAAAATATTCAAGCAAAGGTAAACGCGAGGTTTTTTCGCTTCAAAAGGGATGGTAGATGTCAGGACCTTTTGCGATTCCCCTTATTCAGTGTTCTCTTTTAATAGGCTTATATAATTTTGTCGACTGTCCCAAGAGACGGTTTTTATTCCTCGAAACTTGGTAGAGGCGATTATTTTTATGTCACATCTCTTTGTTCGGCTGTCATAGAATGTGAAGATATCTGGCCCGCAATTTCAAAAGGCAGAAAGACGAATTAAATTGGATGCTCGGTAGAGTCGTAGAAAATTACATCGAGTCGTTTGTTTTAAACAAACGAAAGAATAAATGTTTGTTCCCGAAAATGATGCCATCCTAAAACCATGACAAAGAATGTCTACGGTAAAGATATTGACAATTGGTACTGCATTTGTTTAATTTAAAAACGATAGTGTTATTCGTTATTTAGTTTAGTTTAGACGTCTTTAAATAAATGTAAAAGGTTACAAAAATTAGGCTAGACGCTACTGGAGCCTACTTTTAATCAAATCAGTTTTACGCGATATAGTTTATTAATTATGTGTAATTTTCGAGATTTAACTTGTTTGAGAGTTTAAAGGTTGTTGGTTTTGTTCACCTTGTTGCAAAGTTCAAGTCTAAAAAAGTATAAATGGAACGAAAACTTACCATTTTCTTCTCTGTCGGGGCCACTATCGTGTTCGGATTCAGATTCGTCCCAAATGGTGTCAGTGGTGATTTTCTGCCGCGAGCATTCGATCCAGTAGCCCGGTGTCGGGATCAGGTTGTGTGGGTACTCCTCGCAAAATTCATCTGGAATAAACACAAAATATAAATATTTGTAAAGCAGTGGTAGCTCAGTGTTTGGAGTACGCCTCACACCCGTGGTTCGTAGTGAGTTCGGATACAAGCATGTGCAACCAATTTCTTTGTCGATTAACAAAGAAATTTGTTTACCATCCTAAGGTTGAGTATCATTTGCTCATAAAAAAAACTGTAGGGTCTACTTCCGCTTGCCTTTAATTAAGATCAGTAGTGCCATTTGTGGTTATTTGAACTTGGAAGTGTATGTCTACACATTATTATTTTACTGGGATATGTCATCAAAAGTGGTGAATGAATTACTTGGTCGACTATCCATCTGGATATTTCATAATCAATGTATGGATTTATCCACTTGCTCGGCTGTGAGAGAAAAGGTCGTAAGGAAACCTGCATATACAGATAACAATGGAGTAACCATAGTTTTAATGTCTGAGAGCCTTCACTGCGTGAAGCCGCAGTCTGCGTTGGACATGCCTCAAGCCGGTCTTTTTCTGGAAAAACAAAGAACACAGCTTCGTTGCACCGGCCCTCTGTCGCCGTCCGTCATCTCAAACATCGGATACCGTCCATTGGACACCGTACGTCCGGCGTCTTCTTTACTCAGCGGAGGCCCGAAGAGTAACGGAAGTCTGATGGCGATCGCAAATGAATTGCCGCATCACGGATCATGGTGAAGTGTACTGCGTCCACGAACAGTACGAATCGCTAGGAGAAAGGAATAAATATTTATACAAGTATAATAATGCATTAATATAATTATTGTTTTTATGTAAAGACACAAAAATGCTGATGTTATTCTGTAGTGTTAGGAATTTAAAAACGCTCCATGAGATATTTTTTACGCTCGTCTTTTCTATTTTTTTTTTTCATAATGTCAGGTGCTTAGTATAAAAAGTAATATTTCTAATGTTGACCTTAAACAATTGAAAAAGGAACCGTCTTTGGCTCAATGAAAACATTTGTCTCGTTTTGTAACAGATTGAAATTACATTTCTTTGTAAAATTTCATCAATTTAGAGCTAAGAAATTCTATTGTTTAATACCGTTCAGACCGGCGAGTTTCATAAACGACGATTACAATTATTTAGTCACATTTTTTCCGCTATTTTTAGTAACTGAAAATTTTAACAAAGTACAATATTTAAATTAACCACGAAAGAAGTTGTTCAAAAATCAACTTATTTATTTTATTACACAACTGTCTAACAAAAAACAAAGTATAAATATATCAATATGCGCCAGATAAACCAATTGACATGGTCTTGAAATAAAAAAAATAGGATCTTAGTGTTACGAGGTACCAAACAACTTATTTTGTAAGATGCGTCTTCTAGTACACCCAGACTCGAGACAATTTAGAAAAGATAATTTTCTGTATTGATTCAAGCCGGAAGTCAAACCCTTTGCGTTTAAGGTAAATCATCGCGCCACTACATCAATCGGGGCGCCAAAGTATTCACTTTACCAAGTTACAAAGTGAATATTATTATGCATATGGAGTATCGTACTCAACACTAGTAAATCCATCATCATTAACAGCGAACGTCAATTTACTTCTAGACATGGGTTTCTTTATTAATCCATTTGCAATATGACCAGAAATAGTAATTTATGTAGGTATTTATTTATTTATAAGTTCTGGCTATATTTAGTGATATTATATCCTAAGCATTTTCGGGCTTTAGAAAGCATGTTACAATTTAGTCCCGGGGAATATCACTTGATATTCATTTTTAAGCCTATTAAATTCCTTAAAAATACCAGGCGCCAGGATAGAGCATCCTGACGCCTAAAACGAAGAGGGCCGACCCCAAATAATGGGAGCAGGCAAGGAAGAAGAAGAAAGTGGCTTGATTCATCTAAATATAAGGTTAAGAAGGAAATAGTAAGGTTAGGTTAGTTAATTACCTTAGCACCGCTTTACACCATTCGTAAATAAGGCTTAAACCGCTACTATTCTCTGCAGTGGTGTGTATATCTTACATTATTTTACTCAGGAGTAACGAGACTTTGTATTCAAAGGTATGAAATCTCACACAAACTGTGCACACTCTATTTTGAATATAACAGAAAATATGTTTTCAGTTTCACTCGTCCAATATCAAGGTTTGATGAGGAATCCAAAAGTTTGCCTAAACTTAGTAACGACACACATCCATAATCTATAGTTTATTAACTCAAAGTTCTGCAGTAGCAATGGCATAAAAAATTCAATAGGTATCCAAATTATGCAAACAAGTTTCTGCTCGCATAATCTTCTCCACTTAGCTCAGCAAACGATGTTAACTGATGTCATATTCTTGGGTAACTATGAGATTAGATTTGATAACTGAATTAGTTATTTGAAAGCTTTATACATGTAATTCGTCCGCCGTACCTACAAAACCAGCATCTTAATAATACCACAAAATGCAAAGCTCTTGAAATCTCTGGTTAAAAGTTAACCAGTATTTTTTTAAAAATACAATGAAAGTATGCATGCGTTAAATACATGAAAATCTTGTTTTGTTTTCATGAATATTATAGCTGGGCTTGAGAACGAATCTGGCGCTGAGTTGCCGTGGGTCTGAGAGATAAAAATAAAATATTTACATAGGTGCAAACGCGGCGGCCATCACGGGAGCGAGCGGGCGAGATAACTAAACATACAGTTACAGTCTAAATATTTTAACTGCTAAAGGTTTTCAAAAACTAAATAACATTTTAAATTTAAGCAAACAGTAGTCATCGTGTTACTTTAAGATATGGCTTGTTGTAGCATATTTAATTATTATATGTACAAACCATGAAGATAGACTTAAATAAGAAAAATAGTCACTAATTCATATTGTCATATAAATTACGTATTTGCATTTTCCTTACGAGCTAAACAATCTTTGTACACCTTGGCCACCACAGTAACTTTATGAAATTGGCCTGTAGATTAAGCGCGTAAGGATAATGCATCGGTTTTATAGCAAACTGGTCGTTTGTGATAAAAAGTTTTTGCAGAACAAGTTTTTTAGACAAATTCAAGGGACACCGAAATTTCACTGAATACACTATTAAACCGATTTTCGATAAGACTTGGTGCTTATTTATATTTATCTAGCTGACTCGACAGACGTTTCTTGCCTAACAACACAAACTACATTTATGCTTGGCTCAAATATCTTATAGAAAAAAAAAGTTCAGCTTTACCTGAATTTCAAAATCCGCGATTTTCCCGATTTTCCATTCCATACAAACAAATAACGAACACAACAAAAAACACCCAAATTGGAAAGCTTCGAGATAAATAAAGCTAAAAAATATGGACTCACATGGGGGCCGATCAATACATATTTTTGTAAATGAAGTAATCTTACTGAATAGTATCCAAACTGTGCCAAGTTCGTAGTCACCACTTCTGTTGGCTTCAATAAAATACTTCGAGATGACGACTCCCGATGAATATTTTACAAGCCTAGAATGGTGCTTTCATGGATGTTTTGGCTTTATATTTTTATATGATTCTCTAGTTCAATAATAATAAAATCTGTTTTTTCGTCGTTATTACAGAAAAAGCTAAGTTTAAGTATCGTAATATCGTTTATAATACAATGTGTAGTTTTTTGGACCCGACAAACTTTAAGGGTGGATTCTACGAGTAATTTCATCGAGAAAACACCCCCATATGTGGGGTCAAATCTCAATATTTTAGGAATGGCGGCCATTTTAAAATTATGATAATTACTTGAATAACTTTGAAAAGAGCCCCCCTTTGATGGTATTTTTATTTATCCACTCCATTTTCTATGGGATTTCTGCTACAGGGCAAAAGACGTTTGATAACTGATTGGCAACAAGACAAAACAAGACATTAACGTAGTATTACTTGTTCAGTGCAAGACATCGTTTGTCGGGGCAGCTACGAATAGTTTGTCATAAAATAAATTAGTTTCACTAAAAACGATTCTCGAGATAATTACTACCAGATAAAAGTTTGTGTTATGAACACAAGCATTTTTAATATGATGAAAATATCAGTCTTCAAAAATCATAATGCAATATCATCAAACAAGACATAAAATAATCTGACAGTAACAACAATCTTCTTTTTCTTAAACATTATCTTCTCTTCTTTTCTTCACTCTGCCATTGATGATAGTCCAGCGTTTAGTTCACTGTAAGGTAGAACACCAAACTATGCAATATGCTTGGCGTTCATACTTAGAGTGAGCCAAACAGCCAGGAGTTTTTTCTTTCTTCTAACTTGTTCTATTCCTTGTTACTTCTTGTATGTTCTTCTCGTAGTGAATATAACAATTGCAAGTAAAAATTTAAAAAAAGTCTTAGTGATTGCTCGATATCATTATGAAAGATTCTGTATTTGTTATTCCAGAAAATGTGCTGCGTCAGTGTGTTGACGACCTCTGTAGCTGAGAGGCGAGTACGCTAGACTGGCGTCGCCATCTCTAAGTCCCGGGTTCGATTCTCGGTCGGGTCCATGTATGAGTAAAAATAAACTTTTTTATATTGTCTCGGTTCTGGGTGTTGCGGTTCCGTCGCTGTTTTTTGATTTTTATAACACAAGTACTTTAGCTGCTTACCGTAGATCAGAGCAATGTTTGTGATGCTGTCCAATTTAAAAAAAAGTATTTCTGTCGGGAAAACACAGTCAATGGATGCGTGATAACGTATTTCCATTACAAAAACACCCAACGCCAAAGTAATAAAATGTACTTATGCTAATGGTGCAGTTTTTTAATTAAATACAATTTAGTACTAGTATTCATAATTAATATTTATAATAGTAGTATAAAGTCATAAAAGATCCCGGTTAAAACTAAGTTCTGAACTGACAACCAAGTTTGCCAGCTCCGCAAGTTTAAAATTCAAAGGTGTTTACACACTATGTCAGCGAAACTGCTGTAAACGAGAATAAACATCAAAACTAAAACGGAGTTCACACAGAGGGGGTTACGACGGAGAAAGTTTTGGACGTGAACTTAGGGTACCTATATTGTAACAGAAAGAATAGTCTGCGTTTATATTTAAGTTTTCACCTTTTATTTAGGTATTTAGGGAGAATTATCGATATCGATAGTTTCGATATAAGATCAAATGGATATCTTGCAAACCGTTTTGCTGTCATCACATCAGTTTCTAAATAAATATAATATAGTAAAATATCAAATTTTTGCCATACTTTTAGTTGGTAGGTTCCTAAGTTATAACTAATAACTCATTAATCATATTAAACCAATTTTACTATGAATAATGGATCATTATACTTATTAAATCTTAGCATAGCTACGTTAACCTTTAGAAGGTAGGAAAGATCGTCTACGAAATGTTGTCCATCCACATTATACTTCCATTTTAATAACAAAATAACCGTTTGTTCTTTAACATAATCTTTTAGGTAATTTCCTTTAACGCTTGTTATATGCAATTAGAGCTTAATATTACAAATTAGCTTCAATGATATCGTGGACGATCTGCACAACTTTTATTCTTTAGTTTTAGCAATTCAATACGTCTGTGTAATTATCTCTAAAAGTAGAAATAGGATGCTACACGAATGAAGTAACTTGCAACTTTACAAAAAGTGAGTAACATATTATTGGGATGTTGAAACCAATTATAAATTATTTTAACACTTTGTTTGAGGCTTCATAACTGTAGCATTTATTAGTCATCATCATCATCATCATTTCAGCCATAGGACGTCCACTGCTGAACATAGGCCTCCCCCATTGACTTCCAGATTGGCCGGTTGGAAGCGGCCTGCATCTAGCGTCTTCCTGCGACCTTTACCAGGTCGTCTGACCACCTTGTCAGTGGACGTCCTACGCTGCGCTTGCCGGTACGCGCATTTATTAGTAAAACTTTGAAATTAATAAACAATGTTATGTTTCAATAATAATAATAAGATAAATGTTTATTGCAGATAATCTAAATATATATTATGTTTCTAAAAAAGACCAGACACTACTATGCAGAATCAGCATTAACAGTTTCTGAGAAACTCATAAAGTTTTTACTCTAAAAAAACTTGGCACTGAGACTCGTAATAAGGCTTTGCGATCTTTTGTCCTGGGTAGAACCCTTCTATGAGGAGGAAATGAATATTTCCTTTGTGGGCTTGACAAAGAAAACTGATAAATGGGTCACTACCATCTTTTATTGTAGTGTTAACTAAATTAACAGCATACTTTATTTATTACTATCGAATATATTCTATGATAAAAATTAAATGTGGGTTTAGATTTTAGTTCTAAAATTGAAGACACGGATTTTAATATTGCATAAGCTAAAACTCAAATTAAATACCTTTCTACCGATGAACTCTTTATTTTTTTATTATTACATAAAAATCTTAACCGTTTGTTTTACGATAGGCACTCTTACTATACTCTAAACAGTGTGAGTCTTCATAAAGTGCACATATTAAAATAAGGCATTGTATGCTTAATTTTATCGACGGAAAACGTATTTAAAAACAAAAAAATCATTTTTTAGGAATTTTTCAAAGTTTTTGTTCCATACTATAAACAAGACCCTGTATTTTTTAAAATAATTAATTTGTAACAATTAAACTAACTTATTATTAAGTGGAAATAATCAGGCGTCCTCTTAAAATTGAAATCCATGAAAAAACTGGCCTCAATCGAGAATAAAAATGTATTTTGTAACAAAAACTTAAAATCTTTAATTATTTTTTTAATAATTTTAAAATTTCTTAATAAATTTGTATTAGAGTAGCAGATGAGTAGCCTTCACTGAATCTATGAGAAGCAATAAAAACGAAACACCCGTTATTGATTGTGAACACTATTTATTTTTTTTAAAAACACTCGTCATTGGCAGAATCACTGCTCTGCTTATAGAGCGGGATTAATTCGAGTCCATTAAAAAAAATTAAGTACGAAAAGTGGTAGCTCATTCGTAAGTCGTGATTTCGCATCCTTCAGCAAGCGTAACTCACGATTTTTTGGAATCTATGTACGGATTTATATACCACTTACTCGGCAGTAAAAGAAAGCATCCTAAAGGAAACCTGCACATACAGATAATACTGAATGTGTAGCCATGATCTAAAAATGATCTGGTTTCTCTGTCTTGATCTGATGGCAATCGCTCCAAATATAATAGACATGAGTTCCTTTAGCTCTAACCAACTAGCTAAAGATACGCTGTCTAGAAAGCGAAGTCTAAATGTAAGAGTCATCATCATCATTCGTCTGCGATGCTTCCAGATCCTCTGAGGTCGTCATAGTAAGACTAATATGAAAATAATAATAGTAAAAACAATGTATGCGAAATATTTTCAAAATGTATAAAAAAAAGCTCCAGCTTCACATCGATATATTTTTATAATATTACTTTTACTATTGGTACAAAAAAAAAACAAATTTTAATAAAAAGTATGATTGCCAAAATATAAGCAAAACATGGTTTTTAATTTTGTTATTTGTGAGTTTTGTTACCATCAAACTGGAGTGCATGATGAGGATAATTCACCCCACACTGTATGTAAAGGTTTGCGCAATTAGCGCTTGATTCATGTTGCATATTGTCGCGGCTAGCTGGAAATTTCCGACGTCTTCAAAGCCAAGGAATGTTATGTAGAAAATTCTGAAATGCGCTCATTGCAAATACGAGGTAGTGTTTACGCGCATTGCAAATACGTAGGTGGTATTACTACAACCTTGTTTCGATTTTTCTATGTTACTTGACGTAAAAGTAACACTGCTTATGTATGTATTTAGCGTTCATGGTTAGGCCCCTCCTGGTTTAAAGTAGTAATTCATAAAACACATGTAAAAGAAAACTATTTTACGCGTAAAAAACTGGTAGGTATTTGCTGAAAAATACAAAATTAAGTAGATTTTTTTACTGTACCTGTACAAGTAGCAATACACTATTTAGTATTTTATTTATTTATATATTCTAGTTAATACCAATTGTTAGTTTAGTTAGTTAGTTAATACCAATTTATGTGTTATTATTACATATTTTTTGGCATGCATGTTATAATATAATTGTATTAATTTGATAACATCTTCTAAAATATATATACAATAGTAAAACATAATAAATATTAGAACTTAATAGGTCGAAGAAAAGCTACATTAATGTCCTCAACAAAACTTTTCTCTATTCTTTTCACGAAAAAAATATAAGTTTTTCCGAAGATCAAATGTTGTAGCACAATAACTAGCTATTTCTTTTTGCGCTAGTAAAACCTTATCGAGGTGAACAAAACATACCTTTCTTACAGCAGAAATTGGGTTTAGCTTTGCCGCAGAGAAAGCGATATCTATTTCAAGGACAATCATCGTTCCGTCTAGACGCATTTTTCTTAACAGCAATGATATTCTTTAGTGGAAAAACACACAGCGGTGCTGTGATCGAAATAAAATCGTAACTAGCAAAACCTGTAGTTTATAGTCAGTTATGCTCATGTAACAAACTAACTTTTTCCATTGCTTCTCATCGCCTTAGTTCAAAATTTTTTTTTTAATTCAGTGATCATCGTCATAATAATTTAGATTTTTATTCATTGAAATATTTTGTAATGTACATATTATTGTCATTAAGTACTGTTTACTTCAGACAATTTTAGACCACTTGTTAGTTAAAACTATTGTCGTAGTAGACTGAAGAAAATGTTTTTCATTTACCTGGAAGAATACTAGGTATTTCGTCAATTCACAAAGCTGTTGGTGTATTCTGAGAACACGAAAATTTTGGTAGGTTTAAGAAGTGACATTAATAAGTTTTATTTTAATGTAAATACCTAACGAAATTGTAGAACGGATTATTATTTCTACTTTGAATATAATTTCAGGAAAAGCAAATGGGCTGATTTTGTGCATTTGTTGAGATCTCTCAAATACACAAAATACGTTCACGTAAACGTTTTTACAAATGATATCGTCTTTAGCATTAGTAAAAAACGTTGACGAACACAACTATATTATCCGACATAATCAGTCGATTGGTATTTTTATTTTCTTCAACATATCTTCTATTGGGATAAATTTCCCAAAGACGTAGATACCTTTAATATTGGCCATGCTCATAGTGAAGCACTGCATCGAATATCTTTATTATTAACAAAAAGCTGGCGAGATTTGCAATACTTTTTGTCAAACTCGCATACACCAATATTTTAAAATACCTATTGGATAGCTTTGCTCTTGAAAAGCAATGTTAGGCAGGTAAAGGTTGAAAGTCGAAACACAGATGCAGATGCTTAAGGACTTGACCATAAACAATACATAAGTTGTGTTGATTTTATGTCAAACTCAATACAGAAGAAACAAAACAAAGTTGACCTAATACTCCTCTAAGAGATCAAGATTAGGCACAGGAAATTTGATTTCTTAGCAATGCATATCAAAGACGAATTCGATTTCTCAGCATTACATATCAAAAACGAATTCGATTTCTTAGCAATCCTTAGCAACACTTAAGAAATACTACAATGCACATTATTATGATGTGCGCATTTATCACTGTCTTAGCAAAAAAGTTGTGAGTGTTTAGACATCAGCTCTACTATAACGAGTAATACGAACTATAGCAATCTGTTCTAAAATGGAGCATCGAGTTCACTTACTGTTTGCGCACTCGGGCCGCTTGGGTTCGAGTATATTTTCCGATAAATAATTTCTCTCGGCGGGTCAGTCCGCTCCGAAACTTTACAAACCCGGGTGAGCAAGTTTTGCGGTTTGGTTTTATACTAATTTGGAAACGCGAAACTGAAATAACAGTCCATTATTGAATTGATAGAAAGCCAAAAATATTGTTGTTAAGGTGTAGATTTATAAAACTAACTAGAGGAAGCTTAGGTCTTTTAAAAATGTTAACTTTGCAACCTACAGTAAAGCTAGTAACTTTCTATTTTAATTTATATGTTTCTGTATTAATTACATTCGTAACGTATTTCTTGGATAGAATACTATTGACAACACTAGAATACTATTTACTGGTTAAAATGTATTACTGAGTAGGGACTTTTTTTTACCAAATTCATGTTTAAAACTTATGCTTAGAAAAACATATTAAAAAATAAAACATATCGTGATAGATGGTAAATTAGCTTCGGTAGCACAAATAACTAGTTTTGTAGTGTATTTTACCTATTGAAAACTCCATTTACTAAATATTCCAATATTCGACAGCCAACATTTGCTCATTCAGATATGTGCTAATTAGCGCACAGATAATTAAAAACATGGTGCCTACAGTCGATATACTGACGATGGTCATTAAGGATGAACCTTATTATAAAGGTATTAAGGGCACAATTTTAATAGCAACAGAGTTGCTATTTTGTTTTCCGTTTTTACTGCTTTTGCATGTTTAAGTTATTTTTTGCAGTATCACAATCGCATCTTTTATATTCTCATCAAATTTTTTCCTTATTTTCACAATCAAAAAAATTATTTTTTTTGGTATTTAAAAAAAATAATGGTGGTGATCTTTTACTATGCTTGAATAATATGCATGCCAGCCAGTGTATGGATGTTACTCCATACAAATAGTTTTACAATACAAAGAAAGTTTTTAAGGATTATATTCCTATAGCGGCACATTTTTTATATATTACCATAATAGGACGTCCACTGCTGAACATAGGCCTCCCCTAATGACTTACAGGTTGGCCGGTTGAAAGCGGCCTGCATTCAGCCGATGACATATAGAACTGAAACGTGGTCTCTCACTATAGGCCTCATAAGAAAGCTCCAGGTTGCCCAGCACGCTATGAAAAGGGCTAAGCTCGGTGTTTCTTTGCGAGATCAAAACAGAAATGAAGAGATCAGTAAACGAAACAAATTCGCTGACATAGCCGGACGGATTAGCAAGCTAAAGTGGTAATTGGACGGGGTGCATAGTACGAATAACTGACGGCCAATGGGACAGAAAGGTTCTAGAATGGAGGCCACGTACCGGCAAGTGCAGCGTAGGACGTTCACCTACAAGGTGGACAGATGACCTGATTTTGTATATCATACATACCTATTTGTACTTGCATATTTATTTTGTCAAATCTTTGGTTGTTATTTACAAATGAATTATGAGTCACAGTTTGATCTTTTGTTGACCGATGTGAAACGTAATTATTTTTAGTTTTGTTCCCTTGCTCTTCATTCACTACATTACTTCATCGGCCATTAATTTGAGTAACTCGCGCGGCATCCCACGGCCGCGTCGTCCATATTCCACATACTATATGGGTCATTTAGTCCTGGGTATTCAGACGCGCAGGTAGGGACGGTAAGTGCTGAAGTTTGTTGGGCGGAGTACGTAAATATATTAAAGCCGCAAAATTAGCCGCACAAACAGCTTACGCCGCACTATAATATGTATCGGTAAAGTTACGAGTAAGTGAAATGTTTGAATACAAAAAAATACTGTTAAAAATGCATAGTAATACAGTACTCAAATACAGTAATCAAAACTTTAATTAGGCCTTACACAAAAAAAGACAAATCTTTTTAGCTCAGCCAGCAGTAAAACCTTTTACGTTTTCATTAGGTATATCATAATAGGTATATTGTGTAGTAAAAATATTACACACATTCCTACGTCGCGCCTTGACGTTACTTCCATCTAATTACTTCAAAAAGTTATTCAAAAAGTCTGCATCTCTGTGTTAGGTTTTAATTAACAGCTGAATCGAATAAAAACGAGAGTAATTGAATGGATTCATTAGTGCTGCCTCCTCTTTCATTTCCAACAATTCATGATATGATTGATGCAACACTAACTTGCAGTCGAGTTGGTATTTACTAAGGGCTTAATTAAGTACCGGTTATAAATATGAGGATGTACTTATTATACGTGTATGGTTTTCGCTTTGGCCTAAGCTAGTCGGATTTGAGATAGTCAACTTTAGTGTTTATCAAAATACGAGAAGTTCCTTTTGTTTATAGAAAAGTGGAAGCTCAGTGGTTGTATTTTCGCTTCACATCATCTTGACTATTTGGGTGTAAGTAGCCCAACCGAGATCTTTTGGGCCTAAGCCAACCTCACCTGCCAGTCGGTGCACCTGCCAAACAACGGACGAGGCTCTGGCGCAGGCTTTCCTTTCGGGGTTGGGGGGTAGGACGGCAGTCGCTCCTGTAAAAGCCAACCCTGCCACACAACAATGTAATGAAAAGTAAATGTCACCGATAGGGCGCCGCCGCAAAACGGCACGCAGAAGCATCGCCCGACTCCTGTGACAAGGCTAGGTCCAGTGATCGTGCCACGGGCGGGCACGGCCAAAGACGCGAGCCCCACAACGGAAACTCCGCTTCGCCACCTTAGATATTGGCACGCTAACCGGACGCGCGAGGCCGACGTACTCTTCAGGCGGAGGGTGGACGTGGCGTTCCTGCAGGAGACTCGGTCGAAAGGCAGCAGATCCCGGTTAATTGAGAATGGCTACAAACTGATCTATACAGGTGCACCTGGTGCAGCGAATGGGGTGGCCGTGGTTCTCTCCGAAGAATTGCAGAACGACATTCTGGAAGTGAAACGCTACAGCGATCGTCCGATGGTCGTAGGGGTGCTTGTTGAAGGGGTTGTCACCCACTTGATAAGTGCTTACGCGCCACGGGTCGGTTGTGGCGAGGCTGAGAGGATGGCGTTCTGGGATCTACTCGGTGGAGTGCTTAGCGGTATCCCGTTGTCGCAGGGGATTGTTGTGGGTGGCGACCTGAACGGTCATGTGGGTGAACGGTGTGAAGAGTTTGAGCGTGTTCATGGTGGCATTGGGTATGGTGGTCGTAATGCAGAAGGAGGGGATATCCTCAGGACGTGTGCGGCTGCTGACCTTGCCATTGTGAACACGTATTTCAAAAAGAAAACCGAGCACCTTTTCACCTACAGGAGCGGGAGGCACGCCACTCAGATCGACTTCCTACTCACTAGGAGACGCCACATCAGTAAAGTGGCCAACTGCAAGGTCATACCCGGTGAGAGTCTCGCTGCACAACACCGTCTTCTTGTCATGGATCTCCGCGTAAAGCCCAAAATCAAGCGTATCGAGCGCTGCCGACGCCAAATCAGATGGTGGAAGCTTGATGAAGACACGTCCCAGAAGTTCGCCATAAATAGTTATGCGACAAGTGCGACGGTAAGGATGGCGAACCAGTCCAAAAATACTGGGCAGGATTCAGGCAGCCGTTACTGGTGCAGCGAAGGCAGTGCTTGGCTTATCTCAGGGCGGTCGCAAATGTAACAAGGAGACTTGGTGGTGGAACGACTCAGTCCAGGGTAAGATTAGGGTGAAGAAAGCCCTCTTTAAAAAGTGGTAAGCGTCCAGATCTCTTAAAGACCACGACGCGTACAAGAATGCAAAACGCGCTGCTAAGAGAGCTGTAGCCAGAGCCAGGCGAGACCACTTTCATACGTTCTATGACAAATTAGAATCGTTTGAGGGGCAGAAGTTAATTTATAAGTTGGCGCGCTCCAGGGTCGAAGCAACACAGGATATTTCCTAGTGTCGCTGTGTTAAAGACCCTGGGTGCAACCTGTTATGCGAGGACCTCGCGGTGAAGGAGAGATGGCGCTCTTATTTCCATGAGCTGCTGAATAAGCATCACAAAGAGGTGCAGCCACCGGACCTCCCTCCGAATCAGGGACTTGTACCACCGGTAACGCCTGAAAAAGTCCAATTCGCTCTTCGCCGCATGAAGAATCGTAAAGCTGTCGGAGCCGATGGAGTCCCAATCGAAGCCTGGAAGGCGATGGGCCCTCTTGGTGTGGACATCTTAACCTACCTTTACAACCGCATACTCTTAAGTGGGCTAATCCTGAACCAATGGAGAATGAGTATTATTACTCCGGTCTTCAAAGGCAAGGGATCGGTGCAAGAGTGCGGCTACTACCGTGTTATAAAGGTCATGTCCCACACCATGAAGCTCCTTGAGTGGATTGTGGACTCCCGGATCCGACAGGAGTGTGATGTCTCAGAGTGTCAATATGGGTTTCGTCCTGGCAACGGGACTATGGACCATGTTTTTGCCCTAAGGACCGTCATGGAGATATACAGGACGAAGAACACGCCTCTGCACTTGCTCTTTCTTGACCTGCAGAAGGCCTTCGACTGTGTCCCTCGAGTGGTGATCTGGTGGGCACTGAGATCCAAAGGGGTCCCCGAGGTATATATTGACATTGACACATGACGGGACATGTACCGCAGCTCCAATTCAATGGATCGGACCGCTGTTGGCGACAGCAAACCGTTCCCCATCACCGTAGGAGTACACCAGGGTTCCGTTTCTGTTCAGTGTGATATTAGACGTTGTGTCAGACAGCATCAGAGACTCACATGAGCAGCCACCATGGCTACTGATGTATGCTGATGATATCGCACTGGTGGACACGGTCAGGGGCAGGCTGGTGAGACGGGTGAACGAGTGGAAGCAGTCGCTTGAGAGCGGTGGTCTGAAACTCAATGTGGCGAAGACCGAGTACCTGGCCTGTAACTCTATAGATACAACTCCCGTCCGCATAGGCGGAGACAAGGTCGAGCGCACGGAACAGTTTAAATACCTTGGATCTGTACTTCACGCGTCGGGAGACATCGATTGCGACGTCAAAGCACGCATTGCTGCTGCGTGGGCCAAATGGCGAGAGTTGACTGGTGTCATTTGTGGCCCCAGAATGCCGGTTAAGCTTAAAAGACAGATCTATGAGTCCATCGTTAGGCCTGTCCTTTTATATGGCAGCAAAGCGTGGTCGCTACTTGAGCGACACAAGCAGAAGTTGCGTGTCACGGAGATTAATATGCTGCGGTGAATGTGCGGAGTCACGCGAACGGACTGCGTGAAGAACTCGCGCATCCGCGGTAGCCTTCGTGTCCGTGATATTGCAGATAAACTGCAGGAGAGTCGCCTACGCTGGTACGGTCATGTTTTGCGGAAACCGGCAAGCTACGTAGGAAACAAATGTCTGGCTATGCCGCCACCGCCAGGTCCTGGCAAAAGGGGTAGACCTAAGAAATGCTGGCTTAACGTCGTGAGGGCTGACATGCGTGCCAATGATCTCAC
The DNA here is from genome assembly GCA_963576865.1 of Anania hortulata. Classification (NCBI taxonomy): domain Eukaryota; kingdom Metazoa; phylum Arthropoda; class Insecta; order Lepidoptera; family Crambidae; genus Anania; species Anania hortulata. Next base: position 12,756,943 of record OY756400.1, read on the forward strand.
AACTAGAGACGCTCAAAACCGCGCGAAGTAGAGGAGTAAATCAAGGAAAGCGGACCCTGGGCTTCAAAGCAATGGCTTTGGAGGCAACCGAAGTTGACCATATAGATGAAGAAGAAGAAGAAAGATCATCTTGACTATTCAAAAAATATAAACAAATTTACCTACTTACTAGAAAGTAAGGGAAAACATCGTGAGAAAACCAACACATTTAGATAAGATTAGATTTGTGGCAATGTCCAACTGGGTAGGTTACCCAGTCAGTGTAGAACTTCTACACTGTCTGAGCCTGTTGTCTGATTGTCTTCTGAGACCCAGTCCAAGGATTAACGGGCTACGGGTTACGGAGGGTGATAATATAATAAAATCCAATAATTAAACAACATACTTTCGTTTTTATGGTTTTCTATAACCATAATACCAATTTTTTTCCAAATAAAAAAAAAACAATTCTCTGTTCTAAAGATTCCTATATCCTTAGAGAGTTTATTGATTCTTGTTGCTGGGATATCAATACCAGAGGCAATAAACATTTAGCAAAATGACAAAAGATCACCTTTGAAGACAGTGGGTGTATGTAATAAACGGCAATAACATTCTTCAACTTCGGTCAGAAGTGCAGTCGTGGTTAGTAACCGAGCTGCTATCATTTTAAATAACAGATAAACTCCTATGATTGTGAAGTTAGAAACTTACAAGCTAGTTTTGTGATATATGCCGAACATTCTAAATGACAAAATCTTTTGGTATTCAAGCAATCCTCGTTTTCTTCCAATTTATGTGAATAATTGGAACTAAAAGTAGTAACTTATGTATTTTATGAAGCTTTAACTTAACATCTTGATCTGTAAATTAGGTATCTAACCGACTGAACAGGAAGGAGTCTGTATATCAGAAAAGTTTTACACAACAATACCGCGACACAAGAGATGTTTCTTGCAAACAAATGTCGATACTTCGTTATTAAGTTTATTTCTTGTTCATCTTCAAGAAGGGTAATTAGTGTAGAACACGAGAGAGACAGATTTGTGTTTATTGTCATTATGAATAACTTTACATAATTTTAATAATATTTCATAGTTTCCGTGCTAACTAGGTTTATTTTGTGTAAAATAGAACATGATCACAGCCTAATTTACAATTTTACTGAAGCTGTTACTATCTTATAATATATACGCCCTACTTAACATCCATTTACGTAATGGATAACATACAAATTAATTAACGACTTATTTGTTTCTGGGTCCTCCGTCAATTACAAGCATAAGACTTTATTTAATCTAGGAGCATATCATAGTTCTGATGAAACATTTAACCCTGAATAGTCAAACTACACTTACTCACACATCAAAGCTATCAACAAAAGTTATCTAAAAATAAGAGTCGAATGCAAAATAACCCTGTAGAGTTTCTATTTCATAACACAATAAAAAATATATTCTCGCTAGAAATAGTTCATGGCAGCATAGTAGGAAAAATTATATTTTCATCTATTATGGTCGCAGCATAGGTTATGTAAGAAATATTCAAATGATTAGAGGACGTAGCCGGTGAACAACCACAGGTATCCCTCAAAGTGAGGGGGAAAGATGAGAAAGAAATTGCTTTTCCTTGCATTTCATTTCACGGTTGAACGACCAGCTATCGCCCCAAGAGCTTCCGTCAACGGTGACGTTGATTGACACCTGAAAATATCAGAGGCTTAACCATCAACCGAAACAGTACTACTTCAACCTTGTTTTGTTTTTTCTGTATAGAATTTGACTTAAAACAACACTGCTTAGGTTCTAATGTACTAGGTACGATGGGTGAAGTGATTTGAGTGAGTAGATTTTCTGGTACCTCGTAACGCAAGGATGTCAATTCCTTACTTAGTTTCATTGGTTGGCACATATTGAAAAAACATATTTAACCAATGTCTAGCTTTTAGGCCAAGGGTCTAACTATGATCTCGCAAAGCAGTGGGTATTTGACGACCTCCGTAGCCAAGAGGCGAGCATACCGGATTTGGTGCCGTTATCTCTGAGGTCCCGGGTTCGATTCCCGGTCGGTCAATGTAGAAATATCACGTTTCTATATTGTCTCGGGTGTCGTGTGGGTGTTGTAGAACCGTCGTTGTTTCTGATTTCTGTAACACAAGTACTTAAGCTACTTACCATAGGATCAGAGCAATGTATGTGATGTTGTCCAATATTTATTTATTATTTTTATTATATAGGCAAACTACCAGGATACCATGGTACGCTGCCTAGGTACTGTTTAGAAACCAAGGCTCTTGAACCAGTTCAGCTAATGTAGTTTTGTGTTTTTGATAACCAACTAAAATCAGTCTAAAATGTCACTTAACCACATCAAAAACCTGATAGCTATAGTAAGGGGTTGCATAAGAGATTTTGTTTTAAAAATGTTGACTGGTTTTACATTGAAAGTTGTTGTGTTTGAAAAGTGGATGAATTATTTATAAGCAGTAATCGGAGTAGGTAGATTGCTTTGGGGTCAATGACCTCAAACATTGCTGTTAATATGGACATACCTCCGGGTTTCCGGCATTTCTTGGTATCATTTTTAAAAAAAAAGGCATATACATATTATGCTACCACTACCAAAGTACATCAAATCAATCTACCTATTCCGATCACTGTTTATAACTAAGGACACATTTTGAATTGTATGCCTATTCCCAAGGGAACTATGCTGAACTTTCGATAAAAAGTATCTAATGTCCTACCTTGTAGTAGGAACTCAACTCATGCCAAGTTTTATTTGAATTCATTTAGTAATTTCAGAGTAATGCTCGGCCAAGACAGACAGACAAAAATATAAATTAAACGAAAAGTTCTCTGGATCAGCTAGTTTTTTAAAAATATCACAGTATCTTCTAAATCAACAACATTCAGATTTTTCGTTTACTTGTGCTGTGTGACCTTTTCTTGCCATAATCACATAGTTCTTGATTTACGAAACAGTACTTAAGAGGTTTTTATGGGTTTTATTTGAAGAGCTTAGTTAGAAGCTTGATTAGGTACCTATGTTACCTCTACCAAGGGACTGAACCCAAACAAGGTGTAATCTAATTAACGCATGTCCTATAAAAGGCTGATCCTAGTACTCAAATACGACAACATTACAAACAGCTGATTGAATTTGTAAAGAAACACAAAAAAAAAATTATGCATATTTTTAAAAGCAAAATTTTTTGACTGATAATTAGTAATCAGAGTGTAGGTAGATTGATTTGGGGTCAATGACTTCAAACATTGATGTTAATATGGACATGCCTCCGGGATTCCGGCATTTGTTGGTATCAGTTTTAGAAGGCAGGCGGGAGGCATATCCATATTATGCTAGCACTACCAAAGTACATAAAATTAATCTACCTATTCCGATTACTGTTTATAAGGTTTAAAAACTTTAGTAAGCATTGAAAAATATTTAAATACATGGGGCACTCTAAAAGTTTTGCACTTCTAGCTAATCGGAACTGTATTTCGTATGTTATATTTTTTTAAACGTTGCAACCTTCTTAGTAATAAAAAAAAACAATTGGCTGGAAATGATTTGTCAATTGTTTTTTATCACACATCAAAGTTCTACGTACGCAACGAAAATGGAATTAAGTCGGAAAGATTTTAGAGCGATGATTTTTTATGATTTCAAAAGTTCTCTCTTTCCGCAAGACTGTGCCGCTCGTCTTCAAAATGCTTTTGGGAGAGAAGCACCTTGTTTGAGCACCGTGAGGCGATGGTTTGCTGAATTTGAGAGAGGTCGAGTTTCTTTACATGACGAATTTCGTGAAGGGCGGCCTTCAACTGCCGTCAACGAAAATAATGTGGCTACTGTTAAGGGGCTAATTGAAGAAAACCCGCGAATTACCTATGAGACAATTTGAGGACTATTGGGGATTGGTATGAGCCAAATTCAGAAAATTTTACACGAAGAATTTAAAGTTCAAAAACTTTGCTGTCGTTGGATTCCTCATGAACTGACAGCGGAGCAGAAGTGGGATCGCGTGGAATGGTGCTCACAGATGCTACTGAAGTACGACTACGGACATTCTAATGCTGTTTATGACATTGGGTGTTTGAAAATGAGAACAGGCCAACAAAAGTGAGGCAGGCGAGAAACGTTGGTAAAAAAATGATCGCGTTTTTTTTCTTAGCTACGGGTCCCATCTGTACAATTCCACGTGAAGATCAAAAGAGTGTTAATGCCGAGTGGTATTCTACCATTTGTTTACCCAGGGTGTTAGAAAAAGTTCGCGAAAGACGACCCAAAAGCCGCGTTCTCCTAAATCATGACAACGCTTCTTCACACACGGCCAACAAAACAAAGTCATTTTTAGCTTCCGAAAAAGTACAACTCGTCACCCATCCTGCGCATAGTCCCGACCTAGCACCCTGTGATTTCTGTATTTTCCCCAAAATCAAAGATTTGATGAGAGGTTTTACTTTTACCAACTCCGAAGAGGCAGTGATAGCATTCAATCAGCACGTAGAAAACATGCTTTCAGATCTATGGTCCTCCTGTTTTAAAAATTGGTTCGATCGCATGAAAAAAATTTTAAAATGTAAAGAAGAGTATTTTGAAAAGCAATAAACATAATATTTTGGTTATAACATGTTGTTTTTTTAAGCTACGCAAAACTTATAGTGTGACCTACGTACACAAATGAAAATATTGCGCGGACTAAGTGGCGGGGATCCGCTCTAGTATGAAATAGATTCCCGAATAAAAAGATCGGGACGGAGTTAGTTTAAAGAATTATATTTAACTACTCTCCTAATTGTTATAATTATGAATGTACAGTCAATGGCAGGTCAACCTACCCAAAAATTTAAAGGTCAACCGATTTTCAACTTTAGGTCCGACATGTAGAGATCAACATCAATTGAGAATATTTGACGTTTTGTGGTAGGTTGACGAGCTGTACCTACTAAATTTAAGGTTTTTACCACCAATTCATAATATTAGGTACTAAAACTACCTTGTCTTGCAGTAAAAAACAGTTGATGACCGTATTTTATTTAGAGGATTGGATAAAAGAAGACAGTCAACTTTTTTGGGGCAATGAACATGTGAATCGACATTGTGCGATAGTGATAAAGTTTTATAACCTAGAACTCTTGCTAGTTTTCTGTGTTGCGTAAAAGAAAAAAGTTTTTTATGTCCGCTATTTTATACACTTGGGAGTCCTCGCCTGACTAATGGTCAGAGGATAAGAAATTTTCTTGTTAGAGAAACTGAGACGATTGTCAATTTCGGCTAATTTGGAAAAAAACAACTTGTTTGACCCTCTAGATATTGCCTACTTATTTCGAAATTGAGAAATAGAAACGTTGTGCGTTTGAATGAAATTATTGACAAGGGAGAGAAATGATAGGAGAATCTAGTATTGATGGGATATCTATGTTGCATCGGAAATAATAAGTAGATTTATTTAACTATTCACATAATAATCACTTTATAAAGTAAAATTAATCTTCAGCTTTTGTATACTTCGGGCACATACTAACTTAGTATCTAATGGAAGCATAATTTCTCAATTTGAATATTAACCTTTCAATATAAATACCTCAAAGACACCTAAAATATCAAAGAGTCTCGCTAAACGGGCACTAATTTCGCGGCAACTCAAGAAATCTTCATTTGAATGGAAGCAAGACTGAGCGTAATTATTCCTTGAGTTTAGCAACAGTTAAAAGGAGAGTAGCGAATGTTTGAGTCGTTTAATCTTGTCAATTATCCAGAAAATTGGAACGAGACCCTCTTTAAATCCCTGACACGACATTACTACGTTTTTACCAGTGGGGTGTTTGTTCGACGGTTAGCGTAATCTTGCCAAAACCCCACCGGATTCAGCCCGTTTCCACGCGCCAATTTGTGATAAAACCCAGTATTAGTAATTAGGTCCTGTGTAATTACTAATACGTAACAAGAGATTTTTGTTATTGACCTTTTCTGCTATATCTACTATTGTAATAGTGCCCTTACAAGAGCGTGACAGAATAACTGTAAAATATTAGACAATTATTTGGTATTGTACCGGCCGTTTTGCCTTTGTTTAGATAAGAATATGGTTAGTTCATTTACATCTGATGCGGTAGCGCAGTGCAATCATAACATCACCAGACGACTTCTTGCACACGAGTGTGGTGAATTGGATTATCTAAAACTTTATTTTAGATAAAAACGACAAGATAGAAACAACGTTGTTTCTTTAAAGAATCCATGACTGAACAAAATCTGACGAAACCTCTAGAGGCACTGGGAGATCAAAGTGATGAAGGACCTGCGTCAGACGATAGCAGATTCCATTCACCAGATAAAGTATTTTTAGTAATAATACCTGACCAGGCCTATAGAGGCAGTGGGAAGATCAAAGTAGTGTAGGACTTGCGCTAGCAGCGACTAGGTATAAAATCACGCTGCAGTTCTGCAAACCCAATAAACTTAATTTTGAAACAGTTGTGAATACCTGAGCAGGCCTGTGGAGGCAGCTGGAAGATCAAAGTGGTGCAGGACTTGCGCCAGCAGCGACTGGGGTTTAAAATCACGCTGCAGTTCTGCAAACCCAATAAACTTAATTTTGAAACAGTTGTGAATACATGAGCAGGCCTGTGGAGGCAGCTGGAAGATCAAAGTGGTGCAGGACTTGCGCCAGCAGCGACTGGGGTTTAAAATCACGCTGCAGTTCTGCAAACCCAATAAACTTAACCAGTTGTGAATACCTGAGCAGGCCTGTGGAGGCAGCGGGAAGATCAGAGTGGTGGAGGACTTGCGCCGGGCGACGGCGCAGCCCAGCGACTGGGGTTTAAAACTGCGCAGCTGCTGCATGAAGTCGCTGCACTCCATCAGCGCGACGTCCGCGAAGTGCAGGTCGCACAGGATCTGGTTCTTGAAGCGGCGCGCGCGTTTCTGCCAAACAAGAGGGTAATTTAGGATTGAAAGTCTATAGACCAGCGGTTTCTTGATAACCCTTTTAAAACACAAAATATTTTATGGAACAAGTTCCTAAAGTAATATTTTTTCTGGTTCTTTTATTTATTCCTAAACCAAAAAATAAAGCCGAAAATAGGTACATTTTAAAACATATATAGAATTGATTGAACGCTAGTAATTGTGTCATATAATGGAAGACCTAAAGAAGATTTAAAAAAAGACAACTTTTTAATGTCACGCTTAACTGTGCTGTACTGTACTTTTATACTGTGGTGAGAAAAAATTTAAGGATTCTTAATTCTGTTTTCTTAATTTTAAATTATTAATTTAGAATTAAAATTTGACATTTTTCAAATTAAAAATGCATACTTAATTAAATATGCCTTCTATTTCTAACAAATCTCCCTTACTTTTATCTGTAGCAGTTAATTATGAGTTTTATCTGTAGCAGTACTATTTTTTATTTAATAAATTTACTAAGTATAAAAAAAAAAATGATTTGTAACAAAAAAAACAATCTTAAATTTTTCGAGTTTTTCAAAATGCTAAATGTGATCTTTTATGTCCTTGATGGAGCAGCGTCGGCGTACGCCTGTGATCTCTGATGAGATGAATTTCTGCAGTCATTGCACCTCGCGTTTTCGTTTTTTTTTCGGAAATTTTAAAGTATGTTTTAATAGAAGAATTAAATTAATTTTAAAACAATATAAAAATACTACTTTATGTAGTATTAGTAATAATATGACTTCTTTTGGAAAATTGAGATACTAAGCTACTTTTGATGTTTACTGTACAATAACTTCTATTTATTTAAAAAAAAATTTTTTTTTTTAGGAAATCCAGGGTTTACAAATTGGTGGTAGGAAACAGAATATGACATTTCTAAACCACTTATAGGTCTTCGCAGGTAGCATTAACATAATGTAGTACATAATGTGTATTGCACTAACATCTCAATCGCAAAAAAATACATTTCTCATACAACCCGTATCACAGCTTACAGCCGATCGGATGTTCGGTTTTTGAGATTTTAATTTTGGTTCGAAGAGAAATATGCATTTGAGAACTAGAATCAATAAAATGAGACCTTTTAATCCAAAGAAAGCTAATTCATAAAAGAATACCTTTTATATTCGTAATTATTTAACTACTTATGTATAGTCAGTGTAGTTAAACTTGCAAACGAATTTGCGACTCCACTCTGATTGCATCCATAATGGAATCCCGATTAGAGCGCCCTGAAAAACGGCAATTATGTAAATTCCGTGATGGGGCTAAATCGTCGTCGAACTTGTGGGAAATTTTGATTTTGCCCCCTTAAAAGGGTTTTATGTTAACACGGCAACCTACTTTTTAGTCTCATTCTCCATTACTATTATTTACTATTCTCAAGCTCATTCTTGATTAATAATTTTATAAATAATAGTGGCAAAAATAATAAACCAATAAAACCAATTTATTTCTGCAAATTGGCCTAAATTAAGGTCTTTTACACGTCCCATTTTTTACCCCACAACTGCTTCGGGACAATTTATTGTAGGCTAGCGCTGAGAAGAAGCTACGATATTTATCATGCACTAGCTGTTACCCGCAACTTCGTTCGCGTAGTCTATAGCTTATTCATAAAGGTTTTTTTTTGTAAAAACCTACTACAAAATATTAGAAAAAAGATGGATGTATTCGGCAAAGTCGTTCTCAAGTTATGGCGTGACGTGACCAAAGGAAATAGGGATTTATTTATATAGATGTGTCCTGTTACCCAAACGAATTTGAGAGACATAGATACTTGATGATAATACTTATTTATTCAGTATAGATGCCCTCTTTCAGGCACTTATATATAAATTATACACGTCATTTGCCCTAGTATTAAGCGATATTACCCGGAATCCTATACACTGAATAAATGCCTATTGAAGACTAGTCGTAAAGCCTAGTCAGAGGTCTTAGGGCGGCTTAGTAACATCTGACAGTAAGGTTGTCACTAGCCTTACAGCACACCTCCACCAATCTGCACTGGGCCCGCGTGTTGGAGTATGACCCGAACCACCTTATTAGGGGCTGATTCTGGTGCTTAGATACAACAACTTTTTGTATGGGACCATCAGTGAAATTAGAAAAAAAACCTTCATCTTCATACTAAACGTCCAATCAGCTGTTACGCTTTGTATGGGGAAACGAATTATTTTTGCGATTTCGATGTTGGTCCCATACAAAAAAATGTGATTGAGGACTAAGTCAGCCCTTAAAAGGGTTTACTTATTTAGAGTTACACCCTGTTTAGGCATACTTTTTACATATCTTATAAGGTATGAAAAAGTTTAAAGAAAGATTGTCATATACAGGGTTATTTGTAAAACATCAACAACCCCCCAGGGACTGATTCTGGTGCTCAAATACAACAACTTTTTCTATGAAACCAACATTGAAATCGCAAAAATAAAATTCACTTCCATATATTAGACTAAGCCGCCACCAGCTGACATCAGTTTGTATGGAGAAGTGAAAAGTTTTTTTTTAGATTTCTTTGTTTTCCCATAGAAAAAGTTGTTCTATTTGAGGACCAGAATCTGCCCCTAGAAGGTTGTTGATGTTTAACACATAACCCTGTATACAACGAAGCCTCGAGGTACCTGCCATCTCCGGTCCCTCAAAATGTTTAAATAATACAAAGGTCACAAATGGGGCTTGAACTTGGCCTGCGCTCTGTCGTGCTCTAAATGATTAATACAAGTTAGCATCCTAAAGTTTCATTGTTAAGTTCAAAGGCGACTTTAACCATGAATTATTTCTTAAGGTCAAATCGACTATTACTACTAGAGTTTTGTTATAATGAGAAAACATTTTATGTAATTAGACGCCGTTAGGTGTAATGGCCTACTTGCACAGTTCCAGGTTCGATTTCCAGTTCGGGTTAGTTTAGAAAATGATTTTTTTATTGGCTCATTGGCACACCAGACCCTCTTTGCCCCTGGCATAATTAATCATTGTGTGGTACATCGTAACACAAATATGTTTCTTAGTAGACATGGTAATTGGAGTCTTGTTTGGCGTACATGTTATAATATTATACCTACAGAATTATATTGCAATGGGGTGCCAAATTTAAAAAATAAGATCTAGGGAACAATATAAAGAAGCATCTTAATCGTTATTATTTTTAATAATCGTATGTTACGAAAAAAAAATACTTTAAAATATCCGAAAATAAAGTCAATAGAGAGATTACGAAATCCGCGCGGTCATTCATCAGAGGCGTAGGTACGGCGAGCCAACAAGGACCTTACGCAGTGCACATACGGTGCATTTTTTCATGAATGAGTTAAATTATCCACGCGTACGATTTTTAACAGCGGGTACGAATAATAAAATATGAAAAAAAATTTTTTTGTTCTTTGTATAGTTCGATTAAGTTACTGATTCTGAGTCACTTTTAAAGATTTGGCATTCCTTTGCAATGTAACCCTGTAGATACTTTAGTTTATTTTTTGTCCGTCTGTCAAAAAACTTATGACGTTAAAAGTGCTATTTTGGCATATCATCATCATCATCATCATGGCAAAAATTATATGTTATTATGATTTATTTTGTTTGTCCGAAAAATGTGGTATTTTGTCGTTTTATTATTTTCCACATGCCCACAAACTTTACTATTATCAAATATTAGATCATCTTTCATAGTTGTAAAAAAATCTTATTAATCTTTGACCGTATTTATTGTCTTGGTTTTATCTATCGACTAATTAATTATCTTGATTTTTCTGATAGTATCATGAAGATTATAACTAAACTAATCTCCGTCTAAAACTTTTACTTGCGAAGAGAAGATAAATCCGTTGTCTAACACCTACGTAAGTAGGTTAATACTAAAGATAAGCTCGAAGAACAAAGACTCATTGTTCAGATACAAAGGTACATTGATTTATTAGGAGCTAGGTATTAAACATAAATTTAAGCCCCGTAAATCCTGCCATCGGAGATTATGGGATAAAAAACAATTTCCTGAAAGCATAATCGGAATCAATTTGCTTTTCCTTACTTTTTCACAGGATACAAAACAATTTGTAAAGATTACAAAAATTAACAAATAAGGTAAAAACCTACCTACTTGTATGATAATTTTTTACCCTAACTGCTACAATTGACTTAGTTACACCAATTGTTATACCAGTCATACCTACACTAGGTCAGATTTAGGTCTACAGCAACCCAGGTTGCATTTTATATGAAATGCCTTTGCTCGCATAGCGCTTGCATCAAACTCAATTTATCATAATAAAACATAGTTTTTGCCATTCGCAAATAGTGTAACTTTTTATGAGTAAATTTTATAAGTTCCAAATACATAAAGGACAAAAATGTCTGGAATTAAATACTGCCCTGCTCACACAGGTTTTCTTGTAATCATACTTTTTATTTAAAAAACAGGCAAATGCGAGTCGGACTCGCGCACTGAGGGTTCCGTACCATCTATAATATTCGGTGAATATTTCAAGCGTCTACCTGTTGCCGTTATTAATATCGAGCAAAAAACGGCAAAAAAATCACGTTTGTTGTATAAATATTTATTTTATTCTGTTTTTAGTATTTGTTGTTATAACGTCAACAAAAATACATCGTCTGTGAAAATTTCAACTGTCTAGCTATCATAGTTCATGAGATACAGCCTGGTGACAGACAGACAGACAGACGGACAGTGGAGTCTTAGTAATAAGGTTCCGTTTTTACTCTTTGGGTACGGAACCCTAATAAGAGGTTGACAACAGTAACCGAGTTCCTTGCGCTGCTTCTTTCTGGCGCTAGTCCATAACATTTTCCCGATCTCGAAGCAGTGGTACAGTAAAAAAAATTGGGACGTGTAAATGGTCTCTATAAAAGAACCTCTTCAGCTACACTGGGCCTAATGCTAGCGAGCCCTGAATGTGCTCAACTTTGGTCCGCACTACTTGCGATGACGCTCCGCGAAGCCGAGAACCTCAAGCCATATACATCGTCGGAGCCCTAAACATGCAGACCTGGCCTCCGATTCAGAACCCTTCGAAGACAAATTGTCGACCGAAAAACCACGTGACACTATAGGAATTAACATTAGTGTCACATGATACACATGTGGTCAATTCGTTATCGAAGGGTTCTGGATCGGGGACCTGATCAGGCCGTGGATGTTTTATAAGGACATTAATTACGCTTTATTGCGTGAGTACAATTAAGGAACCGTCTTGGCGTCAGGTGAAAACCGGCAGTAGAACAAAAGTTCAACGTCGTCAAAACATAACAATCCAGGGTAGATCATCCTGGCGAAGAAGACGAGGTGAGTCGACCCCAAATAAAGGGACAAGTCTAGAAAGAAGAGAAACACAAGTGAGTAAAATTATCGCAATTAATGCAATAGCATTCTCTACCAGTCAATCATGGCGTAATGCAGACAATGAAGTATCTTGTGAAACATTTTTCTTTCGCGAGATTAAGAGCTAATTTGTAAAAATTACAAAGTTAAAACGGTCGGAAAAAGTCAGGTACATCGTATATCGCATATTGTGTAAACCTGTCCCGGGACAGGAAAGTGTAAGCATATAAATAATATACCTGCGTAACCCTGCGATTGCGTTGCGTGACATGGCGCAGTCCCGCTGGGGTTTCAATTTAAACATGGTCTAATAGATAACAAGTAAGCGGATAATAAAACGGCATTTAGAAATTGAAATATGCAAAATATAAGGTCGCCTTCTATAAACGGGTGAAATTTAAAGAGCAATTACAAAAACATAAATTAATCATTTTTGTTAAAAAAAAGAAAATTTGTATACGCTAATTTTCGAGAAAAACGCCAAAAACTATTTTGATTTCAATGTAAAATAAAACACCCCGTGCCCCGTGCGTGCACCCCGAGGGAAGAGTGGGGCATGATTGAATTGAGAGAGATAGAGGCGATGACGTAGGGACATTTCAGACTAGACAGGTGCTCTTAAATTATTATTTTTTGTTAGGAATAATAAAAATGAAAACTAGCCTGTTTTTAAGAACGAAAATAATAGGGCCCGGTTCTCTTATATAATTAGAAGTTCTGTTACAGTTTCACCCGTTTATAAAAGGCGACCTTGTGTATCTTATTACTATATATATTTACATTTCCTTAAAATATTGAGCTTGTCTTCTTGGACAGTCGGAAAAAATTGGTATTACATCGGAAATTTATATTCAACAACCTTTTACTAAGATTAGTTAGACGCATACAGGTAGTGTTTGTTAGTGGTTCCACTGCTAGCAACGTCCACATTAATTTAAATTTAAAAATGTATTTCTCTACTACTCCCACTCCCATGATACTCCCATGATAATATAATGGTTCTGGAAATTTCATGCTTTATCGAAAAATAATTTTACATTTACCAACTGAAGTTAATTTAATTTTATCTTTAATTTGTATAAAGAGTTTAGTTTTAGAATATGTACATATAATTAGGTAGTTTATTTTTATTGGATTATTATAACATGTTTGTTGCAAAAAAAAAAAAAATGTGGTGGCATGGTAAAAATTTTATGCAATAAATATTCTATAGGATAAGTCGCTTAGTTACTTCACGAAAATACACACTTTCATATGCTCATAAACACGGTGTATATTCAGAAACGCTAAGTCTCATAATTTCAACTGAACTTACAATCACGAGTCTTCTGTTTTACATAAGGGCAAGTTTAGGAGAGTATTTTTAAAGCCAATTTCGAATCTCAATTGAAATCGCAAAATTCGTTTACGACTCTAGTTTTGTTTTAAAAGGTTTTTAAAATCAATTATAAACGAGTTTCCTTTTTATTGCACACCATACAATTTATTTATTTTTTCATTACATTTAATTGTTACTTATGAAGTAGATACAATTAAGACGGTTTTATCGCTATTATTGTCGTTCAGTTATTTGATTGTTCCGGAAACAAAATAGAATTAAATATATTTTAATGGATTTCGGTCGAACCAAAAATACGTTAAATCAGAAGCAATAACATCTATTATCGCACACGATTTGTTTTCTTACGCGAGTTCAAGATTATGTCTTTCGTTTCCAAGTATCTTGCGTGTACGTGACCTTACCTATGAATTGCCTGAATTGTAGATATAATTCTTTCTAAATTTATATCGGAGCTTACAGGCGATATACTTACCAGAATGAAATACACAGCCATGAATACATTTGCGTAATTGTAGGTCCCATTAGGCAGTAAAGAACACAGGTGAATGATGATAATTCTGTAGGGCGTAGTATGGAATTTAAAAAAAGTTACGGATAGTAAGACAACATTGCTCTTCGAATTGCAAAGCTTTAGGTTGGCAATTGATAGGCCACACTTTTCGCAGGGCTGACAACCGTTGAGGAAGAAAGGTTGGCAACAACGCAGCACGGAAAAGCATCCAACCCGTTGGACTGACAACCTAGTTAAACAAGGTTGCGAGAACCCGCTGGATGCAAACGGCCAAGACCGTCTTGCTGTGGCTTTCTATGACCTATATCAAGCAGTGGACTTTCAAGGGTTTATAATGAGGTCGATGATAAACGAACAGTAACTAAAATGATGACGTAAATAAAATCATCACCATAGAGTGCTAACTTCTAACAACTAAGTTTGGACAACAGTATGCAAAATTTAATATGCGGTCACTGGCTTGGTCTTTGATTTCACTTTAATTAATTAATTACAATTGACATAATTATATTACAAATCAATGTTAATAATTACAATGTTAATTATATAATTAATGTTATTTGATAAAATAATTACATGGCTACAATTTCATAATTTAAAAATTAATCTGGACAAATCAAAATTTATACAATTTAATAAAAGTTAAAAAAAATTTTTTTCTCTTGACAACGGAAAGATTAATAAAATAAATCACATACAATTTCTGGGTGTAACAATAGATGAAAATCTTAATTGGAAACTGCATGTGGATAACGTGTGTAATAGAATAAACAAATTTGTATATGCTTTAAGACAAATTAAAAACATACCATGTTTTTTAGCAAATAATCATTTTTGTTTTATATTTTTGATAATATACCATATATTTTGGATTTAACTAGTATGAGGTATGTTAGTTTACTTGCTACAGCATGTCACTTCAAAAAGTGAATTAAAGCAATTTTGGTTAATATTACGTTGTACTGTTAAAGTTATCTTGTGTTGTGGAAAATGTGAATATTATGAAAGAAAGGATAAAAGGTGTTTGCGACGTGAATTTAATGCAGCCTTTTGAACTTTCTATGCAAGGAATTTGTCGCTCGGTCTTACTCTGACATGCTCGTAGGGTTTGAAAGTAAGTATTATGCAATTTATTTTATATGTTTTTGAAATAAGTGCTCTATAAAGTATTTGAAAGCCAATTTAGGTATTCCTTTGTTTATTATTATGTTGGACTCCTAATAATTTTATAATTTTTAGTATTGAAATGTGATATGAAAGTACCTGTCAATGAAACAATGCAAAGTCTGAAGTAGGTATTATAAGGACTTTGAACATGTACTCGTTAAACATATCAAAGATAATCGCAAATATATCCTTAATGTCTAAGTGGAAGATTTTTTATTAAGTAGAAAGTTCAAAGACTTAAGAAGGGAGTTGTATCAGATTTTATCTATGACTTTGCAAGCATATTTCACGTAGAAGATAGCTTCAGGTAGTTAGTTCATTAAATGCGAAGTAACCGTAATTTCAAGGGGACAAGACTCAATTTAGATCGAAGATAAGAAAGACGAGCGTTGGAATGAATTTATCGAGATTGGAATCAGGACTGCAAGAAAATTAGATACTTACCTATTACAGTTTTATGAGTTCGTAAAAAAGAATATGATTTGCCACCAGACGGCATTTTATTAAATCAAGATAACGATATGATTTTAAAAAGACATTTCAACGCAATGTTATGATCGCTTAACCTTGCAACTAAATGTAATTATACCATTTTCAAAGATCTTAGATTTTTATGATTTTCCTTGAAAGAAAAATCAAGTGAATAATAGTATGTTTTCGGTTTAGTTACATTGCAGTTGCATGCAACGCTTTCTATCCCCTTTAACCAAAATGTTGAACCCATAAACAATGTGATATATTTTTTATTACGCTTTATTTGTACAAAGAGTGCATGAACATTGAACACCTGCAAAGAGTATCACACAAATTCGTATTCAGCTCTCCTGAACGATCCGTTTCATGTTATTCGAGAAAAATCGCAGTAGCTCGGAGAAATGCGACATTCACCGGATATTAAGTGTTCTATTCACTTCAAATATTTATTTTGTTTCCGGAAACAACGATTTTTGATTCGTCTATGAGTTGAAACATAACGGTTTATAACATTTTAAACTTTCTTGTTGCATTTTTTAACTAACACTATGCACTAAAACCAATAACGCAAAATAAGGTGTGTTGCATAATACCCGTTTAGTGCATAGTGATAACGGTTTATATTTTCCACTTTTGCTCAGTTCACATAACCGCGTGTAGCCTTTAATAATTTATTTAATTGTTTGAGGCACAGTGGTGATTAGATTTATAAAATAAATAGTTATACGGTGGCCTATCATAGCTCTAGAAAGCATAAACGATTTAATAACGCTCTAATTGATTGTACGAGTTACATCGTACATTCATCTGCTGCGCCGTCAGCGACCTACAAACTGGCGGACGACCCATGGACCCTGCACATGCACCGTCGGTATTCTATACCGACGGCAAACAATAGAAAACCTTCACATGTTAATAGACTGTAATTTTTATATATAAACATAACTTTTTATTTAATCAATCAGATATAAACCGTCCGTGTTGGTTCTCATTTCCCTCCGCTGCGGCCATGACTACCTTAGCCGTCACTATGATCAGTCTGGTGAGTCTGCCAGACTGGAAGCGGGATCACACCACCTACCTACCGTCCTAACGCTGCTACCCTGGGTGACCTAGGAGCAGCTCTTCACTTCTCTCTCCACATCCTTATTATATTTACGTATTTATAGTTAGGTGGGACTAGGGCTCTAGGGACTTAGTGTCTTGGGGTAAAAGATTCGTAGATTTCACATCTTGATAAGCACCGTGATATTCCTGGGTAGGCGGTGAACAATGTGTTTACTTGAGCAATAGGCCACGTGATTCATTGGTCCACAGCAATAGCTTTATGATGGCTTTTTAAAATTAGATATTTTGAATAGTTTCAGCACACTCAGCACCTGAGATTCTAAATTGACTTGAACCGCGCCACCAAAGCAGTTGGGTCCTCATTGTGTTTGTGTCTTGAGACTGGTTTTTGCTATTTAATTCTGCCTTTTAATGATTACAATAATTGTCCTCCTACATGGTGGCTAACAAATCGCATCACTGATGTGTGACGTGATGATTACGACCACTAATGCATGGCTATAAAGAAGTATATCACAATTGAAAATGAAACAAGACCTTTCTAATCAACTTTACGTCTATATAGTATAGTTACAAGATGTGAACAATGTATTCTCAGTTTGGAGGGTCGTGATTGATTCCTTCGCGCAATAACCCCGCGACGGCTTCCGTAATTCGTCTTTGATTAATTTCAGGGCCCCGCTGGCCTGTCGTACCCCTGTTTTTGTTTTTTGTCAACTTTTAGATTTGTTTGACACAGTTTTTGTAGAGTAACATTAACTTAAACAAAAACCATTTGACAAAAAGAACAAGAGTCAAATGGTGTTTTTTTATAAGAAGATCTAAAATATCAAGTGATGTTTGGTTAGACGACTGTCCACCGATGAACGTTTACATACACTAAAAATGTTTAGTGATACTTAGACACAGAAATTGTGTTAAAACTAAGTATTTATTATTGTTTAGATATGAAAAACAAATATCTTTCTTTCGAACTTATTACCGGCGAAAAATTTGTAAATCGTCAGCTACGGGATTTTTAAACGTTATTACACTATAATACGATATATTAAAATTCCTTTCAATCTCTAATAGTTATTAATTAAAAAACATTCGTAATAAGAATTTACTAGGTAATTTTAGGGCCGATTTTTCAAGTCACATAACTTTTATTTCAAGAATAAGTTTGACATTTGACAGTTTTCGTATAGAAATTGTGTTAAAACGTCAATTTTATTGGAATAAAGTTATTTGGCGATTGAAAAACGGCCCTTAGTGTAAATGTTCATCAGTGAAAGACTAAAATCGTCATGCGATGTATAAATATCGACCTTTCACCAGCTATATTAGATGTTAATTGCATATGCCAGTATACTACTGGTACCTTGATCAAACAACGCCTCCAGCGTAACAAAAACTTGAAATATTTGACAAAAAAAAAAAATGTCACTGTTCAATTTGATTAAAAGAGCGATATTTTTCATTTAATTTTTTTAGTACTTAATTACCCCCCCCACCCCCGCCTTCCTGATGATCAAAAATAAATTTTACTAGCTACACAATTAATATAATAAAAGGAGACGGACAATATAATAATTATTTCATCAGACCGACCAACCCTCCCCTCCTCTCGGCACAAAAGAGAAGCTATTTGGCCTGATTGACAGATCAATAATTTGTACAGTCACTCTGAAAAGTCTGAAAACCTATTTACAATTTTAACTTATTTAAGCTATTAATTTAATGTAAGTAATACAAGTAAATCAAAAAGGTTGCTCTGGATTGATTTAATTGCTACAGTAATATTTGTATGTTTGGATGTGCGACACGCTTCAACTTAGCTGATATAACTGACCACTACTGTATATATTATTTTCGTTTAATTTATTCCGTTTTTGTGTTTCCTTGAGATAACCAGAAATTCTTCTAATAAATTTACTTGTTCTAGTAGTAGTAATAATATTTATTTAACAGACCACAAAAAGATCCAATAATGTTAGTAAATAGCAAACTAAACAACTATGTTTTTCTTAAATAATTAAAAGTGATCCGTAATTTAGACGACGATAAATTTTAATATAAACGCTAAATGTCAAACTCCTTTAGGCAGTCTCCGTCCTTGGCCTTATTATGTGACGCGTATGACCAATAACATTGAACATCTTTATCATTGCGAGTCTATTTAGTTCAGTTAGAGTTGCTATATGACATAATATTGCAAGTATTGCAAGTGTATTTGTTTTTAAATTGGGCACCTCAGCTGTCATTCGTTATTATTTTCAATTTAGGACATTTACTCACTAATTTAAAAACATTGTTTGTATTTAGAGCTTACATTGAAATTATATTTTGTTACATATGGTAACGATTTTACAGATAATATTAATGGGTTGACTGTACTCGGTGTTATAAAATTAGGTACCAAAGGGAAGACAAACTTATGATTGATTATTGTAACTTTTTGTTACATAAAGTGGGTCAGAAGGTATATTCGCGGTTGTAGCCGTTTTGTAGCATTATTACATCAATTAAAGCCTATGGCTGAAATTATGATGATGATGAAAAGCCTTGAGTAGTAGTTTTTATTGTATTCATAAATGCTACTTAAACAATTTTTTTTTTAGGAATGGTGTAATCGGTCTGCTTGCCAGAATTTCTTGACAAATGTGAAATAAAAAAATGTGTCACTCTTTTGACAGAATAAAACCCAGAATCAAATGTTATGGTCATCTTATAATAATAATAAGGTGATATTTCTCTATGAAATATATAACCTCTCGGAATGTATTCTATACTTTTAATACAAAGCTGCATAGTTTGTTTGTTTGTTTGTTGATCGCGCTAATCTTAGAAACTACGGGTTCGAATTGAAAAATCTTTTTGTGTTGGATAGTCCATTTATCAAGGAAGGTTTTAGGTTAGGTTAGGTTAGGTTAGGTTAGGTTAGGTTAGGTTAGGTTTTGTCTTACTAATATTATAAAAGTGAAAGTGTGGATGGATGAATGTTTGTTACTAAGTCACGCCAGAACGGCTGAACGAATCTAGATGAAATTTGGCACAGCAATAAATATTGGTCTGGAATAAAAGATAGGGTGATTTTTATCCCGGAAAAATATACGGTTCCCGAGGGATGCAAGATAACTTCCTACAGTTAGATGTAATGATGTATAATGTAAAAAAAAATGTGACACTAGCTATTGCCCGCGACTTCGTTCGCGTGTACTTTAGTTGTGACTAACTCTGGTTTTGTAAAGATCACGCGAACGAAGTCGCAGGCAACAGCTAATAGGATACGAAAAAGGTTTATGTAAATCAGGTTTTTTTTTTAAGCACAATTTATAATTTTCACCACAAATTATGAAATGTTTCGTACGATTAATTGCACTTGCACCTTGTAATTGCCCTTCAAATTAATTAGAGCTAATCTTCAACCCTCTTTAAATAACAATCCATCAACCGCTACATCGTTCCCCGGCCATCTTGGCCGAAACGTGGGTTTTGCCGGTGAAAATAGGCCGTAAAAGACCAATAATTGAACCCTTGATGGGTCATCCCTAAGATTTATTTATTCATTTGGATCACGAAATAGATTTTGAGAAGGAATTTGTGTGCCCTTAGAGAGTAAGGTTAACGTGTAATTTGTTAAAAATGTTTCTTTTGCGCTACTAGACTGGTATAGTAAACATGGTTTAACTACTAAAAGTTAATAATACATTCATGAGAAGAACTTGATTGTAGAAGTATGTTCAACCTAACAATTTGTATAAATCATGTATTTGTTACGTCGAAATTATGTGACATAATGTTTTTTCTGTCACCAATGCCTCATTTAACTAATAAAATAGCTTTTGCCCGCGACTTCGTTCGCGACGTCTTAGAAAAACCACAGTTAGTGTAAAAAAAACACTGTAACATTTTTTTTTCACATTTAAATATGTTTGCAAGCCGAACAGCGACATAACGGTAAGAAGCGTCTATAATGAAAATTATCTTGCACCCCTCGGGAACCGTACATTTTTCCGGGATAAAAAGTATCCTATCTGCTATTCCAGGCTATAATCTATGTCTGTGCCAAATTTTATTTAGATCCGTTCAGCCGTTCTGCCGTTGGCGTGATTCAGTATCATCCACACACATATAAGTACGTAAGATAATAATCACAATAATTATCTAGCTCCAAACTAAGCTTTTGGAAACTAAATAACATTTAAAGAAACATAAATTCATTTTTAAACATCCACAATACAGATAGTATAAATGCTCGTGCTCATCACATTGCGGGATTCGAACCCGCAGCCGCTGATTTTGTAGTCCGGCGGCTATATCTATTATATTTTTTTACAGTTAGTGTCGATATATCGCTATATCATATCGTGTGCTCATGCCAGGGAGGCCGGTCGTGTACCGCTAATCCAGAAGGTCGTCTATACAAAAAGTTCGATAGTGGTTAATAGGTAAATACATGAATAAATCAAAAACACTTCACCTCATTGGGCAGCATTAAAAATTAACCCCAAAAATAGTCAAAAAAGCGAAACAAACGGAGTAGCATTATAATGGCCAAGATTCCAATAATGAGGATATTTTTAGAATTCAATTACTTTAGACTTTGTGTCTGAGGACACAAAAAGCATAATTAAGTTAATTGTTTTCGTAGACAACACAAGGTAGCTAACTTCGATTCTTATAATGTTCTGTAGTAAAATTGTAGGTTTTATAATCAAGTTTATTAATTTACGAGTAGTACTTAGTAAACACTTTACTAAAATATCAAAGATTTATAAAGAACATTAAATTTAAAGCAATTTACCAGTTAAAAAGTGGACGATATGAATTGGAGCAGTTTAAAAAGCAATTTAGACAAATTAAACGACTCAAGTATTCTAAAAGCATCAAAAGACGGGTTTATTAGAACGAAGCCGTAGAGTTTTGATACAAAGTCAATTGCGTAATGGCAATAGCAAAAAATATGCCAAGAGCAGAATTAACGGAAACTCAAATCTTTTGTATTGTACAGGTGCGAAAACCGAGCTTCATAAACTTAAAGGTACTCAAGTAAAATACTCTTAATACTGACCTATTATTGAATAAAAGGAATCAGTATTAGAAGTATTTTCTTAGTTCTCCTCTGTATTAAGATATTAAGTAATGTTCCGTTATTGCTAAAAGGAAGTAAGTATCTAGGTTGATCCAAAATATAAGGGACAATTTTCTTGATTAACTTCCTTCAAAGTGGCGATTCTTTACATAATATACAACAACTTTTACTATGAGATTTGATGGATGATTAATTTATCATTTAACCTATAATAGTTAATCGGCTAATCAGTATGACGAAGCGTTACTTAGGTATATGGATATTTTTTGGATATTGCTTTTTAGTGTAGTATCATATCATCATCATAAGCATTTAAGCCATAGGACGTCCTATGGCTGAAACGATGGTGATGAAGATAAGCCTCCCTCAGTGAGTTCCAGATTATTAATAATAATAATAAATTGTTTACACAATCACACCAATTATCTAGCCCCAAACTAAGCAAACCTTGTACTATGGCGACTAAATAACGGATAAACATACTTAAATACTTTTATAAATATCCATTACTTAGGTACAAATTTTAATGCTCGTGCTTGTCACACAAATATTTGCCCCTTGCGGGATTCTAACCCGCAACCGCTGGATTTGTAGTTTGAAGTGCGAACCACTACACCAGATCGTCAGATTGGCCGAATAGAACCAGCATCCAGTGCCTTTCTGCATCCTTTACTAGGTCACTGATGACCAGGTCGCCTGTCCACCTTGTAGGTGGACCGTAGGACGTCCTATGCATTACCTGCCGGTACGTGACCTCCACTCTAGAACCCTTCTGCCTCATCGGCCGCCAGCTCTACGTGCTATGTGCCCCGCCCACTGCCACTTCAGCTTGCTAATCCGTTGGGTTATGCTAGCGACTTTTGTTCGTTTACGGATATCCTCATTTCTGATTCGAACTCGACTGTCTTGTTAAGAGGAAGTAAAACAATCTAGGTAACATTTCTCTATCAATTCGCGCAGTCGCTCTTGACGTGCAAGTTGGGGATGGATATGGCTTCTCGGAGTAAATACCTATGTAATGATCGGGATTTTGTTTCTATGTTGTAGTTTTTAATATTCAAATTAAATATTTTTATTTGCAGAACAAATGTTACAATAATTCAGGTAAATACCTATTAAGTATCGGAGACAGTTTCAATTGCGTTTTGCTGGGAATCTGGTGATGATTTTTTTAAAAGTTATGTTCTTTATTCACTTCAATACCTATTTAAGAACAAAATCGCGTTTCTGAATTGCGTGTTTGTGTTAAGCTAAACCAGAAATAAATGACGGAGACTGGTGTAGTCTCAAAACATAGCTGGTTTGGGAAATTTACTAACTCCTCTTTACTTTTAGTCATTAATTATTGTAGAGCCACGTATTGTACTAATGTACGGTTTCTTAGGACTATCGTATGCACGTCAGAATGAAAAAAGAACGCTTGTTTGCTATTCACGGAGTCAAATACAAGTGTCGAGTTGTGTGCCAGGAAATGAACGAAAGTGGATATCTTTCCAACGCACGCATATTGAAGGCTTTTATTTACCGGTGGCTCAACGCTGTCTATTTCCTTTACCTGCGGCTGCACCCACTTAGAATCTGTTCTGACACAGGAAGTGAGTAGGTAAACTTACTAATATTAATAATAAAAAATATATAAACAAGCTTTCCCGACAGACGTTGGTTTGTTCAACTTGACAATGTAAAACCTCGTAGTACCATCCGTAGTAGCAAAAATCCTAGCAAAAATCTTACAGAGTAATTTCGAAAATTGTTACATACGAACATTGCAAGCTAATTTAAAGCTTGTAAAAAAAACGTTCAGTTTTCCTGAATGTAATATTTTTTTCGGGAAAGTGTTTCAGTATTTCTTACTATACAGACCCTTACAATAATACATACATTTGGAGATTGATTTTATTTATATAGATGAGAATGTTTGTACACGTTTTTACGGCTGAACAAAATTCGCTAAAATTTTGCATTTTGCTGAAATTAACACAAAGGATAATTTAAATTCCGTTTTCATTTCTTGGAGGATTATTATTTATAAGCTCCTCTATGGGTTAAAATTTACGCTGACAAAGTCGCAAACAGAAGCTAGTGTTATTATAAGTACGAGAATGCCACGTGGCATTAAGTCAACCTTTAGTACGATTTTAATTTGTGCAATTAAGTTTTAATAAATACTTCATTATAAATCATTTATTGATTTATAATTTTAACAGTAGGTCCTTTATCTATGTATATTTACCTATACTATGGATCCAATATAAAACAAAGGATCCCATAAGTGTTGAGTCTTAGAATATTCGTACATATATATTTAGTACATTAACAAAACACTTTACTGTACCCTTTTTTAAACATTTACTACTTTATAATCCTTATTTTAGTCATAAAATCTCCCACAAAATATTGTTACAAGGCAAGTACATACTTATTGTGTGTACCTAAGTAATTGTAATAATTATTTAGGCCCGTAAATGCCCTACCCCATGCAAGTAGATCGAAAAAGTTAACGTCTCGTAAAGCGATAAATAAGCAATAAAACGTTTATTACCCACTTTCACAACGCCCAATAGCTACTAACGCAAATTGTAAGAAATGTATAAAGGATCTACTAATAATTTGTAGTTTAATTGCTTAAAAAACTTGTTATATAAAAATAACAATTTAATTCCATACAACGTTAACTCGTGAAAATATGATAAAGGTTTCTATCATCATCGTTTTAGCCACTGGACGTCCACTGCTGAACATAGATTTCCAGATTGGCCGGTTGGAAGCGGCCTGCATCCAGCGGCTTTCTATAGCCTTTACCAGGTCGTCTGTCCACCTTGTGAGTGGACGTCATACGCTGCACTTGCCGGTACGGTAAGGTTTTCTAACTGCGTCTCAATCAGTTCGGATACCAAGGGTCAATTGTTCGCTGTTGCTAACAAAGCTTGCATCTAATAAAGTAAGCAAAAGGCAAAGGCATCAAATCTCTTCTCTTTGCTGTATTAAGGCGACGGGTAAGGCAAGTGACCTTAAGCATTTAGCGTCGACTTGCGCGACATTTATTACGTGCCTAAGATAATACAAATGCTTTTCGCAGACTAAACATCCATCTGTTGCGCTTCTGTGCAAATAGATTATCATTGCGAGCAAAATATCCGCTCATGGTAAAGTAGGCGCTAAGAGTAAAATCCATTAAAATTCTTATAATTCTTAGATGTTAACTATTTGAAAAAAAATCAATTCTTAAACCTAAAGGCACAAATATTATAAATAACTAAACCAACTTTCAAACTAAACAATAACGTCGTTTAAAATATAAATGTGTTCAAGATCGCGGTATTCTAGTAAATAATAACTAGTATTTAGATACAACGGAAAAAACTTCAACTTAAAAGTTATGTGATAAGTATATTAATTTCCACATTTTATATCCAGTATTTTCGCCAGAAAATTTGTGAAAAGCATCTCTTTTATATGTATTCTTCTTACCCCGCGCCTTAACTTAAAAGATGCCGAGCGGTTGGCTAATAACAACAATAAGCATTCTTTATTTGTTGACTAACAACAGCGCTCCGCCGCTCACTTTGCTGGACTGAGGGGTTAAATGAATATTTGTAACAAAAAAAAACACAAATTTGTCAAACAAGAAACAAGCCCCGAAATAATAAATACCAATTTTCTTCAACACAGATTTTCAAATTTTTTTACTTTAGTTTTTTTTTTAATTTGTCTTGCCAAACGTAATCAGTGCATTAACTGTTAACGTATTGTTGTATCGTTTTTATCATTATAATGTTAAGGCATAGGTAAATTCTGGCACTTAACTGACAAGTTTCAAATATCAAATTGAGTAGGTACAGCGACAGTTTCCTTTTGTACTAAGTTGCAAGTTTCCTTTTCCGTCAAGGTGAATCTTATTAAGGGCTCTTAGAATAAACAAAGAGGATATGTAGCATAAGCACAAAGAAGCACTCTTTGTATCATTTTACAAAGACATTTTAAATCTCACTTTATAAAGGTCAAAGGCCTTTAAGGCTTAAGTGAATAGGCTACTTCTCTGCAAGTTATTAAGAACACGAGCACACAAAAAAATCAATAAATATGCAACAGTTAACATACTCATTTAGTGTGTGTGTTAACTGTTGTATATTAATTGACTCTTTTTAAGGTCTCGCAGCAAGGAAACAACATACCTGTATCACAAGGTAGAACAGTATTGATTTCATGAAATAAAATAAGTATTAAAGTTTCATAGTATTTACTGTAAAAATCACCATCTCCATCATTATTGTCAGCTTTGTAGTCGTATATTTACAGATGATTTAGAAAGCATTTCGCGAACGATATCTTCGCTCGTAAATGTCTTTTCTACTAATAACAGCTACCATGAATCCAAATAAACAGTATTTAGAGTTGCCAAAAATTATAAACAAATTATGAATACTATTTATCACTTATACTAAGTCAAATATGTTGAGCCTTAGGTTCCACGTTCCTCGAATAAGGTATAAAGAATTCAAAATACAATATAAGGTTATCTACAAAATAGTACCCGAGGGATAGCTTCGTAGGTAAACGAATTTTTACCTTCGACGTACTAATATTGTCAACCCGACAATATTAGTACGTCGAAGGTAAAAATGGTAAGAAATAAGTACCAAATAGGTACAAAACCTTTTATACTTTATCATCTCCTTCTAATGTATCTTTTGAAGATAATACAACAAAAAAATACTGTCTTCTATCTTTCTAACTTCAGGAACGAGCTTCCATTCAAATTGCCATCCCCCATTGCACCCCTTTAGTGGTTGAATTTCGAAATATTCGGCCTTTAGTAGAAGAACTACTGGTTTTAATGGCAATTAAAAAAACACAAGTTTTAAGAAATTATTGTTTAGTAACAAATAAACTTATTATTGTGGCGATTCTGTCAAATTTTCAATGACCAATATTCCGCTACACGAACCGAACTATAAATACTATCTTGTCAACATTATTATAAGTGGGAACTTCCCTAATATTACTCATATTGATCATCTGTACCTTTTGAAAATAATACAACAAAAAAAAACTTACTTAAAAAGTAGAATAATTGAGAAGTTTTTGGAAGAAAAAATTTACAATTTAGATGTTGACTCTGTAGTAAAGTTTCAGTACTACCTATATTTTTTATTCTTTAGATCACCTGAAGACGAAAGGAATTCCGGTCATATACGTCTATTAGTCCGCGCTTCGGTCTACAAAGCCAGCAGTCGTGGTTTTGATTCCTGCAAATGTTTGTGTGATGAGCACGAGCTCTTACACCCGAGCCATCAGTACCTTATACTGTATTTAGGTATCTATTAAATTAAATTTTATACAGTTCTTTATTTGCGTTCAGAATGTTCGTTTATAAAAGTTATACCTACGGTACTTATAAAGCGATATTTCGCCATAACCAAGCACTATTATTAGAGTTTGATTTGGTGTGTAAAGTATTCCTTTAAACGTCCCACTGCAGGGCACAGGCCTTACCTCAACTATGAGATGGTTCTGGCCACACTCCACCACGCGGGCCCAGAGCGGATTAGTGGGGGGTGTTGTAAGGCCAGTGACTGAACCTTACTGTCAGTCAGATGTAATCAAGCCGACTTAAGGCCTCTGACTAGGATTTACGACTAGTATCAAGCAAAATTAGCCGGGACCAACTTTTATCGTGCCTTCCGAAGCACGGAGATGCTTGTGATAAATGTCACTAAATGTGGTTGGAATGGTCACCCATCTACTCACAACCGCGGCGTAGGTGGCTTAACTTTGGTAATCACTACCAAAATGCTGCCGCCACTGAGTGTAGCACAAGATTTGGTGTATTGGGAGAATTCAATTTTTATTTTAAAAAAGTATAAATTTTATAAACCTGGCAATGCTAAAATAACAGCCGTTTACATATTAATTTGTCAAAAAAATCTTATTCTATTGTTGTGAAAGTCATGCGAAAAATAAGTAAAAAACCTCAAATACCCATCACTAGCGTCGTGGAACGTAGACAGAAATGTAATCACGCGAGGGACTTGATTTTCAGATATTATTCAGATGTTTTTATCATGCTTTAAATCATAATTGTAATATTTTTTAGGGTCAAAGATTGGTCGATATTCAAACGAGATATATTAGTCTTTGTAAACAATTACCTAAATAATATACCATGAGATTATAAATATTTTAATATTGGACTACATCACATACATTGCTCTGATCCTATGATAAGTAGCCTAAGCACTTGTGTTACAGAAATCAGAAACTACGACGGTACCACAACACCCGGACCCGAGACAATATAGAAAAGTTATTTTTCTACATTGACTGACCGGGAATCGAACCCGGGACCTCAGAGATGGCAGAACTAAGTCCGGTATGCTCGCCTCTCGCCTACGGAGCACGTCTTACGATTATGAATGTAGTTAAGTCACAAATGTTGAAAGCTAAATAATAAATTTACATATACGAGTCAAGATGCAAAGTAGCCCACTTTTTATCCTGAAAAAATACACAATTCTTGAGGGATGCAAGTAGATGTCAATATAGCTGTTTTGTTGTTAAAACGTGTGAAAACAATATTCATATTTACTCCCTCATAGTTGAGATGTGGCCTGTGCCCCGCCGTGGGACGTATATGTAGTCTTACTTCACTTTCTTCACTACGTCGTTATTGGAAAAAATAAGAATTGACAGTTGAGTATCGAGTTAAGAAATAATACGGGCGAAACCGCGGGCATAACCTAGTATTCTATATAAGTTGTAGTAGGGTTAATGACTGTGTTACATGTAAGAGTGACCTTTGATATCTTGAACCTATCGATCTTGAAGTAAACTTCACTAGAAACCTTGGAGCCGTACAAGTGTACATAATTATTACGAAAGTTATACATAATAGGTATAGATAAATTAAATAATGATACAGTTTTGGAGTACTCAGAGAAAATATCTAAACCAAAAGTTTATACTTTAGTTTATTAAACACATTTATATAAAAAACGCAAGGTACGTCACTAAGGCATTTAAGAAGTACAGACTAAACACGTAATGACGTATGCGGTAAGCCGGTGAATTGCAAGAAGCTACAGTGGCTAAATAAAAATTATGAAAATTATTAATGAAAAATTATGACAATAATGTATAGAGCACCTGATTCCCTTTTGGTATGGGTCTTATATTGTTTGCAGTAGATAATAGGGATGACGACTAAGTAAAGAAAATGAAATTCTATTTAGTCCGTCAGTTAGATTATCAAAAAATAATGGACACTTATTTTTTATTTTTTCAATCAACCAAAAAATTACAAAGATAAAGCGCGTCAAAGTTCGGGAGTCGGGACTCGTGACGTCACTTCTAAGTAGAAATTGTACCAAGGCATTAAGTTATGGGACATCATTACAAATCAATATATCTCTGTTATATTTTGATTGTGTGAAAAAAGAAAAATTACGTATCTAATACTTTTTGATATTCTACCTGATAGACGAAGAAAAAAAAGTTAGTCATCATCCCAAATACGCGCTTACAAAGAAGTAACCGATTTCGTATTCACCCTGTATGAACAGAAAGAGCAAAAAGAGACCAACCTGATTCGGTCCGGTGAGGTTCAGCCCGCAGGAGTTGCACCGAAGGCATTCCTCGTGGTAGTGGTTGTTATCATACAACGGGGATGGCTCTGAAATATATAAATATTTGTACAAACTGTCCAACTGCCGCCTTTCGGGATGATATACAATCTGTCAGTTCAATAATGGGTACTAAATGAATCCTTATAGTTTCGCCATATCTATTCATCTGACCATTTCATTATCATCATCATTTCTGTCATAGGACGTCTACTGCTGAACATAGCCTTCCCCAAATGACTTTCAGATTGGCCGGGTGGAAGAGGCCTGCACCCAGCGGCTTTCCGCAATTACTGACCATTTGTTGTATGTCAGCCACTGTACAAGTGACAGTAAGTAATATAAGTGCAAAAAAATTGGCATTACAACGCTAGCAAAGTTCTAAAATAAAATACCATGCAGGAATAATTTTACCTAGGGGCCTACCTAATCCCAATATGTAAACTGAGGGGTGATTTTATTTATTCGCGAAGTCTAATGTATCGTTAATAAGGTATTAAAAAATATTTTTTACAACAAGTATACCATTTATACACCTAAAAGCTGTTGGTTTGGAAAACAATATGAGGTTCTTTATTGCCATTTGCTTCAGGAATCCTAACGTTAAATGGAATTAAGTTTTACGTTGGATCTCTACATTTTTTTAAATTGTAGTAAAAAACATAACTTTTCTTAACCGTAGAGTAAAAACATTTACTTGTAAAACTACATGTTTTAATAATTAATACATAATAATTGTACTTCATTGTAACTCCAGCACCTTGAGTTTACAGTATTATTTTATTAAATTACTATACAAATAAAGCGATCTATAGTAATAAAGTAGTCCCTAACTTAAAAATCATGACGTGTTCACTAAAGTGAAAGCGAGTTTTCTTTTGGCGAAACGCCAAAGGGCATAATTCTAGGTGGGAAAGTTGCCAGAAGGCTGTACTTCTGAAATTTTAACTCCCAAGTTCAATATTGAGGGTCGACATTGTAACTCGTATCAGACTTAAAGCCTGTTTTCCACTGCTAGATGCCAATGCGTGTGCTTATATGAGTTCAACATCAATCGATTTAACATGAATTGATGAGCTGTGTACGAGTACATTTTGTAAGTGCCATATTTTATGAGGCAAGTTTAAACTGCGATGGTTTGAAACGAAGAAAGATCTCATTGAGGACAATAAATAAATGGTTTTTTCAACTTTGCAAGTCCAATAGGGTTCTTGTCAGTATTAAAGGTACCTATCTACAGGCAAGATCCATGACAATCTCACTACTTCTAACATCAGCTCTCTCACATTCAGAAGACTCGGAGTGTCTTTTACAATCTTCAAAGAAAAATTTTGAGACTCGGCAGCATTTTCAGATGGCCTGGCATGAATCGCGGTCAATAACAACCGTATCAAATAAATAACCTATTGGTTTTTAAAAGAGAACCGCAATTAAACGATGAGGGTACCTCAATTCTGATTACGCTCCTCGGGGCTTAATTTTTACGATTTTTACCATCGCGCACTACATTGGATAAACCATCTAACTTTTATGAATCAGCTTATGGGAAATAACTTTGTTGTATGCATTTGTGTGAAAAGTACCTATAAACTGTTTTTACTATATAGCGATACGTATTGATATGACTTTAACACTCTATAATCGAATGACAATTATTTAAATGGTTAAAAAGTAAAAAGTTGTCTTGATAGCATATCACTTTTTACACACAGTGAAGTAAGCTTTACATGTCACCTGCTTACATATTTTTGTGCGTGCGGTCAAAAGTAATTTATTGTTTTTCTTTATTAACCATAATTATTAAATGAATTTTCTTAAATATTTATGCCTAAGCTGAAATAAATATTGATTTCGAATTTTCAAGCTAACTTATACTTTATGTACGTACTTTTTAAAATAGGCTTTGTCTCTCATTTTAGTTGCGTTTAAGCTCTCTTATTAATCAAAGTCCCTAATACCCGTTTAAACAGTTACGGAGTTAATAAACTTAAAATTTCATGAAATCGTCTATTTAAAGTCTTTAAGTAATAAACCAAAATATTGCTGGGAACACAGAAACACTGGTGGAAAGCAATAGAATACTGGGCATAATTAACGTAGTCGTACGAGACGCAATAAAGTGGGCAGTAAATGTGTATTTTCATCATTTTTATAGCAAGGGGAGTATACTTCCTGCGATAATATTAATGTAACGGGCCTTGGAAACAATATTGGTACAATCTTCTTCGCTTTTATCGTCATCGTCAGCTATAAGGGAGGAATAATTGAATGACGCAACAATGGGTGTTATGCTTGGGACATATAAGACTTACAACGATTTTGAGAATAAGGTATTATAGGACCGATAAATATTTTAGATGCTACTAGTTGAATATAAACCAATTAAATTCATCCTTGAAAGTAATTAAGGGCTGTTGAAGTATTTTCAATACTATTCTAAAAAGACACCTTATAAGAATAAGATATGAAACATTACAACTTCATTAGCTGAATGCTGTATGTTTTCTTCATACAGATAAATAAATGTCAATATTTTTGGGTACGATTTATGTAATTTGATCATCCTAACGACCTTTACCAAACATGTTCCAAATATACTATAATTAGTAATCAACGATGTTACATCACTTCTTCTTTAATTATATTTCCTTCCAAAATAATTACGATTACTTACTCACTAACAGCATTTTAGTTTTCCTCGTAAAAAGAAATGAAAACGTAATTCTTTTTTATTGCCGGATTGTTCTTGTGTTTGGACTGTAAATTCTTTTTAATTTAAATTACTCGTTTCAGTTTCATTTCAAAGCTAGCATGTTTTTGTCTTGGTGCTTTATTAAAATATTACAGTTGTGAAACAAAATTACTTAAAGCAGTTATATTTTAACTATTCATCTTGATTAGCTTATATTATTATTACCAAGTTGATTATAAGTGATAATAATAAATCTTCGCTATGAGTCTCAAAATTTAAGCTTTCGATCTAGAATAGGTATACCAAAATGTATAGTTAAGTGTTTTAGTTATTATATTTTATTTTACTTCATTATAGTTTATATATTTTATTTTACTTCATTGTACGCACAGCCATTTTTTACATAAGGCGAACTTTATGCCAAAAGGCATTTTCTGACTAGTAAACCTTTAAGCCTAACAGAAAATAAAAATCGTTACTTAAATTCACTGTTCACTTATGGTAGATCATTATCAGTGCGCGCTTAGGTAGATTATAATTACGTGTTTTGTGTTTTTATAAAGTAAATAGGTATGTTGAACTAATGCCTTAGTGGATAAGACAGTCGTTAAAGGAGAGAACTGCACACAACATAAATATGTAATAGCGTTTCTTACGAGAACAGTTTTACGGTGAACCCACAACGTTCCAGTACTTTGTGCTTTTAAGTACTGCCAGACACTTTATATACGTGTATCTTAAAATTGCTTGTAAGCTTGAACAAGTTTAAGGTTAAAAGACATTTATAAAAAAAAATGCAGACTATTACACGTGGATACACTACCTATGTTTGATTCCACTCATAACCCCAATACAACACTTTGTAGATTTAGAAATTTCATACTTAGTAACTAATAGTAGAGCTGTACGTTTTGACTTATGACACTGAGACGTGGTCCTTGAATGTTGGCCTCCTAAACAAACTCATAGTCACCTAACGTGCTATGGAGAGCGCTATGCTTGGTGATTCTTTGCGAGAAAAGATTCGAAATGAGAAAATCCGTAGAAGAACCAAAGTCACTGACATAGCTTTTCAAATTGCAAAGCTAAAGTTGCAATAGGCAGGCTACAACATTGGCAGAGCCGACATCTGTTGGGAAAGAAAGGTAGATGATGCAGATGACCTGAAAGATGCAGCGTGGGCAGATCTCCCACTCAGACGACGGACGACCTAGTTAAAGTAGCGGGCAGCCGCTGGATGCAAACGGCCCAGAGCCGCTCGCTGTAGCGTTCTACAGAGGCTTATGTCCTGTAGTAGACTTACAAAAGCTGGTGATGATGATTAACAAATAGTATAGCCTAAATAAAAGAAAGCCTTTTTATTGCGCGATGTGAAATTCCTACACATATACTCCTGCCATGATGAATTATATTCCTCAATGTCAATATACGTCAATAAGTGGCACTCTGGTGAGTGGAACTCCTTCGGATGAGTGACGCTCTATCTACCAAAGGCGTTATAACCAAAGCGGAATCCTTTCGTGTCCACTCGAGTTTTTTTCATAAAAGCACAGCTTCTCACTCTCTTATTCCTATCAGTGGATACCCACCCTAAGGCTAGCTGCAAAGCTGGGACCAGCCACTTGCAGTATATCCATTTTAAGCTGCACGTCCATGTCTTCGCAGGTGCCGCGACGCCCGCACGGCACACATATCCTGCACTCGTCTGTGCACTATATGTGTTGTGTATAATAGGTAACTTCTCACAAACCAGTTCATCGTAATATAGTAGTTTTGCAACAACAAGCTGGTAAAAACATCAACAGAAGTACCGACCAACTAATCAACCAAGTTTTAGAGAAACGAGTCAATCAATCAACAAATTGGTTAACTGGTTCTAGACACTAGAGCAGTAGTAGTAGAATAGAGTTCACTGGAGTTTATTATTATTTAAGTTGACTATCGGTAGGCTAAGTTACTGAAAGTCGTGGAACACTGGCACGTGGCAATCCGTGCGATATTAACAGCAGGAATCCGTTTTAGTCCCCGACATACCTTGCTCATAATGCCAGCTGCCAAGGACAACGAGGTCTCCAAATTCTAAAACCACTCCATGTCGGCTAAGTCGACGCACAGTTTTGGGAATTATTAGGTACTCTTTTATTATGACACAAACCCATAATTTTTGTTAATAATTAACCAGTGATTAAATTAAGCCATACGGCTTAATTTAATCACTGGTTTCGAATTAAACAAATGCTATTATCATACTGTTGCAAATATCGTTACATAGTCTATTTCAATTTTCGCTTGTGAATATGGTTAGTCGTATTACTCGTATGTTGATTGATATAATTTAGTTACATTATCAGCTTTTGAAGCTAGAATGAGGATTATGGCATCAAAGAGTCTTGGTAAATCGAGTTAAACAGAATAAAATTCAATATCATACGCATTTTAAACGGGTAAGTACTTATTCATCGAAATAACTAAGGGACAAAAAATATAAATACGAGCATCTGATAATAGGTAACAAAATATCTGAAACGCTGTAAAACAGTTAATATTGAAATATGTAGCCTAGAATGAGGATATAAATTACTAAATCAAAATGGTATCATCTTTTTAAGGTACGTTAATTTAAGCCATAGGTTGTATTTTCATGATAATTTAAAGAGTAAATAAATGTTAGGAGAGGAGGGCAACGGATTGATTATTGTGACTTGCAGACTTTTGAGCACTTTAAGTCCAACTAGTAAATCAAAGGTTCTAAGAGATAAAGAGGTTTTTAAAGCAGGCAGTCTGAGTGACAGAAACACTAAGGTATATTGTTTAGGTCATAATGTTACAATTACAATGCCCCGCATGCCTTATACCAGTCTCAAAACCATAAAGTGCTTCCATGATAATTTTAGAGGCTATAAGAAGCATTTAAATCGTAACATAGTTGGTTGCCGCCGGTACTTGCGTTTGTGACGCTGCGTTTATTGCATCTGCATTTTTTTTATTGAGACTTATTCGTCGAACGAAAATCATAGTCGATCGTTTTTAATGGTTTTTATTTATCATTTATAGAGCTTTACAGCCAATTTTGGTGTAGTTTGTGTTCTAATGTTTGGTAAAGTGATAAAGATCAAAAACTATTGAAATATCATTGTATTTTAAGCCGCATCGAGTGTCAAGTTACTTGTCTCAAGACAACTTGCTTTAGACTCGATAGCGTCTTGAAACCTGCTTCTACGGGAAGATTAGCCTTTACTAAATCCATGAAGAGCAATAAAAACTAAACAACCGTTAACTATTGAACACACTATTCAAGAAAATACTCGACAGTGGCATAATCACTGCTCTTCTTATCGAGCGGGATTGAGTCCATAAAAAAAAATAGTTCATGGTTATGTCAAACAATCAATACGTAACGACTACTTAAAAATTTGTTTGATGCAAGTGCAAGGGATACTCTCGTTTTCATTTCGGAACTTTTGATAATTTGCACTTTAAGATTTGTTCGCTAACGAACGTCGGTGCTGGATGCGGGTGGAAAAATCGAAAAAGTTTTATGCTGAGGGTAGTTAATAGTTGGATAGTCTTTTCCAATACACAGTAGGGAAAATACCATACTTTGGGTCAAATAATTTAATTGCTGTGTAAGCTACTACTGATATTATTAAAGGAGGCCTTTATAATATTTAGATTAATTATTTTTGCTACGGACTACTATAAAAGAGGTGTTTTTAATTAATAAAGACTCAATTAATTACGACAAATACGAGTAGCATTATGAAGACAACATAATCATTATTAGATGTTTCGCTATTAGAGCAAATAATTATTTAGGTGAAACTAAACCTACGTATTTTGTTTGACCTGAATATGTATTCCCACTAACAAAGACTTTACTATTTTAGTTATTGTTTACTAGGATTTAAACTTACCATAGCGACGGTCGATCTCTTACAAAACTTTAGTAAAAAGTTATTGGTGTTTCATAAATGTTATCTATTGTCTTAATACAATCACACTAAATAAATGCAATATTTTTGTGTTTTGTTTTTGTTAATTAATAGCCGACAAAACTACATAGGTTATGTATATTGTTCACGTACACATTTATTGTTTTTTCCACACTGTCTTATGTATTATCAATATTGTTTTATCATACACGCTCACTTCACAAAATTATTGTTTTCATAAAAATATATACCTAGTTTTGTTATACAATGTGAGGACTACAAATAATTCGGACAACACAATAAATACTGCGTCTATTAAACATCAAGGAATACATTTCTTTGAAGTTAATATTCGTTGTGGCTCTGCGTTGGTTTATTTGCGCGATTTTTCCGCGGATTCCGCGATCGTATATTTTGGTAAGGTTATTCGTTGTGTACGGCACGTCACTTTCGTTCTAGTAAACATGGCAGCGATCGCAACAGATGACAGGGCGCGGGCGGGCGGGCCTGCGCCTGACGAGTCCGTTCATCTCATCTCGCGGTCTGTGCGAAATACGAATGCTCTGCGAAATGTGGGCTCAGGCCTCGACCGACGACGGCGCCACTGAGCATTCTCCTGAACCTCGGCAAAGACATCTGACTCACGGGCCCTCTCCCTTTTGTCGGTAAAACAGTTTCGGCGGGAGCGAGACGCCAAACCTTGGAGTAAATCGATTGGCTGCTGAAAAGGGGCGGGGGCCGAGCACGTGGCAGTATCTGTTATCACCGTGAGTAGTGGCCGTGTAGTTCGAGGAGTTGATTGTTGTTAATGCTTTTCACGTACCGCTAAAGCACTTCGTGTATATAGTTAAAAGTTCCTAGCTCTGGTTGTCAACTTAAGATCGCATCGATATTGGCTTAGGCGACTGCAGGGAGAGGACACTTTAATGCATTTGTGCTTTGTTGCCTCACTGCCGCGGTGCCCTGTCCCGAAAAGTTTTCAGTATAGCAAAATATTAAAGTGAAGAGTTTTAAAAGTTGTGAATGTTCACGACTATTTTGGTGCTGGAGTACTTAATTATTGAAACATGAGTTAACAACAACTTTAAATTTTGAAAACTTACGTCACTTTGATTAATATTGATAAATTTGAATTGCTTTAAAGGGTAGC
This sequence comes from Anania hortulata, assembly GCA_963576865.1. Classification (NCBI taxonomy): domain Eukaryota; kingdom Metazoa; phylum Arthropoda; class Insecta; order Lepidoptera; family Crambidae; genus Anania; species Anania hortulata. The sequence goes on from OY756400.1 coordinate 12,794,261, forward strand.
TTAACCTGGTTTTTCTTATAAGTTAAACGATTTACCAATTTGTATGTTTACCATCTACAAGTATGAGTACATATAGGTACTTAAAGTTGTGATTATTTAAATTATCCAAAATGACATCAATTAATTATAATTGGATTTAGTAAAAAGTGGCGCAGTAAAAAAACATTTATTGCAGGAAAATATTGGATGATTAGATAGAATTGGATTTTCTTACCAGTTTGTGTGCTTGAGTCGAAAAATGTGCTTGTAGTCTCTACTGTCATGGTACCGATGGTACCGTCCAAAATCTGAGTTGAAGAATCACGCCGGCCGCGAGCACGCATGCAAGCATCATCGCTTTGTGAACTCTGACGTCTGAAATTACGGCAGCGAATCATTTCCTCCGTGGTAGACTGTCGACGGAAACCTCGAGCTATTAGTATTTCTTCTGTAGTAGATTGTCGGCGGATTATTGTCCTTTCTGGAGGGCGCGCACACGGACTAGGATCGCGGCTAGAACATGAGCTTGACTCCGGGCTGCGAGCTCGACCTACTCTGGCGCATGACGCTTGCCGTCTCAGGCGACCGCGACGACGAGCAGCCGACGGACTCAGCTCTCCACCACCAGCTCTGTCAGGGCTCAACTGCGAGCGATCGCGTCTCGGACGAGCAGCTGAGTCTGGGCTTAAAGAATCTCTCCTAGCTCTCCCTTCATCATCAGGCCCCAATGAAGGCCCAGAATCACGACGTCGAACTCCGGGTGGACCGTTGGGATCATCAAATGCGGTAGCTTGACGTTGTAACCTTCCAAGTCTTCGTTCTGGACTAGCAGCTGCTCGCGAGTCACGTCTTGCTCGTCCACATTGTGTTGTAGAATCCCGTCGTCCTCCAAGACTTGGAGGAGTTCGTCCACTGGGTGTAACTTGAACTTGGGTGGTAGAAGTAGCTTGAGTTGACTGAGTTGCTTGTGAAGTTTGCGTTGCATTAGGTGTTGTTGGTGACGTAGGAGATGGAGTAACAGCAGATGTGATGATTGTCGGCATAGTCATAGTATGTTGACATTCTCCATCAGAACGACTCGGTTCGTGAATTGCTACTACTGTTACACACGGTGGCTGTGTAGGCGGTACAGGATCTGACGAGGCATCAACGAATGACGGGGCGGCTGGTGTTGGTGGTGACGCTCGTCGTTTTCTATGTGTTGCTACTATCCGCGGCGGTTGAGCTACAGAATCACGTCTATGACGATGTCCGTCAACAGAGTCACGTCTCTCTTTGTTTTCATCACCGGAGCCGCGCCTCTTTACGCGACGTTCTCTGGTCGGCATGATTGTGGTAGAATCTTTACGGTCCCAGTAGTTTGGGAATTCTGCGCGAAAATCTTGTGGAGCTGCTTTGGAATCGCGGCGTTTTATAGCCATGGATTTTATGCCAGAATCTGCAGAGGAGTCACGCCTGCGTCGGGGTGGTGGCTCGTGGCGCGCCCATGGTAATGATCGAGCGAGGTCTGCTAAGGTTTCGCGTCTGGAGAGTGGGGCTCGCTGGCGTCGTGGCGCACTGCCACCTCCTCCCCACTCGCGGAGGATGTCTGTCAGTTGGGCTAGGGACGACCGGCGGCGACGGGGACCACCTAAGCATTTATGATCAATATTAGTAACTCTATTACTGATGCTAGTAGTGTTTACAGGTTTTAAAAAACTTACCTCTGGGTTGATCTGAAACGTCGGGCTCTGGCGGAGATAGACAAGAGACTTGTGCAGCTGAGTCCCTTCTGCTGCCAAGCCTCTGCCGCAAGGTGTTCTCCTCGAGCGTGGAGCGCGTCATCTCGTCCCAGCCATTGCCTCCGGCCCACACCAATCCCACTTGGTGAGACAGTATCGGTAGATTGCATACGAAACATATTGCGGTCATTGTCCTGTGGGAAACAATATATAATGTTAAAATTGTAGTCGTTAATTTGAGTTCTTATTTTCTTAATGATGCTATGGCTTTGATGAATGGATGGCTCTTTTTGATATATAAATTTTCTAACAACTCACGCTTTGTTATTATGAAAATGCGTTGCGAGATACATGTCGGCAGTTCACGGTTCCGGTAGCTTAGTGAATAACCGTGAAGCCGTATCGCACAAGGGCGTTGCGTCGCATCGCCGAGCTGATAACCAAACTACTGATGTGATATTAAGTAATAACCGCTCCCATGCTTGTCACATACATTATCTACGAACTATTCGCTCGGAAATTGTTTTGTCTGATCGGGCCAATAAGTGGACATTTATCGGAAAATAACAATTTTGGCAGCTGGGCGGTTCTTCAAGCCTTAAATATGAAATGTCAAAACACTTTTACTTTAGTCATATTTTGGAAAAAGTAAGTGTCAAAAATGAGACCATTATAATAATGTGCATCTCAAGTTTGTAGATAATAATTTAACCCGGGAAAAAATATTTTATCTCTAGCAAAAGTACTCGTAAGTCATGTGTTTAGCATCAATCACGAACAAACAAAAATACTTAAGACATCTGTATAATAAACAGGTGAAAGGCTATGGCTAAAATATTGCTCTATCTCAGTTCTACGAGACGTTAGATAAGTTTTAACGGTGGCTTAAACTATAATTCACCATTACCCATTTGTCTCTCGATCGGTTTGTGCGATTGCTTTCAAGCTAACAATAAGCTCACCGAGAATTATCGCGCGTATATTGTGCAGCTCTTTGCACACATATCTGCCGGTAGTTCGGATGAATGGGTATGTATGATCAAAGCTATCTACTAATAACAATTCCTAGGGTTGAAACCGTAATGTGCTCATTTGTATACGCGTGAATTATCAGATTCCAATTGATATTAGCCTACGTGAAAATGTATTCTACTTACATCAATCTTTAACGTAGCAAGCATTTTCATATTATTCCGTTAGATGTGATAAATAATAATACAGGTAACGGCGTGAAAGTTGAGGCCATGCGCAATAATAATGTGTTTAGAAGCTTTTAATTATAACAAAAGGCATTATTGTATTTGTTTGCACCGAATTGGAAGTCAAATAATTGTGTACATCACATTTTAACTTTACTTTTTTTTTAAGTTAACTGTGTGACAATTCGCCTCAATTTTATGCTGATATCTGTATTCTTTCGCATTTTATATTTGTAAGAGCATTATTTTGATGTAAGTGATATACGACGAGTACCCGTATACTATCAAAAAGCTATGTATGAATAATAATACTACCTTGTTAATATAAGTGTCACAAATCTACTTTGAATAAAATCTAATGTGCATTTATCTAATCTTTTTTACATAACTTAAATGTACTAATTTTAATGATTACATAATTCATAATCTAAAGTTGTAAGTTTACCTTCTAAAATTAACTGATTTCTACCTAAAAGTTCTAATTTTATTTGTTTTTACAATTACAGTGCTGGTTACTTTTACGGTGTTATTATTACATGTGATGTGATTGGGTATTTAGATGACTGTTAGTGTTATGTATTGTGACTGATTTGTTATGTTCAAAATGTTGAGACTGCTCAAAATTAACAAGGGGTTTTGAATGAAGCTGTTCAACTTTAAACATTACGTGCAATTAATCTGTGCTAGCCCGCACATGCCCAATAGGGTAGTTTCCTGGGTCAAAAAAAGATTATTCTATTTAGTCCGTCAGATAGATTATCAAAAAATATTGGACCCATCTTTGGTATTTTGTCAATCAAACAAAAAATGACGAGTAGTGACGTTACTCGTCATTTTTTGTTTGATTGAAGCCTTGCTAAAAGTGTCGCAAGGTGTGACGTTACGCGGAACTTTAACGGGCTATATCTTCATAATTTTTTTGTTTGATTGAGAAAATAAAAAATACGTATCTAATATTTTCTGTTAATCCAACTTACGAACTAATTAGATTTTTTTAGGAAACTAGCCCATTTTTGTCAACGACGATAAGAAGAATGGTATGAATTGGCGTTTTTTGCTACTGCATCAATGCTGAAGGCCTACTACGATAATGTTTCGTTCTTTCGAACGTAAAAACCAAATAAAATAAAATATCCCTTTACTTATTTGTTCAAACCTGTGACACTTTTAGAGCAATTGAACAGCCGTGTATTTACACGACTACTGAATATGGTTGTAGTAAGGATGAACAGGTAGCACGCACAATGGCCCGCCTAGTCAAGAGGCTAAGTGCTGAAACAGGCCAGCTAAACTTTAACAACTTAAAGGCCCCATCGCTGGGACCATTTGCGTATATGCAAATTCACCACATTACTAAGTCAATCAGGTCATCAGTTAACATTGAGTATATGCAGGCTCGCATTTTGTTTGAGAGACATTATTGCACATTTAGTAGGCTGCTGTACGCAGCCAGCATTACTTTTATTATCAAAATTTTAATTGTGTAGGCTTGTACAGAGCGTTAATTTTATAATGAAAGTATAGCGTTAATAGTAATGCTGACTGTAGGTACCATACGCGTTAAACGTATCTTGTATCTTTGACTTGAGATTAAATGCAGGTAATTTGGATTCACTGACATGCAAGCAAGCTGTAGCTGGGATGGTATGACACTGGAATGATTTATAAGGTTTGACTATCTTTGCTTGTGCTATTAAGAATGAACTTAAGCGAAATATAAAAATATTAGGCAATGGGAAATGAGTAGTATAAGGCATGGTCATGGAGTTTGATTCATGCAACTTGCTGGTAGGTATTTATAATAGCATGCCATGTTTAAGTTATGAACTTCATACATGGGTTGTTAATGAAAAACAATTACCATGAAATCTTGTATTTAATTATTTAAGGAGGCCAAAATTTATAAATAAATAATTATACAGGCTGTTCGGAAGAGGGTTAGCCAAACGTGTTGGGTGGATAGGAAGAGCTATTTTGAGAATAAAAAATCTCCCATTTGAACTTAGGTGATCAATTTTTAAAAAAAAATCCTGACGACCCGCCTGTCATGAAGACGAACCCATTGTCTTTCACAGGACGTAAGGACATATTAGACACTAATACCAAACTTAAAACACAAAAAAAATACCTATAGTCAAATAGCCGAATTTGTATTCTCAAAATAGCTCTACCTATTAACCTAACATGTTTGGCTAACCTGTATAAATATTGGACAACATCACATACATTGCTCATCATTGTTACAAACTCATTTTTTGAAATGGAATTCGTCCCAATTCGTCCAGCATATATTAAAGTTTGTTTTTGAAACAACAAAATTTTACAATGCCATTAACTAAACTTCGGGACCCTTTACTGCATGTAATCCGCCTCGCACTTGGCTGATTTTTTGTATGGAGTCACATAAGATGCTAAATGATGGTAACTGTGGATGGGTGCAATCTAATCAAAGCTAGTGAAGGTATGGTGAGGGTTCATGCTATCATGCCGGTAATTCTGGGACCTGTAATGGCGAAGACGAGGTGAGGGGGATTGCGGCATGTCGAAAGCCGGGTCATTGGGGTTCAGGGCGCTAACTGAGGCTAAATCCCACATTTATTATCACATCAAACACTTTGTACATCTGAAACAACAGTAAAACATTAGTATTTTTTATCAGCCTTGTTGGATTTGGCTCGACAATTGGCATGCAGTCTTTAGGGACTACTGAGTTGACGTTTCATTGTAAGCTTAGGTACTTTATATTAAATAAATTATTTATGTTTTCAACGCCGACATACCTATTGAAATAACACTTAAAGGACATCAATATGTCCATGAGCTATTGTGACATATTTTACTTTTTATAAATCAGAATATGCATCTACGAAATTTCCATAAAAAAACAAAATACGTATGTGCCAATGTTAGATATTACGTTTATAATTTTAAAATTTTTACGGAGTAGGTACTTAGGGTTAAACTAAAATGAAAAATAAACATGTCATCCAATTTCTGAATTCGCAATAGCATTTATACTCGTATGCATATCTTAGCAAATACACGCATGTTTCGGTTTTATAGGGTAATTTCTTTACAGCTTTAAATCGCGCTGTCGCGTTGCGATGGTAGTCGAGACCAGAGTTTTAACGTTAAGCATTATTTCGGTGTTCGGTAGTACTAAGAATCTTGTGAAATCTTCAATTTCATTTATATTTAATGTTATTTATATATAAAGCTTACAAGTACGTGTAAACTTGTATCCCTGAAACCCCTGTATTCATTAGGTTACAAGAATGTCGAGCGAGATTATGTTTAGCGTTACAACAATCCTCATTATGTTTTGACGTTACAGTTTGTGAAATATAAATCATCAACTCAAATCTTGCACAACTTACTTGTTCTTGTAGTCTAATGAATAACCAGGTAGACTCGCTGTTTCTGAAGATCATGTCCAGAGAAAAACGATAGAAAAACACATCAGTAAGTTATTTAAGAAAAGAACCTTACTGAATGTTTTTTTATCTAACATAGAATAATCGTAGCGAGGCTAAACTCCAGTTTTTCATTTAATGGTCAAAGTATTGAAGTATTAAATCAACTAAGTTTTGTTGGTTGACATTAAGGTAATTATTAGTTTAATAGTCCAATAAATTTGAACATAAACAAAAAGCTAGGGCTTTCTGTTACAAATATTTTGTTGGAAAAATTAATACATTAATAATTGCAATTAATTTTGAAAATGGCGACATAAAAACAAATAATTGTTTAAAAGAAACAAAGCCGCACTCCAAGGCATAAAAATAAATAAAAGGAAAAATACCTTTTCTTAGGTAACATAGGCTTCTGCCTAGGTACATAATGTAGAAAGTGTATGTCTAAGTGTTAACACGACAATTTACATTAATAATATACGTGTAGGTTCGTGAAATACACTACAGTAAGCACCTACTTGATTTTAAAAATACAATTACGGATACCTATTTCTTTCAAACCTATACATATTCGTAATGAATAGCTTGGTACAACATGAAAGCTTTAGTAAAAGCTTTTCAGCACACTAACGCCACTATTATATCCTTTTTGCGAAATTATCCTGAAACGTCGTTTTCTATCTTTCGCCGAGTTTCTACAAACGACATTAGAGGGCGCGCTACGGAGGAATCTTTAGGAACCCTCCCAAGGGAGATGTAGCGCATCGAAACAACTCCTTTTAGGTTGGTCTTTGTGAAAATTGTAGATGGCGCTAGTCGTCATGAAAAATTGCTTGGTTTTTCATTGCGGACGGCAGTCATTATGTTTCCAGAATACTGAAACGACACTTTAGTTAACGCTATGTTATTGTACTTCTCGTCGTGACTTAATTAATCTAAAAATATTGTGTTTTATTCCTTTATCCACCTTAATATTCTATAAATATATTACTATATTCAGTGACGAATATAGTAATTTATTATATATATTTTATTTAGTATATATATATTTTTAACATTACTTTATTATTAGTTAAACTTTTACTGTTTTATAGTGAGTCAGAAAGCTATGTAAATTCTTCACGTCAGATCGACTTTTTTTAACGAAAAATTGTGGGGGTGATGGGGTGATTTAGTTACTACGATGGGTGCTTTTTCTCTGGACTACCGTTTGGGGACAACCTGTATAACAAAAACTATTACAAAACGGTGTATTTGATGGCTTATTTGTAACAAGTAACGAAAAAATTTTTTTTGAATTTTAATAGAAATCGTGTGTCAAGCGCCATACATTTATTATATTAACTTAAGACGACGATGGTACCCTCTACCGAGCTTTTCCTGACATGCAAATTTTTTGTCTCGTATATTATAGAAAAACATAATAAATTTAATGCAATAATTGTATTTATAAGATGTTCTCTTGAAGCATAGAAAGTCAATGAGGGGATTTTTTTCGAACTCATAAAAAATATACAGAACTTCTGCCCTGTTTAAGAGTTCATGCTTTACGCTGAAGAGGTATATAATAAATAATCAACCCATAGGAAGATAAAGCGAAAAAATGTATTAATCTATATGCGATGTATTAATCTAATAAATTAACATACAGGATGTATTTTTATTAGTAAAAAAAACTTAAGGGTTTGTTTATATTCATATTTTATGCTAATAAACCCTTGTAACTCCATTTATACAGAGCACCACTTTTGATCTTTGACTTTTAAAATTATGCATATATCTTTCTATATCGTCTCGGGTCTGGGTGTTGTGGTACCGTCGTTGTTTCTGATTATTGTAACACAAGTGTTTAGCTACTTACCATGGGATCAGAGCAATAATAAATAATAATAATAATAAATATTAGACATCATCACATACATTGCCCTGATCCTATTGTAAGTAGCCAAAGCACTTGTATTACAGAAATCAAAAAACAACGACGGTACCACAACACCCAGGCCCGACAATACAGAAAAGTTATTTTTCTACATTAACCGACCGGGAATCGAACCGAATCGAAAAGAGCAATGTATGAGATGTTGTCCCATATTTATTTATTTTTTAGTTTTTCTATACAAATTAAATCGGCTGTTTGGTAATTTTGTATGGCAAGTCGATAAATTTTCATGCAAATTTGCAAAAGTCATAGAACAAAAGTTGTTCACCATGATGTATAGAAGGTTATCCTTGGGTTACGAGACACCCTGTATAAGTCCCAAATTTCAGCTAATTCCGTTCAGCCGCTAAACGTGATTGAGTAACAAACATACAAACTTTTACGTTACCTAATAGTATTAGTAATATTGGGCTTACGTCACATCCTATCCAAACATATTTACATAAGCTAATGTATTAAAGGCTTATGCTGAATGTAGGCGACCTCTTTATGTACTTTTTGTGGGAATCCATGCCGCCCCCACACCAAACTTGATTTCGTTAACGTCGTTATTTGGTTGGCTACATTTGTGGCCAGATCCGTTTTGTGGAAAATAAAATAATTAAAAAACCGGCCAAGTGCGAGTAGGACTCGCGAACTGAGGGTTTTGTACAATTTAATAGTTAAAAGTTTTTTTTTAAATTAACCTGTATCATCCTAGCGTGCTGGGAAAAGGTCTCCCCCAAAATAATCTCTGTCCAGTGCTAAAGTTTCCCAGTTTTCCGCAAGACTGGTCAAATCGTCAAACTATGTGATGTAACATCAAATTTACGGTTTTCAGATTCTCCTTGCTTGCGCTATAAAGCATTGCTTCTTGTCAAATTCATAATTCTAGGTCAACGGGAACCTTTGGGTTTTAATTTGCTTGCGAGTGTCCAAATATGCGGCATAAATGGCCGTATGTTTTTTTTGTTTTTTCACAGCTTTAACGGATTGCAGACCTGAATATTTGATATTAATTTGAACTTTTTACCTCCATGTGTTTCTGACAAAAAGGGTATTGACTACGAAGATATCCTATAACTTTACTTTTCTTTTTTGAGGTACAAGTCTCTAAAAAGGACAAACGTAGCCTAGCCTGCCTTTACAAAATTAAAAGGAAATTATTTGGTTTAGTTAATCGTTAAATGTATCGGATAGGATAGGATATAGGACTAATTACTCGTATAGAGGATAGAAAATAAAATTCGAGGAATACCTATTTTCACTCTCAAATAGAATCGGGCGTAACTAAAAAATAAAATAAATATGCGTCTAAATTGACCCATACTAGGAATCGAACCGAATCGACTTATTGCTATTATGCGAATCACCGCGCCACTACGCCAATCAGGTCTTTATTTCTGCCAAAATTCTAAATAACAGACAGGCAGGCATTTTGAATAAAAATAAGAATTTCGTTTTTGCATATGGCCCCGGAACCCTAAAGTTGCGTATCTCATTTCTTCTAAAAGGAATTCGGGAAACCTTAACAAAAGTTTGTTATTCATTTGTTTTTCGAAAGCTTCAGGCTTCAGTCTTCGTAACAAATTGTTTTACGAATTCGGAACGTTTCTCGCGTTTACACACGAATATTGTTGAAAATTGAATGAAGTTCACTACGGTAATAATTATACCAATTAAGTGTAAGAGCATTATGTTTCACATAATCTGACCTCTCGGCATTGGAGGAGGCCGTAAATTTTCGAACACTACATTATTACAATTAAAATATCTACGCAAATAATTTAAAGTAAGTCTATTGCACGGGAATTTCCAAAAGGTTTTTAAACAACAGAATCTGAATGTTTATTCCCATTACAATGTTGTGATCCTATTTATCTGACAGAGTTGGAATTTTATTAAAATTATTGTTAAAACTAACAAAGAGGGGAAGGATTCAGGCGTTTTAGGGTTTTAGGGTAGTCAATCGGATCGGAACCTTAAAAGTTTTGCTATGTTCGTCCGTCTGTTTATCTGTTCATGGTTTAGCTCAGTACTCTTAGTAGTAGAAAGCCGTAATTTTGCATTGGTATACATATTAATTATGCCGAAAAAATGGAAAAACAAAAAAAATAAAATGTTTTTTTTACGTCATCTACCTGTATTACGATATACCGAATAGACCTTCATTTTTTTAGACCTTATGTCTGACAAAATCAACTACATTTCTTTTAATATAAATGTTAAAATATTTTTTTGTATCTAACAAAATCATTACATTCTATTTAATGGGTTCTTCATGCCGAGCAGACTCACACAATTTGAGCCAAAAATTCATTCCAGTTACGGAGATGTTCATCATAACAATCTCATGTCGTAACTACAAAAATCCGAACCCTTTACAGCTGATTACTATTACAATGACACACTACGCACGCGCACAAGCCAAAACTACAGGGATGTTTTTTTTCGTCTATTGCATGGTATGAGGTGTTGTTTGGATAGGTCGTTTAAATTATTGTTGGTGTGCAAACACAATTTTTCAATTCAGGGATACGGTTGCATAATATTAAGCTTTACAGTTAACATTTTGTTAGCCAAGTGTCAAAAAAAAGACAGATGTTTAGTTAACGAAGTTAAAATCACATATTACAGCTAGGCAGGCTTAATAAGTTACCGAGTTCACGTGTAAAATGTACTTGAAGAAGAAAATTACTTAGATGATGTTATTAATTAAAGATTTGAATTATGTAAAACAGGTAGCAAATCCGCATATTGTGAAGAGAAGTCAACGGAGTTCTAAATTACGCGTGGCCCGACACGCATTTTGCATTTTTTTTTCTAAGTACGTATACAGACCTTAATAACGGATAAGATTACATATTTACCGCAAGGCTTTTGGTTTGTTTTTTTGATTATCAATACTCATCATTACCCAAAAACCTTTGCCTTCATTTTGATAAATCGAAATGCAAATATAGTCCTCCTTAGAGTGTCATCTACTACAGTTCTGTGCTCATCCTTTTCAGTTCAATCCAGTTATTTATATAAGGTTTTGTGATATGTTTTCAGAGTTCAAAACTCAGCACGTACTTATGGATTTTTCGGAAACGACATCTTATTCGTCTGTATGATATTATCATTGTCCGTTATACCACCGTATGTTATCTATTTTGCCGTCTATTACCCTTTAATAATAAAGGAACATCAGGAATTTTAAGATTATTACTGTTTTCACTTCGCTTTCGACATCTTTCTGAACATGTCAAATAAATTAACATTGATTGCTTCGGGATTGTTACTATATTATTTTCAACCTTGTATTGTTTTTCTGTTAAATAGCTTGACGATTAACACTGCTTAGGCACTGTTAAGGTTCATAATTAAGCACCTGTAATAGTTAGTCTTTCGCGATATTTTCATCATATTGCGCTTGTGCTTTTTGTAATCATTCTGTTTTAACCTGTCTATTTCATTTACATAGAAACAGTGCCTACCTGACCTGACCTATAGTTTCATTGCAACCGAATTACCACCATTGTCTATTATCTCGATGTTATTTATATCCCATTTTCTGAGTTTACCTCAGGGTTTGTTTTTTATGAAAAATACGCCCATTAAGAGGTCTGTTAAATCCTTTGGGTTTTTTGGAAAATTGTCCGTGAACAAACTGGAATGTTGTCCAATTTAGATTGGTTTTTGATTGATGGGGACCGGCAAAGTTTTAAATGAATTTCGGCTTCGGCCCAGCATTCGGTCCGCTCTTTGGGTGATTGAATTAGATCTCGGTAAATAGTCCAAGTTACAACATGTTTCTAATAGACTGCACTTCGTTTTAATGGTAATTTGCTGTTAACTTTGCGCTCCGGAAGCTTCTTGGTGGGGTTAGAAAATAAACTTTGTTATGATGGTTTTAATATTAACTTTGAATAATATATCGTAAAGCGTCAATGTAAATATTTTGCTTTATCTATTTAATAAGATTTATTAAGGTTATGCATTAGAAATTTAATAAACATAATTTGTAGAGTAGATATTTGAAGACAGACAAATGCACACAAACAAAATGTTTTTCACATGATTCTAATAGGGTGAATTATTATTCGTATAAAATACATAAGGATTTGTATAAGTTCATGATGATAGACAAATATGCCCAAGCAATTAGTTACCTATCTCAACTTAATTTTAACAAAATACGGAAACTATTTCTTAAATGAAGTCAGACGGTAACCATACACTTACAAAATTACGATGAGATATTAGTTTTTTGGGCAAAGTTGTTTGTAAATATAAGTACCCTATACATAAATCTTTAAATATTTGACTCTAATATACTATTATCCTGTAGGTCAGGGGGGTAACCATAAACTCTTAAAACAATCTCAAATTACGCCCATCCGTCAATTTGGTACTATGAGGTCGTAAAAACAATCTTGTTTCATGGATTTTGACAACATACAATTTTGTTTATCATTCACTCAATTCCATACAAATGACGTTTATTTTGACACTAATGACAGTTACAAATTGATTTCTTATGTCAAAATTATTGGTATGGAAAATGGTCATAGCAGACATTTCATTGATTTCTTAATTTCTGAATGAATACTGTAAAAACAGTAACAAAATCTAAAAAACAAATGAATTATATGTATAAATCTCTAATTTAAATGATGATACTTTGCTTGGCTGCTACAAAATTGCAAAAGCAATTATGCTGCTTCGAGATTTTGATTTGAGCTTGTTTTGAATTTGTACCATGAACTACATAATTAGGTTTTGTTTAGGGATGTAAAAGAACGAATGTTTCGGATGTTTTGTCTATTAATTGCTTTGAGAAGAAAAGAGACGCAATATTTAAAACCACTGACAACAGATAACTTCGTCTCTTTCAATTTTTTGTCTCCGAAGTCTATGGCCTAATGTCATTGCCATCCAGGGAACGTATAAGTACTACGAACACCTACTTATAAATTCTTTGTTGCCATTAAAAGCATGAGACAGTTGTCCGAAACATGAAATTATGGAAAAGAGAACGGAATAATCTGCTCTTTTATAAAAAAATAAAGGCAACAGGTAATGCAATTAAGCGGTGGCTATACGGCTTTTTAAAATTGAGATTGTTTGTCAATTGCTAGACATTTTTACATGGCTCAAAACTGTTTCCAAACAATGAGCTATTTGATCTATAAATTTTGTCTAATGTTGAGACTCAGTTTCGGAACCGATTGATAGGTTTGACTTAGGTTTACTTGATCAATGCTAATAGTATGACAGTTGTCAAAGGAGTGACACGCGGAAATTTTAAAATCAAAAACTGATAAAAACCATAAAAATATTTATTCGTTTTTATGAAATCCGCCAGCGCACCAAAGTTATCGACGTGGCAAAAAAGTGGCACGACTGAAAGGGCAATGGGCAGGCCACGTATGCCGTAGAGACGAGGAAAGATGGAACCACAAGGTCTTACTCTGGAGACCCCGCACAAGAAAACGAAGTGTGGGCAGACCACCAGCAAGATGGTCGGACGATATTGCAAAGACGGAAGGACAAGAATCGCCGCACTAAGAGCTAGCTGGAGAGAGCTTCAGGAGGCATATGTCCAACAGGGGACAAAACATATGCTGAAGAGGAAGAAGAAAAAGATGATGAAATTACGTTGTCTAAATCGTAGTAATTGCACCTTGGAGCAAATGTCTTGACATTAAAATTGTATTCTGCAAAATCAGGCACGCATTTCATGACTTTTGCGAGTGTTAAATTTTTCCAGAGAAAGTGATTATTATTTTATTATAATGAGATCCTAGACCCTGGATAAGAACAGCAGGAGCAAAAACGAGCTTTTTGTCTTGAAACTAATCTACATTCAATTTGGCGCATAAAATACATCATGACCTAGTATACGACTTTTACTTTGAGAATATACAATAAGGTTCCCAAGGGAGAAGCTTTCATGCCAACCTACTTCTTTTTTGTTTCAAACCAATGAATACGGATCTGCGAGCATTAGCTAAACATTTTATTTTTACAGGTATTGATACATTTTAATTACGTAATGAAGTGGCGCTTAATCCAAAACTGCTCAATTAGGGGCCTGCTGCAAAGCAAACTTACAAGTACGAAAGTACGCCTGAAGTGATCATCAAATCTTAAACCATAGATACGTGACCCCGGGTTGTTCTTACTGTTACATTTAGTTGTAGAGTCTTTACTTATGTTATTTAAAGCCTTGCTGTTAGGGGATATTTTAATTTCTTTCCAGTTATTTTGAAAGACACAAGTTTACTTACTATCATAATAAAGAGAAATGAAAATAATAAACGTATCAAACGCCACTAAGTACTTTAAAAGTCAAGCAAGTAATTAGAGGGACATAGGTAAACAAAAATGTTTATGTTCTTAATATTCCATCAGATTCTATTGTAGGCACTGAGTATAGGTCTTTTGTAAACTACATTTTCTAAGCTCAAACCACCTACATCTGGCCAACAATAAAATTTCCTATGTCTGGTTTCTGTGACCCCCCGATACAGAACCCTTCGTGAGTTAATTGTCAACCGATAAACCACGTGACACTAATGTTAAATCCTGTTGAATCATAAGTGTCACGTGATCGTCTGGTGGACAATTAGTTACCGAACGGTTCTGAATCGAAGACGGGTTAACTAAACGTAAACGTAAAAAGTTTTATGAAAACCTAAAACATTAAACCCTGTTTGTGCATTGAATAACTGACAAAAAAAACATTATTTAGATTTGCGTTTGATTTGTTGTCAATTGTTGGATTTCTTGTGCGGCAGGCGAGAAGACCACGCTCCCCGCCAGCGCGACACAGCCGCCGATATCAGACACAGAGCGGTGCATTCGCAATGATGGGCAGCGACTGCCAAGATCCAAATCATACCTTTACTAATTATTATTATAAATATAACAGTTAATACTTTAGTTTCTCAATCACGCTTTAACGGCTAAACTTAATTAGCTGAAAGCACACATGCATGGGTATTGATCTAGCCCAACACATAAGGTTTTTTGTGTTACCGTGAGACGATTATTCTACTAATATATACATATAATATTTTAAAAATAGGTAAGCTATTGACCCAAAAAGTCACCATCATGTTAGCCTATTGCAGTCCACAGCTAGACGTAAGCCTCCCCCAAAGAGCCCTCCCCAAATGGTTTTCATTGGGGGGGATTGCCAATACTCGCCACGATTGGCAGGCGGGTTGGCGAGCGCAGTTTTTTATAACATTTCGCAAGCAGACGCTGCTGCCCGTCTCGTTCTACAGGAATTAGTCGCCTTTTACGACACGCCTCCTGTTGGCGGTGGGGAAGAGTATTCTTTACGGCCGTCCCCACACGGCATACATACGAGATACTCGATATAGATATAAGTATTACTCTTAGTAATGGCAATAGTATGTATTGCCATTGTTAAGATCAAATTCAAATTCAAACGTTCATTTGCCAAAACGCAGTTAAAAAAGGTAATATAAAAATCAATTAAATAAAACAGAAAAGATCAAGTAAAAGTAAGTCGAGATGGCAGTAAAGAACACACCAACAGAAGGCGTGTCGTAAGAGGCGACTAATTCCTGTAGCTCGAGACGGGCAGCAGCGCTGCGTGTGAAACTCGTTGGCGAACTGCGTTCGCCATCCCGCCTCCAAGCGTGGTTGTGGAGATGGTGGTGGGTACGGGCTATTATGAGCACGATCGAACGTGCGACGCGCCTAACTTGTTAAAAAACCCACACATGTCCAGGGCAATACCATCTTTCCGGACGTATTGTCCTGCTGATCGTTGAGCTGGTGGACCACGTGTGCAGCTGGAGCTTGGTGGATTCGCCACTGCGGAAACTAAATGCACTCATCTAGTGAAATTAACTAGCATATTCAAAGAAGCAAACGCTCGAACAGCTTTGCTACGTGTTAAATAATGTGATGGGTCGATAGCTATAAGGAAAACGTCCCTTGGTCTTTTCCTGGTTCAGAGAGGACTATGTCGCACCCCGCTTTCTACGAGTATACCTTTGGAAACTGACTGGAGCGGAGAATGTATTTAAGAGCATAGTAAGACAGACCCCTCTTGAGTCGCAAATAAGTGAGTATCGCAAGACGATTTGAGTTCTATACAATGAATTTAACTACTCATTTGAGTAGCTATCAATCGGGATTTTTTAACAACCTATTTAACTACCAGGTTCTTATTAAAACTAGATAGTACTAAAATAAAGCGTACATATTTATTTCACTATTTATTTGTGTTAATTGGCGTTTTGCAATGATTTTATGAAACTACTATTAGTATAGGTACACTTGTATGCTCTGTGCATCGAATTTTAATTTACACAGCTTACAGTTTCCTGCGTTCCTAATCATTGCCCAGCATAAGCTTTCTTCTCCTTTAGTACCTGGGGTTACTTAAAACTTGAATGCTTTGATTGTATTTTTCTTGAAACTAATCTGCAATAAAACTATTACTATAAAAAATATTGTGAATCGACGTTGTTCGACGTACTCGTACATAATACAATTTGAATGATTGTTATGATGTTTCATTAAACCATTTTCTAATCTCATTTCTTACTAACTGAAAATATTATTTTGTATTTCTGTAATTCATATTTCTAAAGTAAAATAAATTATTTATGAATGTTGACAACAAATAATGACTTTTACTTTTTTCTAATAAGTACTGTCAATACACCATTGCACTAAGTAGGTTGGTATCGGACAATGCATTGTTCCGAAACATTTATGAAAAACTCAGAGCTCAGTCGTAGCTCATTTAGTAAAGGTGATATCTACGATAGGATAATTTTCAGCGCTGCTGACATGCCTCCTAGTAGAAGCAAAATAGATTTTCTTTAATATTTTGGCAAATTTAGTACGCAAGAATAGGTATTTATTGATTTCACTGACATTTTGTTAATTTAATTATGACGATTCGGACCACTTGCAACGCATAGACTATTTTTACATACCATTCGGTCTTTCCCAGCCTTATACAAGATTGTTTTACGTAGATCATGGTACCAAATCACGTGACCTAACATATAATCTTATATCAAAGTGCAACCAAACAAAGTTGGTTTTGTAAGAGTTCATGGTTACCCCCCAGGTACCAATTATTATCAGAAGTATCAGTACATTAAACTACAATAATAATAATAATCATCATCATTTCAGCCATAGGACGTCCACTGCTGAACATAGGCCTCCCCCATTGAAAAAAAAAATTGGGAATCACAATTTGCTCTCAATATGTACAGAATTTAAAATGCAATCAGAATTTTTTAAAATCATACTTATATTTCCAGAAAACTTGTAACATTGTTGTTCTTACGACAAACTTTTACAGAAAAAACAAGCAAGGTTGAATTATTAATATTAAGAGCTCATGGATAGGTAGGCTATCGCCAGCCAGTCAATACGTTGAGCGTGATTTAGTAAGAATACATTTAAAAAAAAAACAGTCGAATAAACAAACCTGAAATTTTAATTTATTGTACTAGTGTCAAAACCCAATCTATCGACGTGTAAAATATTCGCATCGCGCACCGAACTTACAACTGAACGAGAATACCGAAAATGGCAATTTAAATAAATGCCAAGTGAAATAGACGGGATTTATGAAAAGCGATGATGTCTGCATGCCTCCCTGCGTTCATCGCTGTTTCGTTCCAGGCAGGAATTCCCTTAATTTGAATTTAACCAGATATCGTCTGGGTAGGGTTAGCGAGATTTTATTATTACAGTAAATGTAAATAATAGATTATTGGAAGTATATATTTTTTATTTTCTCTTGATCTGAAATCTCGTGATTTGAAAAGAGACCGGTGGTTGCTCAGTAGTCGAAGTCTTGCCTTATATGTGAGCCATGAGTTTAAAAAGCATCAAACCTAATTGGCATACCTCAAGTTGCAAGTAACCTTTAATAGCGTTATTTTGGTGTACACCTATGAAACACGTTAATCGATAGAGAAAATAATTACAAATAACTAATACTCTTTGAAAAAATGTCGTGAATTATATACTATGTTCAGAATTTTAGGGTGAACATGTAATATTTACTTTTATCTTCATAATCAAATTGAAATTCCGAACAAAGTATCGAATTTAGGACATTTTGTTAAAGAGTATTGTTTGTTTGTAATTATTTTGTCTTTCGATTTACGTATGTTTCATACGTGTACACCAAAATAATAATATTAAAGGTTTTTTCCAATTTGAGGTATGTCAGGCTCCATACAAAAAAGTTCGACGTTTTTTACCTTTTCCTCTGAATTTTCGGAATTTATGTACGGATTTATACCATTTGCTCGGCGGTGAAATAAAAACATCGTGATATTTGCGTGAACAGTTGACATGACAAGACCAGACACTTTAGCGCCATTTGAGATTACCTTTGCCTGTGCTTGTCCATTAGGCTGGTTCCTCTGTTTAAGGGTTAGACGGCACGGAGATTAGATGGCAATTGCTCCACACGCATTAAGCCTAGGATCAGGTCAAGCTAACCCCGTCTACATTAATGATAAATGACGCCTGATATACTTAAGTTGCAGTATAAATCTAATAATGACTAATCCTAAAAAAAATTTTTAAACAGATTCATTTACCTAGAACTAGTTTATGTTTTTGTAATATAAAAAATTGCGGTGTTCGTTTAACTAAATATTCATTCTACGTACCGAATATCGGATGCCAAAAAATGGAGCATCAAAATTGGCAACCCTACGCCAGCGCTCGGTTTGCGCTGAAAATATTGTTAGCGAGTGAATTTTCATTATCATCCTGAAGAGGAGTGCACACTTGCAACTGGATCTGTTGGTTTTGGGTTGCTCGTTTGATGGCTAAGCCATTGTTAGGCGTTCGACGACTAGCGGTTATTCAATAATGGTAACTAGGTTAACATTATCGAATAACCATTTAGTGCGGTTCGGGTTATATTAACTATGTATCATGAATGAAACAGCTAAAGTTACTGTCAGTTGAGTTATTGAATATGTATGTAGCTAATACATTCTGTAATGACCATCAACGCCAAGCAGTATTAAAATGCGATGCAGTACGAGTATAAAAATGCGGTCAGGGTGTTATTGCTGCCTTGGGAGGTAATGCAGCGCTTTAGATTCGCAGATACTCACGCAGATGGCTTCCATACCATCGTCCTCGATGCAAAGCCGTGTTTGTGAGAGTGATATTCTGCGCTTAGTGCTTAGGGCGAGTAGACTGTCCATTTTATATAACTTAAATGTTTTCTGTTCTGCATTTCTTTTTGTAATGCATTTGATTTAGTGGTTGACTTGATAAGTTTTTTGCAGTACTAGTGTGTCTAAAATTAACGCTTTGAACTTGATAAATTGGTATGTAATATTGAAGATTAGGTAAGTTATTTCTAAGCATGCGAGGCTAGTCTTATAATTTGTAATGGTTTGAACATCATAACTGATAAAATAAAAATTTTCGAGTAAAGTCAGCGCTCTCAACGAAAGATTGTTAAGATTTTGTAATTAAATCTGTTTATAATAATATGGACTCGAATTTTTGAATAGTTACTTACCTAGGTACAAAAAATACTTCATCCGTGACCGAGAATCTCAAAGAAGGATACAATTTAAAACAATAAAACATAATTACAGCAGCCTAATATTTACTGAAGCATTTTCCCCGACAAATAAAAACAAACTTAGATGAAAAATCTTTCAAAAATGAATTCTAACTGTTGACCTCTCGAGCTTGGGTAGGGTATGAAACAAAATGAATAATGACTAAAGAAATTTCCTTTGTTAGAAGTCGCAAGTCATTATTTCTAAATATTCGGGTTTGGTGTGATAATGACGAGGCTAGAGGGTTTCTCACCTGCCCTTTTTTCGATGTAACCAAGGATGGAATTTGATTTTGCGAAACAGTTTTTGATGGCTTTGCCAATATTTGTACAGGTTAGAGTGCGAGGTGGTGTAATATAAGATGAAGGGACGGCATACAGATAAGTTTATATACCTAGATGAACATTTGGTCTGGTTTGGGATCTTTTTCTAAGCAGTCATGGTTTCCAAACACTTGAAGTGGCAAAGTTTATATAGCGTCTAATCGAAATAGTGCTTAATATTTCTAGAGGTCAACTAGTACACTATTATGATCATGTTTATGAAAGTAAAATATAAACCCAACAACGTATTTTTTATTATACTTAAATGTTATTTTAATTGTTTTTTAAAATTTCTAAATTCTGTTGGTTACGAGATGACCATTCACCCCGTTCTTTCACTGATTTTAGTACGCGTCGTACGGAGTGCGTATACGTACGTTATACGTAAAAAACCATTACAACAACAAAAAATATGTTGATAGGTTTGTTTTTATAACAAAGACCCTTATCGTGTGCTCTTTGACCTTTAAAAATATTGAGCACTATTTTGGTTAGATCTTATATTTTAAAGTAAGCATAAGTATGTATTTTTAAATGTTTGACTTTAAAAAACAAAAACCAATAAAAGGTGAGTACCGACGCAATGTTATCAAAATATTGTTAAAAGGAAAATAATAATAGTACACCGTTTGCAGATAATAATTAACCTAATGATAGGAGGCATTTTCTAAGTGTGTGTTCCACTTCCCGCAAAGATTTATTGGTAAGTCATCTACGGATACAAGAACATATTTGAGGCCGACCCTTGCCCGGCCCATGCTTGTTAAAACTTGCTCTTTATCAACTTCTCTCGAATTTCCAATTTCAACGATATCCTAACGATGGCCCATCATTTGGTCTGCTATATATACTTAATTATGTCATCGGTTAGTTTAACTTTGATGTCAATTATATGCTAGAACTATTAATCCGTTGACTTTGATATGTCCGTTATAATAAGGATATCCATCGAGAGTTCTTCAATGAAAATCTTAGTCTTAGCCTCAAATTGTGATTTTTTATTGTCTGTACATTTTTACCGTTAAGCTGATGCGAGCTGGTTCACACAAGGGATCCAATAACGACGGCAAAAGCTAGCATAGATAAATAAATATCAAGCCAATATTTTTTTTTTTTGCCGCATGTTATAATCTACTGATGTGTGATTTTATGATAGAAGGCAAATATTTAATGGATCTTTAGTAAGAAATTTATCAAGACTCGTTTTATCCCTTAACAACAGACAAATAAAATCGATGTCATATCAGTTATTTATCAACAAAATAGAAATAAAGTTTAATTCACTCGTCGGCAATTGTTTTTAGGGTTCCGTACCTTGTACTATGTCAAAGTCAAAGTCAAAAATCATTTATTCAGTTTAGGGCAGAAAACTGCCACTTATGAACGTCTACAATAACATTATTGGCCCATATGGGGCAGAACATGTCTCCTTATTTTTTGGGCCCTACTAGCGCTTCGAGACAAGACACAGACAATCTGGCAAGTGCTAAGAAGAAACGCCGGAACAAACTCAGTCACCACTAGCTGCCACAAAAAAAAGGAAAAGAAAATAATGTATACCTGTGCGAGCAGGGCAGTATTTAATTCGAGACATTTTTGTCATTTAAATAGTCATTAACAGTATAATAACCCTTTTTCATCAAAATAATCTTAACATGCGATTTAAACTCAAACATGGGTAGTTCAACAATAGACTGTGGTAATTTGTTAAAAAAGCAAATACATTTCCCCATGAACGAATTACTCACTTTAAGCAGTCTGAAATTTGAAACAGCAAGTTTATCTTTATTCCGGGTATTAAAATTATGTTTGTCACTTTTCTTAGGGAAAAGATGCAGGTTTTTGCGAATGTACTTAATATTTTCATAAATGAATTGAGAGGCCACTGTAAGTATATTAATTTCCTTAAACAGTTCTTTTAATGAGTCTCGTGGTCAAAGGATGTAAATTGCCCGTACAGATCTCTTTTGTAGTATAAAGATAGATTCGATATCGGCTGCTGAGCCCCATAACAATATTCCGTATGACATTATACTATGAAAGTAGCTAAAATACACTAATCTTGCCGTTCCAACATCAGTCAATTGTGTTATCTTTCCCACAGCATAAGCAGCTGAACTGTCTTCCTGACAGTCTCAATATGAGCACCCCATTGCAGACGAGAATCTAAAGTTATTCCCAAAAAGGTAGTGGAATTACTAGTATCCAGTCGTTCATCTTTTACAATGATATGTGTTGAGACCTGCCTTACATTTGGCATTGTAAATTTTATGCATTTCGTTTTGCTTGCATTGAGCAAAAGATTGTTGGTACTAAACCAATGCAGAACTCGAGAGAGTGCATTATTTACATCGTCAAAAGATTCTTGACCTCTTTTAATTTTAAAGATCAGTGATGTATCATCTGGAAATAATACCACCTCACATAGGTCGGTTGCAAAGTAAGGAAGGTCATTTATATAAATTAGAAATAGCAGGGGTCCTAATATTGATCCCTGCGGTACACCCATGGTAAGAGGTGACCCTGAAGATTCAGTTCCATTTATACATACTTTTTGAGTTCTGCCTGTGAGATAAGAGTTTAATAAATCTAAGGACTTTTTTGAAACCCCATAATGTCTCAACTTTTTTAGTAAAGTTTGATGATCTACACAATCAAAGGCCTTAGAAAGATCAAATGCTTAAGTCTTTAATTTCATGATTCTGTGAAAAAAACAAACTTCTAAGTCAAGTCAATCAAAGAATACGGCTGTTTATGCTGCATTTTCTAAACTTGCAAGGGAATCACAATCTATAGGGTACTCCCATCCCTATCCAGTGACCAAAAATCATAAAACTTGGCAAGTAGCAATGTCTTGAAGCACAAATAAAGAAAAAGGCCAAAAAACCGTAAAGATTTAGTTACATTACATAATTTTTTTTAACAAACTCGGAAATAAATGTAAAATCTTCGAGACTTGGTTTGCACTGAGGACGAACTATTACTTACAAGTTTGTAAGGAACCCTCGGAACGCGAGTCCGACTTGCACTTGGGCAGGTTAAAAAAAATTAAGACTTTGTTTACATCGATACAAAACTTTACTTATGGTATGGTATTTATTCTAAAGACATTATGTGAAAAATGTGTTTATTTCCCTTTAAGAGAAGAAGACTTGTTTTTATATGGCGTTTAGTATCTATTATGTAGGAAAAATTCACGCACATAAAAGGGTAGATAAAAGGAGTATTATACTAACGTGTATGTGGACACACCTTTTACAACGAAAGAGGTATCACAATGGGAGAGATTCTTCACTGAAGAGGCTAAGACCTTTCAAAATTGGTGCAACATAATAGTAATACAGGTTGTCCCAAAAACTAGTCCCAAATGCAGAGATGTATGTAAGTATGCATGTAATTGCATGATTATGTAAATAAAAATAAATATTACATGTTCACCATGAAATTCTGAAAAATAAACATCATTTACGATATTTTGTCGAAGAGTATTTGTTGTTTGTTATCATTTTGTCTATTGATTAACGTATGTTTCATAGGTGTACACCAAAATAACGTTATTTAAGGTCACTTGCAACTTGAGGTATGCCAATTAGGTTCGAGGCTTTTTACCTATATTTAAATAAATATTTCTATAAAAATTTAGAACATTTTACAGGGTTACATTGCAAAGGGGTGCCAGATTTAAAAAATAAGATCTAGGGAACAATATAAAGGAGCGCCTTAATAGTTATTATTTTTAATAATCGTGTTACGAAAAAATTTACTTTAAAATATCAGAAAATAAAGTCAATAGAGAGACTACGAAAGCCGCGCGGTCATTCATCAGAGGCGTAGGTACGGCGAGCCAACAAGGACCTTGAGAATGAGTTAAATTATTCACGCATACGATTTTTAACAGCGGAGAGGAATAATTAAACGCAAAAAAATGTTTTCTTGTTCTTTGCATAGTTCGATTAAGTTACTGATTCTGAGCCACTCCTAAAGATTTGGCAACCCGTTGCAATGTAACCCTGTAGTAAAATCAGGAACTAACTAAAAAGAAGATGAACGAAATGACTATCGAAATTAAGGTCTAGGAGGTTCGATCAGGGGTAAATAAGGAACTGCGAGCTGCACAACGGGCAGTTAGAAAAAGTCTAGTGATGTAAAAACAAGGAAAAAAGTAGGAAGGAAAAAGAAAAAAAGTGAAAGTTGTAAAGTGAAATAGTGAGTGCCTTTAGTGAAGAGTGATCAGTGCAGTGCTTTATAGTGCGTTTAACGTCCGTCAACAGGATCGTGTTCGTGTTGTGTTAAGAAGTTCACGTCGGGGCTACGTCAGCGAAAAGGACCAAGTCAGTGCAGTCTATCAGGAGGACCGCGTCAGACAACTTTGTCTTTCATCGGTACTGGGTCTGTGTGGCTTGTGGCAAGAGGAAATAAAGCATCCATCTGGAAGAACTGTCGTTTCTTTCAAATCCCGTACCCACTTCCGTAACAGTATCGAATACCCTCTTGATAATCAGTGATTCTACATTTGCGCCACTAACCGTGACTCAACTTCTTTGCGATCCTCGGCATCACGTTTCGAATTCGATCGTGACGCCACAGTTGCGCTCTCGCGATTGCATCGTAACTCTCACGTCTACGTGACTTCACTAGGACCTCTGCCTGCCTAGCATGACTACTAAAAACACGATATGATATGATATGATATAGCGATATATCGACACCAACTGTAAAAATATGATGAATATAGCCGCCATTTTGATTTTTTATCAAAACAGTAATCATAATATGTACCGTAACCCGCACGGCGATTCTACACGGCAGCTTTAACTATCATATTTTTAGTTAGTGTCAATATATCGCTATATCATATCATATCATTTCGTGTTTTAGTGCTCATGCTAGGCAGGCTGGAGTTATATTAATATATTGGAAATTCTACCACTTCGATTCTGTGATAAATTTGGTAAAATTACCTTATACAGGGCTTGTGGTAGGAGCAAATAAATAAAATGGAGATTTTTTAATTTATCAGTAATCGTTTCCAAGTTTTATTAAGTTATTGTCAAAAATGTTGTTGCTGACGCCACGGTTTCATTAAGTTATTGTCAAAAACGTTGTTGCCAATAATTTTTAGAGTTCCATACCTCAAAAGGTAAAAAAGAACCCATAATGGGATCACTGCGTTGTCCGTCCGTCTGCCTGTCTTTCTGTCAAGACCTTTTTCATAAGGAATGCGTGGAGGTATAAAGGTGAAATTAGTATAAAATACGCGGTCTGCAACGAAAAAAACAAACTTCTAAGTCAATTTAATCAAACGGCTGTATATGCCGCATTTTTGATATACAAGAATATACACATAACATACATTATTAAGTAATTTTCGATGTCCTGGCAAATTATCGTCGAAACTCAAAGGTAAGCTTCTCCCGTATAAATGAGCCTTTGGGGATCAGAAATTGGGGAGAGAAGTGGATCGATGTGTACGCTTAAATAAAGCAGCTTATCGGGAATTATATAAAAATGCTGTATTTTTCCTTACTCTAAATCCCTCTTTTAAGAAATGTGCAAATGTTTTTTGTTAGGTACATTAGATACTAAGCTCAAGTAATATTAAAATGGTATGATATTTATGTTTTATACTCAATTATTTATTGCGTTCCCTAATGTACAAGATAGTCGATGGTATACAATGATAAAGAAACAATTATGGACCCTGACTCTAAAGTGAAATTTTTGATGTTCTATTCCTAACATTATTATTACATTTGTAAACTAGTAGGAGTTTGTTGCGTTCGATAATTCGAATAGATAATTATATTAGAAATAGGGAATATGCACGAAAATAATATTATTGTTTATACTGTATTTATTATAGTGCTAATAGTAAAAACAAAATTGATTTTAGGTAAAAAATAACCGCGCGTGAACGAATGGAACAATTTCACTAATAATTTTTTTGTTGTGTTAATTATTGTCAGGAGAAGGTTCCTACAAACAAAAAGAAAAATAGTTGTGCAGAAAATTAAAGGCCATGTAAACGAAGTTGCGGGCAAAAGTTAAATTGTTTCCACAGTTAGTTATTTATAAAATAATTAGACCGGAATTGGACCATAGTACATTGCGCTTAAAGGAGGAAGCGTATATTCTGCCTGCAGTGGAATCAAAGTAGATGATGTTTATTGTTTAACTTCTTTCATACTTTACTAACACAAAACAGCTACATACATAACTGATTATAAGCTAGGTTTGTGCATAACCGCACAAACCTTCCATGTAATCAGTCTATGTATTGCCCAAGTAAAATGAAAATATTTATTACAAATCAAATTCTCAATCTTCTCAGTCAAAGTAGGTTATTTAGGCCAAACTATCATCTAGTCTATAAAACAGTGAACATAGTGATTATTTAGGAGCCCTTTTAGTTTCTGTTTATTAACGGCTTAAAGATCCCAGTGGAAACTTTCTTGAGCGGCCCCGCTAAGTACCGCACTAATTGAGTTTTATGTTAATTTATTCTGCTTAATGACTGCCGCACGGGTAGAAGTAACCAAGCAACTGTATTTAGTCTCGTTTTTATGGGTTGGGTATCGCAAGAGTAATGCGCTATTACTCTACTTTTGAAAATTTATTATATGTTAACTAAATCTTAACTTGCATTAAGTTTCAATTAAAACTAAAATGTTGGTTGGTATAGCTGAATAAATATGACCTTTGAAACTTGTGTCAGGTGCAATCGACTTAGTAAATGTTGATCACTTTCACATTTTGTCACATTATAAGTATTTCTTAAAAAAGGTTTCCCGTGACCCACATGTTGCTGTAGCCTTGGGTCTATGTTTGCTATTTTTAATGGTGATATTAAAATATATTGACTATTGATAATCGAATCGGGATTCTTGCGAATAAACGTTTGATTTCATTTGATTTGATTACTATGTAGAAAATTTCATACATATAACAAAAACTTACATACAAATAATAATAATTCGATACAAATAGGGTGACTGGTAATATGAAATATTTCCCATAAGGGAATATAGAAGGGACTATTTCCAACCAATTATAACTTTTTATACCTTATCCCAAAATTTATTATTATTTTCTCAAAATGTTAAGTTATAAGCTACCTATATATTAAAAGTTAACCAATTTCTAAATTTTGACTAATTTTAGAAAGGACATATTCTAGCCATAAATTTTTAGCCTTTAAATAAAATTATTAATCTGGAAACATGTAGTAGTAAAAAATAAATTGTCGCCATTAACGGTTAATTTTGGGCTAAAGTATGATAGGATGAAATTAGTTAAAAATAGGCCCCTCTCTGTATCTCCTTAGCCGGAATAATTTGAATTAGCAGTCATGTTTTATCATAATAGCGCTCTCGTAATTGTGATTGTGACTAGCTTCCAAACTCCATATTTTATATTAGTTGATTCTTACTCACATCGTTTCCATGACTTTGAATTCCTATTATTCCTATCCCAAATTAAAGTGCTACTAACAATTTTATAAAGATATCAGAAGTGGGATACCAATGATACGCAATATCAATATTTACTTAATATTTTTCTTCTGTTATTGTGCCTGCTGTAGTTTTAATGTACGCAATAATGTATTCAGTAAGTATCTTTCTAGTAAGACCAATTTCAACAACGATTAGTATTCATGGATTTGTAACACAATTTTTCTGCTGTTTTGTTTCAAACACCGCTATCACAAGTTTCTGTGAACTTTTATTATGGAGCTAGATATAAATTCGATTTTTGATATGGAAATCAACAGTCAAAACTTTTATTGGTTACGATAAAACTTATGATAGACACATTGTAAGTGTCATGCTGTTTAATAAAAGTTTGTGTTCTAAAAAATAATTTCAAATCGCAATGGTACTTACATTTTGTAATAAAAAATATCACCAATATCTTTCCGCTCTTCAAGAGTATTGTCTGAGACAGCATCTGCAACAATACAAAGAAAGAATCACTTCTAGCCTCGTAGCATTCGACATATACACAGAATATGTAAAGCAGCCAGCTTATACTAGTGTTATTATACTGGAAATGGTACTGAACATTTTTGATGAAATTATTCTTCTTTGATTATGTTTAGGTTTCGGTTATATTTATTTGAAAAATTGTCCTCAATGTATGTAGAGCATTCGTGAGCTCTTACTAAATATGAAAGCGTAGTACATGGCACTCTAATTAGGAAGCTATACCCTGCAGTAAGATCAAAGTAGCTAAATTGATTAAGATGATGAAAGTGATAATAAATAAAATATTATAATTTTGACTAAGTACCAATTTTTATTTTGGCACCGGCAACGTACGCTAATGCTCGAAGCAACAGAAGAGATAAATTAAACAATTACTTTGATGCCAATTTCAAGGATACAAGATTTAACAATGAGCAAAGGGGTGACGTTTAATCCAATCGCACTGTCTTTGAAATTCGCTTGATGTATCAAATCAAATCCCACCCTTTGTAATTAACTGTTTCGCGGTCTGCATTTTAAGCGTACTGGCTGTTCCCTTTCGACGGTATCGTAATATTATGCCCAGAATATTAATGGATTGAACTTCTAAGAAATTACTTCATTTTCACCCGACGAACCCTCGAGTTTGTTGTAAAACGAGGATTATTCATAGCCATACTTTGATTGTAGTTGATTTTTATTACGAAATTTGACGTGGAACTGACGCATTTTTTTATTTTATACAAAGTTGAAAAATTTTTGTGTGAGACAATATGTATTTGATTACTTTTTTACAAACGCAAAAGTTATTTTATTTTTGAATTCACCTTTGAATGAAATATTTAAAAATTAATCCGGCCTTGTATTTAAGTTAACAGGACCAAAAATTTTGGTCCCTAAGTGTTCTCAAAAAACAGACAAATTATACATATACATACGAATCTAATCAACATACAACTTAAAGCCTAATTCTCCGCTACAAGTTTCTTTTAAAATTTGTTATATTTACTAATGTTCTACATAATTCATAGCTCTGAAATGTGCCATTCACAATGAGACAAGTGAATAATTTAAGACACAAGTCATCATAGAGAGAGAGAGTTCAAAGACAAAACAAAAGTAAAGACAAAACAAAAGTAAAAACAAAACAAATAAAACCAAATTTAAAGAAGTATTATAAAACCATCAAGAAACTAAGCTAATCTAGCTATTATTGAATTGATGTGAAATATAAAATCATATAATGTCAAAACCGAACTCCACTCAAGAAAAAAGAGAGCACGTTGAAATCTGATAAAAAATAATTTTCTAAACATTCCAGGTAGTTAAACCAAATTAATGGACTACTACCCATTGTTATAAAACACCGCTGAAAAGGCGTTGACTACCGAAATACAAAATATTCGTCTCTTTTAATTGTTAGGCTGTTTTTGGCGAAATTAAAGGCGAGCTTCTACAGATTACACTCATCTCGGCCATTGTTTGTAGTTCGTTTAAGAGAAAAATTCTGACGTACAGACATTTTTCCTTTAATTGGTTTGTTAGCAGTTGCCAACTTTTCGAAGTCCTTTTTTGAGACCCCGGGACAATATGACTCGCCGAAAACACGAGGGCTGAAAGTAGGCCAAGTTTCTTAAGTTCTAACAAAAGTGTGAATCCAAACAAATGTCAATTTTCAAAGCATCTTCAACAACTTTGAATTTTTTGGGATAATCATGTCTCTAACTATTTTTATTTTTATTCGGCCATTGAAGTTAAATGTAAAGTGTGTATTTTGATAAGTGGAAGTAAATATTGATTACTAAGCTTTGGTTGTTATTTATGTATTTTATGAAGTTCATAAAGATATTGGGTTTGTATCCAAATTTTGAAGACAATGGCGTAGTAAGTAGGTCCTTTTTCATTGATATTTACTCTCTTTGTGGTCAAGCAACCTTTGATCATGCAATTTTGTTTTATATTAAACTACAAGTAATAGGTGCGGGTATTAGTATTTTTTCAGCAATTTTTTAGTTAAGTATTTTTTTAAAATTAATTAAGTAATAAATGCTTTCAACGATCACACTACGGAACTAGGCCCAAACAAAGCAAATATTGTTTTGAGCCGACTAAAAAATAGATAACTATATGTAAATTACATGACGACTCAGGTACAAATGCTGATGCTCATCACACAAACACTTTCCCTTTGCGGGATTCGAATCCCCAACCGTTGGCTTTGTAGTCCGGTCCGTGAACCACTGGACCACACGGCCATTATATTTCTCACATACATTCATGTGACGAAAGTTATAAAACTTGGTCCATGCGCTGCCGTGTGCTTAGTTAATTGTGTTCACGGTAGCTTTGCTCTGCAATGGCATTTCATTATCAAACAAATTCATTTTGGAGTCTATTGTGTTGTGTTCTCACTGGACGTAAATTAATTATTTCAGTAATTACACTTTAAAGTTAATATTGCAGCTACAAATATTAACTTTGAGTTAATATTTAATACTTATTAAGTATATTTAAATACTCAGATAATATAAGTTTAATTCATTTTAACGTTTTTACAAGTTTTGAATGTAGTTGGGTAGCTACAAAATTGCTTAAGTTACAAAACGTAATATAATAAGGGTACTTAATGCTATGGACTTTAACTTCGTGAATTTATGTCCTTGCGATGCAGATATAACTCAATTTGCTTTTATACAAATTTTCTAACAATGATTTTTTTATATCTAAGGATGCGTATTGATCTAAAATCCTGAACTATAGATAACATTTTTTAAAAAAAGCAGCCAAGTGCGAGTCGGACTTGCCCATGAAGAGTTCCGTAGCAGCAAGTAACATAATATAAAAGTTTTTGTAGTTCGTTGTAACTTTGATCGATGTTTTAATTAGTGTAAATTGCGGTTTACGATTTATGACGTATTAAAAGAAACTACTTACTAGAACTCGTTTAAACCAATTTTCGGTGGAAGTTTGCATGGTAATGTACATCATATATTTTTTTTAGTTTTATCATTCTCTTATTTTAGAAGTTACAGGGGGGCGGGAAGGCCCCCCCTTCCCGCCCCCCTGTAACTTCTAAAAAAAGAGAACACACATTTTACCACTTTGGAAGTGTCTCTCGCGCAAACTATTCAGTTTAGAAATAAATGATATTAAAAACCTGAATATCATTTTTGAAGACCTATCTATAGATACCCCAATCGTATGGGTTTGATAAAAAAAAAGAGTTTCAGTATTATATTTTTGTTTTTTTATTATTTTTGTTTGAAAATCTTAATGCGGTTCATAGAATACATCTACTTACCAAGTTTCAACAGTATAGTTCTTATAGTTTCGGAAAAAGGGGCTGTGACATATGGACTGACAGACAGATAGACATGACGAATTCATAAGGGTTCCGTTTTTTGCCATTTGGCTACGGAACCCTAAAAACAACTCGCGCCTCTTCGCTATCCGGGTAAAAGGGAATATGCACGAAATTAATATGTTGTTTTTACTATATTTATAAGAAATTATGTGGAATTATACTGCTAATACTACAATCTAAATTGATTTTAGGTAAAATTACCGTAATACAGTAATTAGAAATCCTCTTTCGAAAACAACTTTTACAATGAAAAATGTATTGCGGCCGTGTACTGTGACGTCACGGTCCATGTCGGATCTCCTTGTCTAGCATGCGACTTTAATGAGTTGTAAGTCAGGTATTTATTAATATATTGCGAAAATTCTTTAAGTTTTATTAGTTATAATTAAGTGCTATTTATTTTAAGACCAAATAAAAAATATGGATATTCGTTATTGATGTTCCACTGAGCTACCGAAGACGTTAGGTTACTTGTAGAAATTAGCATTAGATTTTTTAGTTTATATTTTCACAACGAACTTTTTGGTCAATATATAACTTTTATTTTATTATCTATTTAATTTAATCGTTTGAATAAGTAAAATGAAACTATAATCAAAAATAATCAGTTTAATGAAAAGTATGCCAAGTTAGTTAGCTACAACAAAATTGTATCGTTTTTGCTAAAATTACAGTACTAAACTGATTGAAAACATTTACTGGCTCCCCCAGAAACAGTGAAAGTAAACTTTCCTCCAACAATAAAATGTCGTAACGCGATTTCATATGAGCTTGTATAGCAAATTCTTCACTTTGAACTTTAATATTTTGTACACAAAAATTGTGTAAGTTGTCTTCAAAGAATGACAAAGAAAATTGAATTAAAGTGTACTTTGTCTTAAGAAAATGTTGGAAGAAAACACAATTTTAAAGACTTCATGCATTGGATGCATTATTTCAAAATGCTGGCCCCGGTCTTTGCGAGTATAATGTTGTGCAGAATTGCTAACTTTTGAATAAAATTTATTAAAAAAACATTATAATTTGGTGATAATTAAAGATATCAATCACTCGTGCTAAATTTATAAATG
Organism: Anania hortulata; assembly: GCA_963576865.1. Lineage (NCBI taxonomy): Eukaryota > Metazoa > Arthropoda > Insecta > Lepidoptera > Crambidae > Anania > Anania hortulata. Next base: position 12,826,809 of record OY756400.1, read on the forward strand.
AAATAGGGTAATTGACATTGCAATTACGCAATAATAAATTTCGAGTGGCGACCACGAACTAGAACAAGTAGCGTGTGCAGATCTCCCGCTCGGTGGACTGACGACCTAGTCAAGGTTGCGAGAAGCCGCTAGATGCAAACGGCTCTGAGCCGCTCGCTGTAGCGTTCAATGGGAAAAGCCTACTCCAGCAGTGGACTTCCAAAGACGGCAGATGATGATGAAATTTATTTCTGCAAATAGTACTAAATTAAGTTTTTTTACAGAGTATCAGAATCAAAATGGTAGGCGTCCGGATACCCGTTGGGTACACACATAAATTTTAGGTTCATTAAAATGCTTAGTTTTGATAGTTTCATGCTTTAAACGATTAGATTATTTGGCACTGCAGCTTTCCCTGCTCGCTCAACGTTACTGAGGAAGACCCAAGACAAAAGATCTGTAGTGCTAAAGGACATGAGGGAGTGCGAGGTTTCCAAAGATGATGTGGAGGACAGAGCGAAGTGGAAAAGAAAAATACGGAAGGCTGCCCCATCACCAAATAGGATATATAGCCAGAAAGAGAGAGAGAGAGATACTATCTAATGCATACCATAAAAATAAGTTACAGTTGATTCTTACAGAAAGATGCACAATTTAGGCAGTCTTAGCACCAAATATTTATTTATATTTCCTATTAGCAAAATTCACACAATTCACGTGTTTCTAAATTACCTTCTGATGGAACACTGGACGCGCATAAACAAGTTATCTAAAATAGTAATACTTTTACTACAGAACTGATAGTGAAATGGCGAAAAAAACTAAAATCGTGTATAACAAATAAATACCTAACAATTACCTAATTGCGACATAAGCAATATTATTGTATATTGAGGGTGATTCAAATAAGTTAGGTTTTTTTTTACTGACTGATTTGAATTAATCTCACATGGACAGTGGTATTGATGCAAATAACAATGGTAAAGCTACTTCTTAAAATATTTTTTTCAACGATCATCACACCAAATATACAACCGAAATAAGCAAAATTTGTACTGTTGACTAGATAACGGATAAATCCATGACTCAGGTCTTTATAGTCTGGAGCGCGAATGACTAGACCAGCCGGTCATCAAATTATTGATTTTTCACTTTTAAAAGTTCAAACTAATAAACATGTATTAAAAGTGTTGGGCAAGTGTTTTTCTAAATTAAAAATGTTTCGTTCCTAGAAATTTGTTGGCTTTTTGAAGACGGGCGTAAGTATCAAAGCATATTTTGTATTTTTCTTTTGAATTGTAACGTATTAGTTCCGTTGCGAACTGGCAAAGCGAGCAGCTCGGCCTTTGCTCTCTGTAAATGAAAGATTGAAAGTCGTGATACTTTTTGTTTTAACTAGCAGCTATTAAAATCAGCTCAGTGAATAGGTTTACAAACACCGGCCAAGTGCGAGTCGGACTCGCGCACCGAGGGTTCTGTACAATCCTGTAGGTATTGTAAGTAAAAGTTCAACCAAGCTTAAAGGTATTATAGGCCTGAGTATTTGATATGAATTTCAATTTAATACCTCTATGCGTTCATGAGGAAAGGGGTAGTAATTTTAAAATTATTAAAATAATGTTTATTGTATGATGTAACCGAAAATTTACGGTTTCCGCATTTTTTCCTTTATCTGTGCTATCAGACCTTGCTTCGTACCAAATTTTAAGATTCTGAGTTCACGGAAAGTACCCTGTAATTTTTGATTCCCTTGCGAGTGTCGACAATTTGCGGCATAAACGGCTGTATCTTTTGATTGCGTTGGTTTAGAAATTTGATTTTTTCACAGCTCCAAGGAACAGTAGACCTGAGTATTTGTTTAAATTGCTAGCTAGACGGACGAACGACAAAGTGATCCTATAAGGGTTCGTTTTCGTTGGTATTTTTTTATTGACATAAACATATTAAACATATCGACTAATAATTTAACAACGGATACTTGCGTGATGCCTGTAATATAAATTCATCCAACAATCACACCAATCATCTGCCTCAAACTAAGCAAAGTTCTACTATGTCGACAAGATAACGGAATGATATGCACAAATACATTTGCAAACATCCATGACTCAGGTACAAATATATAAAAAAAGATACACTTAGTCATCTTTCAGTACTTCCAACTCCTGACTATCCACCTTTTATTTTTAGTCAAGTATCCGATTGTGATGTTAAGAAGAAATCAAAAAAATTCAAAATATATTTATTTGTTAACAAACCATTTTGTTGACAACAATTTGTGGTGACATGCCTAGTAAGTATTAATATACCTGTATCAGGTAGTCACCGCCCACTCAGACCGTGGTAACACAAGTTAAACAAATAAAATGATTTTTAAGAAGTACTAAAAGTTAAATTAAGTATTGTTTGTATTATTAGACAAATCGAGTAAATTCATTTGTGTTGTGTGTTTTGTGACGTGTGTGTGTATGTGTGTGTGTGTGTGTGTGTGTGTGTGGTGTTGAGGAGATGTGGGTATATGTGAAAGTTAAAAAATAATATTGTGTAATAGGGAGAAGAACATACTATCTATTGCCTCTAACGCTGTAGGGAGCGACAATATTAGTCGTAACATGATAGTTCCTATACTAGACTACGTTACTCCTATTATTACTCACATATTGAACCATTCTCTCTCCTCAAGCGTCTTTCCAACAATATGGAAAGATGCCCAAGTTACTCCCTTACCAAAAAAGACCAACCCAACTTTATACTCAGAATATCGCCCCATATCCATCCTACCGTTTATTTCTAAAGTTATAGAGCGTGTTGTCCATCAGCAACTTAGTTATTTTTTGTCCAAAAACCAACTTCTAAACCCGTTTCAATCTGGTTTCCGGCCCGGGCATAGTACGGTTTCAGCGTTAGTCAAAATCACTGATGATGTCAGAAATGGCATAGATAATGGGCATCTTACCGTACTAACCTTGTTGGACTTCAGTAACGCCTTCAATAGTGTTGATTTTGATCTTCTGCTGGGAACACTGGGTTCGCTTAACATATCTCCAACGGTGCTTGACTGGTTTCATAGTTACTTGCATGGACGCCGGCAACGCATTCGTGCTGATGACTGTTTCTCTGCATGGTGTGACATTAGTGCCGGTGTTCCTCAAGGTGGCGTTCTGTCTCCTCTTCTATTTGCAATTTTTATTAATTCAATCACTCTCAAATTATCATCTTCCTTCCACTTGTATGCAGACGATCTCCAAATATATTCCCAAGGGCGCCTTGAAGACCTCTCTAGTGTAGTGAAGTTGATAAACACTGACTTGAACCGTATTCTCAGCTGGAGCAAGTCATACGGACTCAAGGTCAACCCCTCTAAGACGCAGGTTATAGTGCTGGGTGGCTCTCGGCGAATTGCCAGGATTGACTGGAGTGCCTTGCCACCCATCACATTCGACGGGGTCCTTATACCATACAGCAAAGTCGTAAAAAACCTAGGTGTTTACATAGACAGCGCACTAACCTGGACGACGCAGATTGCGGAGGTCAGCAGGAAGATGTTTGCAACGGCAGCGTCAATTAATAGACTACGCAACTTTTTACCAAAACCTACTAAAATTGCACTAGTACAGGCTTTACTTTTCCCCATTCTTGATTATGCAGACTGTAGCTACTTAGATCTCAACGAAAGTCTCCTAAGCAAGCTCGAGCGCCTTCAGAACTTCTGCATTCGTATAATTTATGGTCTGCGTAAGTACGACCATGTCTCAGAATACCGAGCTCTGCTAAAATGGCTAACTATTCGACGTCGGCGTGAATATCACATTCTTTCTTTTCTATTTTCTATCCTATTTAATCCTAAGTCACCGCCGTATCTAAAGGAGCGCTTTAATTTTTTGCAACCTGCCCTAGGTCACGAAATGCGGTCTTCCAATAAACTTCGCCTCGTTTTTCCACTCCATTCTTCTCAAACCTATTCCCACTCCTTCACTGTGCAATCCATCCGCCTATGGAACTCCTTGCCATTGTCTATTCGAGAATCTGAATCGCTTCACAGTTTCAAAACTAGACTTAAAACCTATCTCCTTTCACTGTAGTTTTCTCCTGTCTATTTTTCTTCTACTTTATTTATTTAGCCATTTTTCCTACATCTTGGTCACTAGATTCTTTTTCATGTTAATAGGGTATTTATTTATTTACATGTATTTATTTTAAGTATGTATTCATATTATGTCTGTATTATATAAGTATTTTACTATGTACATGTACTAGGTAGTATGTATTTTATTTTATTTGTTCTTATTTTATTTTATTTGTTTGTTTAATTAGTTTGTTAAATTTTTTGGACTTTTATGTTTTGGAACTCTTTACCGCCTCCCTTCTCTCAATATTAATTCAACTTTCCTCTACCTGAAGGTTGTCTGGAAGAGATCGCTTCCAGCGATAAGACCGCCTAAATTGTGCTATTCACTAACTACTTTCCTGTGATTTGTTTGTTTTGTGTGGTGTACAATAAAGAGTATCTATCTATCTATCTATCTATATAAATGCTTATCATTACACAAAGTAAACATATGCCCCTTGCGGGAATTAAACCTGCAACCGCCTAGCTTTGTTGTCTGTAGCGTGAACGACTATAGACTAGCCGGTCGTCAAATTAATGGTTTTTAGGGTTCCGTTGTCAAAACAGAATCCTCATAGTTTCGCTATGTCATGTTATGTATGTTTAGGAACTGTAATAGATGGAAAAAAATATAAGATAGTGAAAAAAAGAGCCTACTCCGTTATCCCACGTACTTGATGACAAAAGCGGCAACATACCAACTGTCGTATACAGCAAGCTATTATATAATCAATATTGGCAAAACTATAAATAGCTAATTAAATTTATAAAAATCCTAGCTGTTGCGTGCGACTTCGTTCATGTGGTCACCTAACGGTATGAAATATACTTGACGACCTCTTCACATACAATATACATAAAATTTTTATAAAAATCGTCCAAGCCGTTTCAGAAGAGTGTGACCACAAACACCGTGACACGAGATTTTTATATATAAAGAAGATTATCTGGCAACAAAATACTGGTACCTCCTAACTAGTTATCTGAAGTATTAATTTCCTAAGGCAACATGATATCATTGAGTTTTCGTTAGGATTCCATGCTAAAAGAGCAAACAGATAAACACAGAACTTATCTCTTTAGCAGCTTGCCAACTTTAGATATAGTAGAAGCACTCTGAATCAGACTTCATGCTAATTATAAGTTTTGTTTAAACTTCTTAAGTTACGGTTTCATGCTACATTATTGTTTATTTATTTAGTTTAGGTAAACCAGGGTTTTCAAATTGGTAGTAGTAAACAATATACGATATTTATAAACCACTTAAAGGTCTTCACAGGTAGCGTTAACATATTGTAGTAATAAATATAAAATAAATATTTACTTTAAAGCTTTCGCATTGCATGATTAATGATGGTAGAGCGAGAATCTACTTCTCACACGGAGTGAAGACGTCGCTGTTCTAGTCAGCTTGTGAACGTCAATGTAACAAGGTCGAAACGTCAGGAAAATAAAAGGTAATAGAATTATGTACCTAGAATGAGCGCATTATTTCCCGTTTTAGTATGTAGAATAATATACTTTTTAACAGTTATCTATCATACATCATAAAATGCTTAGAATTGCAACGAAAACGGCGTCGAGATGACATAAACTCTTACAAATCACCTTTTAATATTTTCAACTTAATGTTAACAATTCTCTCAAACCGTTTATCTGTTGGCGCTTTAGCCAAAGCGACAAAGTAATACAATAGATAGCTATTACCAGAAGCCTGACGACGATTTGTAAACAGTACTCAAGCAGTGTTGTTTTTATGACAAAAGTCAATACTCGTACAAAAAATAAAACAAGGTTGAAGTACTAATGTTTTAGGTGCTCATAGTATGATCCCCTTTAGTTAACCATGGGGTTATTTTACCAAATCTTTAAACTTTATTAAATCTTGCTATTAAAATTGTTCATGAAATTTTTTGCCTCGTACTAACCAAAACCTTTTGTAAGGTCGTTAAAAAGGTCGCTATTAAATTTAAATAAGATGGTGTACATCAATGGCCACCCCTGCTCCCTATGTAAAGTAGGTCACATGTACCTTATAATTCGGCGAAAAAACTTTCTCTTTGGGAACCTCGCGAGTTGCGACAGAATTGTGTGAAATTAAAAAGAACAAAGATTTTCAATTTTACTTTCGTTTTAACAAATCGGGACGGGCTTTAGAAACTTCGACTGGAAATCGCAGATTAATAAAGAAAGAATAATTAGTAATTTCAGTAATTCAAAATGAGTCCGATAATTTGTTTAACGACGCTCTCGGGCTCTGATACGTACTTAGGTATTAATAGTCAAAAAGGTCAACTAAAATAGAACTTACGCGCGTATTACCATACCTTAACTGTCTATTCTGTATCTTTTCATTTCTCGTGATCTTGTTGTATATAGCGTGACTGATGGTTCGACCTATTCCCGTTAAGGAGATATAGAGGGGACTTTTTCCAACAAAACAAAAAAAAAAACGACTGGTGGATTTGTAAATCTTACCTACTGATTAAATCACTGTATTACTGCCACCAATGTTACGTAGGCACTTATAACGTTTATTTGCGTATGCACTTACACTCACACTTCGCTTCTGTTTACATTACAAGCTTTTTTATTTTTTCTTTCACTTCACTTTCAAGTATATTTGTAACATCGTATTAGTAGTTTATGTATAGTCTTCAGTATATTATCTAACTTATTTATGTATCCGTTCGTGATCTCACTCAGCGGGGGCCCACTGAAAACCAGCGTCGTGGCCTATATAGTAGGCCACGACATAAGCTGAGTTTGGCCCTTTTGCAATGGGCTTCGCGACGCGCAGAACGGCACTGTTAGGATAAATTGATCGAATTTATTTTTATTGTGTATGTCTACTGTGTTTATATATTTTATTTTATTTTCTTCTATGTAACCGTTCCACTGTTTATGTTTGGTTCTGTTGTATTATGTGTCGTCGTGATGTCCATAGTAATACATTTATTTTCCTGTTCTTTTCTTTTTTTCTTTTCAACAAATTTTAACCTATCATACCTTATCCCAAAGTAACCGGTATGGAGATAATACATTTTTTACTACTACAAGTTTACACACAAATTTTATATAACGTATGAAAATTTATAAATTTATGGCTAGTATATGTTCTTTCTAAAATTTGAATTTTTTATTATTATTTTGACCTAAATATATTTCACTAGCTTTAAATAAATTAATATTTTGAGAAAAAAAAAACTCAGTACCGGTTAATTTTGGGGAAAGAGTATGATCCTCTGTGTACTTAACGGAAATAAGTTCAATTACCAGTCAACTTGTATAAAATGGAGGGTGGAAAAAAAAGATTAAAATCTAACAAAAGGTGGGCTTAATAATAAGAGGCATTGTTGCATATTTTGTTTAACAGGCTCAATTTTTAGAAGTAAGATTTTATAGAGTACCTTTTAACCTAATTTGAAAATGATACTTATATTTTGAAGTAAATAAGTACATTTATTAAATTTTCTTCAATCTTAATTCAATAAAGGAGTTGTTTCTTGTTTCTTAGGACTATCTGCTGGTATTGATAGCTGGTCCAGCCTCCATTTCAAAGGTCATTGTTTGCTTTTGTTTGCGTTTACAATGCCGCGATTGTAGTCCAAGTATCATCTTTACCAATTATACTAACAAGAAAGGAGAGATTCTGTTGCGTTCTATTTGTTGATTTGACTCAATCAGCCTTAATTTGCTAACGTTTATTGTTGTATTATTAAATGAATGCACATTTCGGTTCAATATTAATATCTAAATAATATACAGGTGTCCTGTGATTTGAATTAACAGTTCGAATGAGTCACTGCGCCTAAGTGATATTTGACATTTTAGATATGTTTTTAAACTGCTCTGAATTGGAGGCCTTTTTTAGGGTTTCGTATCTCAAAAGGAAAAAAGGAACCCTTATAAGATCACTTCGTTGTCCATCTTGTCAAGACCCTTTTCATCAAGAAAACGTGGAGGTATCAAGTTGAAATTAATATCAAATACCATTATGGAAACTGTAAAAAAAATAAATTCCTAAGTTAAGGCAATTAAAAGATTCGGCTAGTTATTCCGCATATTTTAACTAACATGTAATTATACCTACTTGTTTTTCAAGTAAAGTGTACAAAGTTTACTACGCATAAGCAAAAAAATGTACAGTCAGCAATCTATAGATCATATTAAACAAAATCCCCCTCCTATTCAAAATAAACTTAGGGTCACCACTTCCTTGCGTCAGTCTGCGTAAATTAGCACAATGGGGCACCAGCACCACTGTCAATCCACTGACAACCCTGTTCGCTAACAATTGAAATAGGCTTTCCAATTTCCTTCAGTCGAGCGGGGAAATAGAGGCCTTTGCATTTTCGCTGAAACGTACACCTCTGATGACACAGGAGACATTATTGTTATGACAAGTAATCAATACAGATTTGGGGTGAATGTTGGGATCACTTTGTTGGATGTTTAATGTGTGGCAGGTAGGAAATTTAAAAACCAGCCAAGTGCCAGCCGGGCCACGCGCAATGAAGGATTCCGTAGCTGCCAGTCACAATATGTGTTTTTTGGATACTTACCTGTTTTATATAATAACATCATTTAGGTAAATTTATTCTCCAAGTATATTTTATAAGTTTACTCTGTAACTTGTAAAGCCGACCTAGATGTAATAGTTAATAAATAACCTTGTAACCACATATTCTATAGTGAATAACTTGTTGTATGAATATGTGCCATACATCTTTGTGTCATAGTCCCCAAGTAAGAAATTAACATCCTTGTGTAACGTGGTACCAGACAATGTATTATGCCAGCTGCTACCCCCAGCACACCCAGACTCGAGCCAATTAAGACGCTGACTAGAGCCAATGACTTAGAGCAATCGACATGCCTATTAAATGAGAGCCACTTATGTCAAACTCAGTAGGAGTGACAGAAAAGGAGCTGCTTGGAATGAAAGGGCCTAAGTGCCAAACCACTAAATCCACGATTTTAATGAAAATAACCACTTTATTGAAAATCAAAAGTAGCCAATTGCTTAAGTAATATAAAAGCCATAATTTTACCTAAGATTATCAACAAGTGAGAAAAATTTGAGTTTAGGTATTTTCATAGGCAAATTTATTTATGTTTGTGGAATCGTGTTTTAAAAATGAGCATTAGGTCAGAAATACAATAGATCAATTTTAACTGCCTTGTCTTTTAAAATGATATGAGCTATAGATTGTACATATAACCTTCTTTGATAGCACAATTTGGCTACATTCAGCCTCGGAAAATAGTTTTCTGAATTAGGTAACCCAAACTGGAAACCGAACCGGACCCTTTGGATTTAAAGCGAATTTCCGTACCAATGAAGTACCTTCTCTTTCTTTTTAAATAACAGAAAGGCTTATTTCACAATAACGAACCACGTATATGACCATATATGAATTGTACTATCCATTTGTACCCTTCGAAATAAATTACACAACTTAGCTAATAAGTTCGATGTGGTATTACTGCAAAGATTCGACTCTGATACCTGTCCGTAACAGGTATTATGTCAATAAGTTGTTCGAAGCGAAACTCGCTCAACTTAGCGCGAGTTCCTCTAATCATACCACTTTGACCGCTAAATACGATTCGAACTATCAGAAAGTGAAACGAGCATTATTAGGGCTTAGTGACTTTCCTCGCTTTTGATGATATTCCCTTTTAATGTTTAGTTAGTATAGGGATGACGACTGGGTACAGAAAATGGAATTCTGTTTAGTTCGTCAGGTAGATTATCAAAAAGTATTGGACATGTACTTTTGATATACGAACAAAAAAATCATAGTCGTCATCCCTATTTATTTAGGTTTGTATTTGTTGGTTGTAAAAAGGATGACATTAAGGGAAATAACTGAAAAAAAAAATAACACAACGCTAATTCTACAATATCATCTTGAATAAGAACATAATTATTTTCTTTCTATAATTTTAAGTGTGATGGTATTCGCTATGTGCAAAGTGGGTGGTGGGGGACGTCAAATCGATCGCAGCACGCAATGTGGCAGAAATGTCAAAAAACTCTGGACTGTCAGTATCAAATTGCTATATTTTCATAGAATTCCATACTAACATTATTAAGTATTTTTAAGTAAAAACGTTAAAATTCGCGATATAGGTCACAGTACGTGTTGTTTTATAAAGTGTAGAAACAATGGGAAAGACAGTTCGTGCAAGTTTTATTCGTTTCCAATATAAAGATGGAAATTGGAGCAAAGACCTAAATGCAAAAAGTTTGTAGGGAGTTTTTGTTACAGACGTTTGTCTTATGATTACAGCTCTTATTAAGTAGCTTTGTCCGTTGGCTCTAAGCTCTTAAACGTCTCTCACATGCTGTGCTAATACATTTTTTTTCCCTTTTTGCACAGTTTGACGTTGGAAAGTTGTATCATGTTGTATTGCTACAAATCCCGTACGTATTACAACATTCATATTAAATTCAAGTAAGAAAATCACTTAATATGCACAGACTTTTAAGATATTTTCATCTAATTTCGAAAAAAATAATCCGAAAATCATTCTCAAACCATCCAGTTGCCATAATTTGAAAGATCTTAAGTCCACAATAATTTTGGTCACTAGGGGCGCTGTCATCGCGCACACAGCGAATACTATCTTTCTTTTAGTCCGAACAGTTTAAAATGTCGATTAAATAGGTTTGCCGCTAAATGGCGCTGTTGTCATAATTTTGAAAGAATAGGTGTAAAGGTCCAAACAGTATAAGCCAAAAGACTGGACTTTTTTATATGGAGCCTGGCATACCTGGCATACAAGTAACTTAAAATTACGTTATTTTGGTCTACACCTATGAATCATAGGTTATTCGAAAAGAAAAACAACTACAAACAACAAATACTCTTTGATTATGTAAATAAAAATAACTACTACATGTTTAAACTAAAATTCTGAAGAAAGTATATAATTTACGTCATTTTTTAACCGACTTCAAAAAAGGGGGTTCTCAATTCGACTGTATGCTTTTTTTTTGTATGTATGTTACGCGATTACTCCGCCAATTATGAATCGATTTTAATGATTCTTTTTTTGTTTGGTAGATCATACTTCAGAGGTAGTCCCATATAAATTTTATCGAAATTAATTTAGAACTTTTAGAGAAAATCAACAAATATATACCCAGATAATATTTTGGTTGTGGTTCTTGTTACCTTCTTCGACAAATATAAGCCGATTTTGATGATTTTTGTTTTATTGAATAGCTTATACTTCAAAAATGCTTTGATAAAAGTTTTAAAAATTAAAATCACCCCTAAGGGTAGGAAAATAGGGGATGAAATCGGTGCTCAGCAGTTAGATTAGGATTTATCACTCAAAATAGATGAAATAAGTAAATTTTATTTAAAAAAATAAAACCTATTTCAAAACACTAAAATGCTAAAAATAATCCTAACACATAATTACTTAATCAGTTACTTTTGGAGTCGGTGCCAGCCGATGAGAGATTCAATGTTTTTGTTTGCACCGACTCCAAAATTAACTGATTAGGTACTTAAGTGTTAGGATTATTATTAGCATTTAAGTGTTTTGAAGACGGTTATATTTTTTAAAATTAAATTTACTTATTTAAGATAAAATTTGTTGTCTGTAATTATTTTCTTTATCGATAGGCGTAATTTTCATAGTTGTACATCAAAATAAGGTAATTTTAAACGTATGCCAATTAAGTTAGATGCGTTTTTAGGGGATTGAATCAAAATTAAGTCTACGACAGTCAAAATGATTTCTAAAAATAAATTTAAAAAATTTGAATATAAACTGAAAATAGTTTTTTTCCGATTACAATTTAATAGAAAACATTACAATTTTTTTTTTCTATTTTTACTGTTTTAATACCTTGTCTATCTACTTTTTATTAAATTTAAAAAAAAAATTTTTCAACATGTAAATACTGTTTCCTTTTGTCGATATCCTATCACAACGCTTACCATACTGCAAATGAATTGCACTGTAGGTCGACTCATTCGCAAATATCGACATTCAGAATTTCAGACTCACCTCTCCGTTTAGTTTGAGAAACCTATTCTTTCTCTAGATTAGACATTGTGTTTACCTATACTTGAAAGTGAAATACGTTAGAATATAAATTATATTTGCAAAACACTCGAGATTAACTAAATGTTTACATTAGGAAGACCAACATCCAACCAGACCACGAGTACCAGAATTGTCTGTAATAAGTAATAATAATTTACGGGTTACATTGCAGAGGGGTGCCAAATTTAAAATTAGATCTAGGGAACAATATAAAGAAGCGTCTTAATCGGTATTACTTTTATTAATCATATGTTACGATAAAAAATTACTTTAAAATATCCAAAAATTGAGTCAATAGAGAGATTACGAAAGCCGCACGGTCATTCATCAGAGGCGTAGGTACGGCGAGCCTACAAGGACCTTACTCAGTGCACATACGGTGCAATTTTTTCATGAATGAGTTAAATTATTCACGCGTACGATTTTTAACAGCGGAACAGAATAATAAAATGTGAAAAATATATTTTTTGTTCTTTGCATAGTTCGATTAAGTTACTGATTCTGTGCCACTCCTAAAGATTCGGCACCCCTTTGCAAGGTAACCCTGTATATTCTAAACTAAGTGATTTTGCGTTTACTCGGATTAAATGGTACAAATGTACCACTATTGGTCATTAATTTAAACTATATTGCTCAGCAAATTAGTGCCTAAAATGTAGAAGCTCTGAAGAAGTTATTTCGAGTTGACCACGCATGATGTGCATAGTGGGATGGCTTCCAGCCTGATGGATAGCGTGAAGAGTAGAACAAACAAACCTTCTATTCAGCGGAACTACCTTAAATATTTAAAATAGCTTATTTTATTCAAAACAGACTTCATTTAATTGTAAAGGATATATATAATAAAATTAATAAAATTTCGATATGTTATTTACCATAGCCGCGACTCAAACTAACTCACAATCCAAAAAGATCAACCTGTATTTTGAGTTGTCAATCGACGAAATTTATTTTGCGGATGAAATCTGTCATAAACATTATGGTCTTAGGATCAGCAGTTTTTTTTTTTTTTTTTAAAGGTCTTTATTAACACAAAAATGTACAAGTATTTACTAAGAACTAGTGTACATGTATATTCCTAGTTTTAGCATACAGAAAATAATTACTAGTTTAGCAGACAAAGATACGTCCATATAAAACTTTACGTAGTGATAATGGCTATAAGTATGATACATAACAAATACAATTATAAGTTATTTACTTACACGGTATGACGATAAAATGTTGTGTTCACTTTGTAACAGTTCACACTTACTGCAGAATTATAAAAAAAATAACACTACCACACTATGCGTCCTGAGCGTTGAGTATAAATTAAGTGAGCATGATTATGCAAACATCTTACGGCTAAACTTATTAAAATACGTAAATCTTTAACAAAATCACATTATTGTACAGTTTAGTAAAGAGAGAAGGTACTGCGCGCGGCCCGGCTAGCGTGATTAGCATGTTGGTCAATCAGGTTCAAGCACGTAGTGATGAGGGAGACGATACGTCCGATAACTATCGATATACTCCAAGTCTGATAATCGCGTTTTTCCTAAACATGAAATTAATTGGTTTGTATGACCGATGTTTGTGTACAAATAAAACTTTTTAGTATTATTTATGATAAAGTCTTTTAACAATGGCAATTTTATTTTATGTTGTAAATATGTTAGATTGGTGTACCATGGGGTGTTTAAAGAAATTTTTACTGCTTTGTTTTGTACTCGTTGGAGTTTTACATGATTACTGTTGCAGGTACTACTCCAGACAGGGCAAGCATATGTAATTAATGGTCTTATTAGCGTTTTGTATATACAAATTTTGGTTTTGCTACGTAACGATGACTTGCGACTAAAAACCGGTTTAAGAGCTACGATTGCCTTAGTTCCTTTTTCTATCAGCGATGAAATGTGCTTACTCCAGTTTAACTTCGAGTCTAGGTTTACTCCTAGATACTTGACAGTCCTCTTCCAAGGAATATTATGTCCCTGAATCTGTAGTTGTCGGGATGGCAGTTTCCGTTGCCTAGTAAACATTATTGCCTCAGTCTTGGATCCATTCAATTTAAGTTTCCATTCAGAGAAGTATTTTAAAAGATTATCTAATGATAATTGCAACCTATCAATAACAAGATCTAAGTCTTTTGATGATGTAAGAGAAGCAGTATCGTCAGCGTAACAAGCTAATTGTGTTCTGGGTTGAATAGGTATGTCATTTAGATAGAGGATAAATAGATATGGGCCCAAGACCGACCCCTGTGGCACCCCAGCAGGAATTCGATACAAAGAGGAAAACACATTGCCGATTTGTACTTTAAAACTGCGTTTAGATAGATATGAGTCGATAATTTTGACGAGATACATGGAAATATTCAAAGCCAGCATTTTATGGATAAGACCCTTATGCCAAACGGTATCGAAAGCTTTTTCAAGATCGAGTAAAAACATTCCAGTTGAACTTTTAAGGTTTAGGTTGTGAGCAACGTGTTCTGCAACACGAGCTAGTTGTTGTATGGTGGAATGTGAAGACCGAAAGCCAAATTGTTCGGCGATAATGAGACCCTCCGTCTCACGGGCTAACCTTGCATATATAACTTTTTCAAACAGCTTACTTAAGGACGATAACAAACTTATTGGTCTGTAGCTAATAGGTATTTTAGGATCTTTGCCTGGTTTTTTTATGCTTATGACCTTAGCCACTTTCCAAACATCGGGAAAATATGAAAGACTCAAACATGCGTTAAAAATCTTCGCCAGCTGAATAATTGCTTTATGCGGTAAATGTTTAAGCAAATTATTATCAATCTTATCCACGCCTGGTGCCTTACGAGGATTTAATTTACGGGTGAGTTTTACTATTTCACTCGGGTGCACAGGGTAAGTTAATAGGGTTTTAAGGGGACTTTGAATAATGCGATATGATGCAGTAACTGACACATCATGTACACTAGACTGGGAAAGAGTAAGTTTGCAGTTGTCTTGAAAAGTTTCTGCAAGTAGTTCACATTGCTCTTGGGAATTTGATGTGTAGCCCCCGTTGGTATTTATAAGAGGGGGTATTTCATTTTTATTGTTCTTTACAGTCCTAATTATCTTCCAGAGATCAGAGCGAGGATTATCAATTTTATTTAGTTTATGCTGCCATTTTTCGTCGATGTGCATTTTAATTCTATGTTTAATTTCATTTTTTAGCTGATTAATACGAGTACGTAACATAGTTTTGTTGTAAGGGTTACTTTCATGGAGATGCTGTCTACGAAGCCGGTCTTTCGTTCTAATCATTCTAACTATGCAACGTGGCAATAAGCTGCTGGCGCTGTTGGGCCTTAAAAGTGGAACATTTAATTCTTTACTGTCAATAATAGCATCTTGAAGGCTTACAACAGCAGGGTCTATTTCTTGATGTGTATGATAGAAATATGAGGAAAGAGATATATTATTGTTTAGATAAGTTTTAAAACCATGCCAATCAGCAGAACTATAGTCGTACCTAGTTTCCGGTGGGGCAGACTGCTTATTACCCTCAACAGCAACGTTAAAATAAATAGGAAAATGATTTGAGGATAGGGCCGGAATTATTTGTATGTTGGTTATTGAACTAACATTTTTTTCAATGACTAAATCTGGCAGAGTAGGTGTATAGTTATTTTGATAGTGAACTAAAGAAGGAGTATTTGGTGCTTGGATGGAGTATTCAGCTTCTAGCATGTGATCATATAGAATGGTACCATTTCTGTTATTGATGTTACCATACCAGTGTCTATGTCTAGCGTTAAAATCGCCCATGAGAAGAACACTCTGACCTAAACTTAGTAGCCGGTTTATATCTTCGGGAATCAACTGAAGATTTGGGGATTGATAGATAGATATAAATGAGACTTTGGATGTAGGCAGAACTAATTCAACGCCAACGGCTTCAAGGTGGGTGGTATTAGGGATATGTATTTGACAGTGTCGCAATTCAGATTTAACAAGTATGGCGACTCCTTGCCCCCTACCACTACAGTGCTTGTCTTTACGGTAGCAGTAATATCCCGGGAAGTGAACAGGTATGTTATCAGTTAATCTGGTTTCGCAAACAGCAATGATGTCAACTGCTTTGCGAGCCGCGAGGTCCAACAACTCCTGACGCTTGCTTCTCAGGCCGTCAGCGTTCCAGTAAATAACATTTAAATCATACTTATTAGACATATTTACTTAAATGTGTATGTACTAATATGACTTTGTCCATCATCGTGGCACAAGATAAAAATTTGTCTTTAAGAGACCTAATTACATTCAAAATGTCTATCATTTCACTAATAACCGTTTCGTCTTCGTTATGGTTGGGTATCTGGATGTGTGGTTGCGTTCGAGATGTATTTGTTGAGACATCAATCCGTCTTTGGTTATGACTGTCTGGTTTAACTACGGTGGCTACTTGAGCCCAAGAGCGGTTACTAAGTTGCGGAAGCAAGTAAGTGTTCCTTGAAACTTCTGCAGTGGTTTTGTGAGTATTTTTATTTTATTTTTGCAATTCCATATATTTGATACGTTCCTTACATTTCCTGTAATTTGCTGGGTGATCTTCTTCACAGTTGCAACATTTTGCGGGAGCTGTACGGTCTTTTTTTGGGCATTCTTTAGTGGAGTGGTTTTCTGTGCATTTGACGCATCGTTCCGCCAGATTACAATTGCGAGCTGCATGACCAAAACGTTGACAGCGGAAACATTGGATCCCTGCCGATAGATTAGGTTTAAACTTTTCTATGCTTACGACGCAGTGACATAGATGTCGGATTTGACGAAACTTGGCAATGTCATTACCTGGAGGGAGTTGAACTAAGTATAATGTTGAAGATTTTATCACTGATATAATTACTTCTTTAAAGCCCATTAGTTCAAGCTCTTCTTTCACAGTAACATTTAACAGTGCCGGTAGACCACGTATAACAACTTTGTAGGGTTTCTCATCCTTTCTACTAAAAGTATGGAAGTAAACGTTTTCGCAACGTAGACCATCTTTTAAAATTTGATGGCAATTTGCCGTGTCACAATATATTGCGACTTTACCATTGCCTTTGTATTGTAGACGATAGGAGGTTGTATACTTAGAAATTATGTTCTTGAGAGATTCGTGAGTCCACTCTTGATTTATATCAAGAAAGATAGGTGGTACCTTACTTGAGCTTGAGGGTTTTCTAGAGATAGCTGCACGGAATGCGGTAGCGGCCTCATCATTTATACTGTCGGTTGGGAGGTCCTTGAATCTGTTTTTGGTACTCACACTTTCCTGTGGTGCAATGTGTCGAGATTTGTACGCTGGTCTTTTAGGTTTCAGCCAATCACCATCGTCATTCGCTGGTCTCTTCGAAGCTAGGCTCTCATTGGATGAGGACCTTTGCAGATATTTATCCATCGTAGATAGTTATAGATAAATCGACATATGGATCCCCATCACTACACGAAAATGATCACAGAAAAATGAGGGTAAACGACAAACAACTCGCGAACAGAAACAAGAAAAGTACAAGTTAGCGACCGTTCGCAACCGAGTGCCTAAAAAGAATGAATAGGATCAGCAGTGGTCTAATGGATAGCTGTGTTCACCGAGCTTACAAAGTAGTCAATCTTTTTTTTAATAAAAAAAACTAGGATAAAATGTAGGTAGTGATGATTTTTAAAACAAGCCATTTTAGCCACATGTATAATCTCTCTAAAGCTTGTTTTACGAATCTATTTGACCTGATTTGTCTGTGTCCTTTGCAGTTGGTGAACTGTAAATTTTTTATATTATTCGAAAAAAAAAATTTCAGGAAATTGTGACGAAGAAAACCGACTGTAATTACAGTATTTGATTGAGCTCAGCTTCGGGTAATAGAAGAGCTAGTAATGCGTGAAAAAAGTGTATCGATATTATAGTTATCTCGAATAAGTAACACTATCGATATCATAATTTATAATCATAGTCGCTGATATAATGTTCTTAGCCAGTGTTAAGTGATAATCTTCACTTAAACTCTTTATTTACTTAGGTACGCTGCCTATTTATTATGTAACATTTTTAATAGGTATAAAAATATATTTTATTAAGTTAGATAGTAATAGAGTCTGGCAAGTCAACTTATTCTTGAATAACGAATTTCAGTAACCGATTTTTAGTTTAAAGTCCAATATATTTTTTACGTTGATGATATGCCCACAATACCTATCTTATTGTTGTGCCCTACAGGGTCTATAATGATCTATTTTATGTATCTAATTATAACACCTGTGTAACATTATAGAATGCAATAAATATATTGAATTGAATTGAATTGAATATGTTGAGTCTATACCAATTGTAGTGAAGGAGTTGAAAAGATACTTATGTCTCTTTAAACTGATGTTTAACTTTCGAGCCGCAGCTTAAGTTAACTTATCGATAAGTTACTTTGTCGCAACACTAGCGACACTATAGCTAAGTAGCGTAATATGTCGTTATTACAACAGAAATAGTGTATCCTGTGACACCATAAACATTTGTACTAATTACCAGAGCTTAATGAAATATTTGACGTTTCTTCAACAGTTCTTTTCATAGACAATAAATCAAATACAAATAACTAATAGGCTAAAATAATTACCTTTATTTAAAACATTTGATGATACTTGTAATAGAGGTGTTTTAAATAAGTCCTGAAGATGGCAATGTGCTACTTATAATCTGAAATAAATTAATGATTTTCTGATGTGCACTGAAATTATTGTTTGTTACAGACCAAATATTACGAGAGAAAAAACTCTGATCAAAATATAATCATGGACAGTAACAAAATGTTGTAATGAAACAGATTGAGTATCCTTAATAAATATTATATAAGTTTTTGTTCATTTTAATATAAATAACTACCTACTTATTTATTTTTCTGTTTTTTTACTAATTTTATAATAAGCATGCGTTACAATACACAATTTACCTTTGTATTTTCGAGCCAATTTCACAATACACAAATTATATAGAAAGAAGCAAGACTAAGGGCGCATTTTCATTTGTCGGTGGCGCCCGTATGCGGGGTGCGGGAGATTTCTGTAACGCATGCCATAAGTCCCACATGCGGGGAATCGTTTCTATTAGTCGATACCGCATGAACCTGCACCCAACCTCAGCAGTTGCTTTGAAAACCGGCCTTAGACGTGCAATGTGCCATGGATCGGCAATTACTGTTGTGTGGAGTAATCTTAACTATTTGTGACTTGCAGAAAACGGAATGATTACCAAATTCAAAATCGATTGATTTTGTTAAGGTAAATGACCTATTACCACAATCACTAGTTAGTTTACTATTTTACGAAACAATAGCACTTACTATATAGTCTTTCAATAAAGAAACTCAAGAAAAATTCAAAATTTTGGAATGCTCACTTCCTAATTTTTACTTCGGCTCTATTCTAATTTTTTATTTAGTGGTCGATATTAGCAGCGTTTACACTAAACTTGTTTGTCACTATATGCGGACTACAGCGTTATGCGACTTATGGCTTTCAAAATGCGTTATACCGCATGCGGGGTGTTCCCGCATATTGTGAATATCGACCGAGTTATCGACCATTGAAAATGCGTCTTTACATACATCAAATTTTGAAGATATTTTGGAACATATTCAGTTGATAAATAATGCTATTATACCAAGAATGTAGTCGAAATTCACTTAAGTGTGAGTTGGTTTGATTTTTGAGATTAAGACTTATTGCTGACAAAGGTCGGGAGAGATATCGCGTATGACCTTTGCAAGCAATAAGTCACAGTGACATTTGGGGTCATATAACAAATCGGGTGCTCAGTCATATACTCGAGTTAAAACACCCACGTCAAAAAACAAATCTTTGGTTAGTAAAAGAAATTCGTGCGTTTTCAAAATATTGAAGCAGTTTATATTTTCATTTTTATATTCATATTATTGAAGTGCTTTGAATAACAAAAAATAATAGTCCAAAGTTAATATAGTTTGGTTAGATTTAAAAAAAAAAAATTGTAGCAAAATTATTTTAATTTGTTAGATCCAGATTTATTGACAAATAATGTCTGTACTTATACAATAGCAAGTTAAATCACTGATTAAGGTATAATTAATGGCTTGAGTGAAATAGTCATTGACAAATATTGAGTCTTAGTTCCGTTCGCTCCGTGGGGAACCAGTCTCCCATTACGGGACATAACGATTTATCGATAGTAATTATTTAAACGTACCATTCGAATTAGTTGAGCTCTGGTTTTGAGTACCTAGGCAAAAATGTGTAATGAAATATGATTACTTCTTTATAAAATGCCTGTCAAACAGATAGTTGTCTCCTGTAGATCTTTGACAAAATTAGACTTACGCCTAGTAAACTTATAAAAATGTTTTTTTTAACTTTTCTTAAAAGTTTTCTAAACTAAGATAAAACTAAGATCATAATCAAACTAACAGGATCAACGATTATACCAACTTATTCATATTAGTAAATCCACATCCACATCCACATTTATTTAATCATACAAAAAAGTTACTAAAGATGCAACAATAATACTTGTTAGAGTTAATAAACGCCTCTACTTGATTATTTATTTATTTGATCACTGATAAAGGTATTGTTGTAACTATTGTCCTTTAATTGATTTAAGTCTTATTATTATTTTATTTAATCTAACTTCAACTAAAAGTAAATCGCTCTTAGTTGGCTCACATTTTAAGACATTGTAGTTTAAACATTTAAACAAATGGGAAGACTAGTCTTCATGACACAGGAAATTCTAGTGTGAGGTCCAGCGATACTTTTCCGTATTGGGTTATATAACTAAAGTTTTTTAAATTTGAAAATATTCGGGACAATTGTGGCCTATTGATTGATGGAAAGTCTAGGGAGAAATTGTCTAGATGTGGGATTGCATGGGTTAAAATAAATTATACAGCGTGATTTAGTATTATCCCCTAGGTACAAACAAACATAGCGTCAGTCTCATTACATCTCAAACATTCTGCGCACCTACGAATTTAATTACGCGTGCCTCCGCAATTAGCCAACTCAAAGCTCAAAGAGCTGAACACCAGCATTTCGTATTCAATTACGTAGAACTGAAAGCGACAGTGACACTTGTCATGTAACTTTGCGAGGTTGCTGTCTAATAATGTGTCTTGACAGTAAGCCAGAGATCGCAAGCGATATCATATTTTGGGAAGCACTGTCTAATAAATTAGGCACAACAGTGAAATAATAGATGCTGCTATTGTGTATACATACGGAAGTATATCGAAACGTCAGGGGGCCGTCCTTTTCTGCCTTATGTCAAATCGTACTTTACATCTAATTAAAATCAAGAAAATTATTTATAAACATCCATGTTTGTTTACGACCTTCGATTTTCCTTCTCTGTCGTCCTTGTTTTTTTTAAAACGTTCATAAATGCTGATAAAACAAACAGTCTAAAGTTTATACATTTTTGGCGAAAGTATGGCATTCTTTAGTTTTGCTATTTCGTCTATCAATTAAACTATATAATATTCTGAATATGTCATATAGACTAGGGCCGCTGTGGTAGACATTACTCGACTTTATACGAAATACGACTTTATACTTTTATATAAAAATCTATTATGATAAATGACAAACATAATTTTAATACCTGGAATAAAAATAAACTTGCTGTTCCAAGTTTTAGACTGCATAAAGTGAGTAATTCGTTCATAGGGAAATGTATTCGCTTTTCAACAAATTACCACAGTCTATTGTTGAATTACCCATGCTTAAGTTTAAATCGCATGTTAAGATTATTTTAATGAATATGGGTTATTATACTGTTAATGACTACCCGCTTGCACAGGTACATATTTCTTTCTTGTAAACAAACTATTCAAAAGAGGCTGATAACAGTGAGTTTCTTGCGCTGCTTTGTTTCGGCATTAGCCCAAAATATTGTTCTGAAGCAGAGGTAGGGTAAAAAAAATTTGGACGTGTTGAAAAGTGTTGAAGTTATTATTTACAAAAAAAAAAAAGATTTTATTTGATTTATTAATTTTTTTGAGATTTATTAATGTGTAATTTAATAAGAACTGTTTTTAGAAATTGTATTTGATTTTATTGTGAGCTGAATAGGGACCTATATGGTTTTTTTTAAGTAGGAGAAGGAGTATTGTGTTTGTAGACAGCCATTATTAAAGCATGTGTACAATGTGTCTAACTGTGGTAATTTCCCTATGTTACTAATACCTGTAGTGTTGCAGTGGTGTTTTTATGAAGTCTTTATTGTGGCAATATTGTTATTTAGTATAATTTGTATAATTTCTCAACAACATTGTGTTACGTAATTCAACTATATTTACCACAATATATTATCACAAGTGTTCTCAATAGACACCAAGCCTATGAATAGTTCAATACCACAATAGTCTCAAGTTATACGTTTAATTAATCACGCATTAGCGCCAAATGCGTAGTTTGCACAAAACAGCCTAAAGCCATTATTCTCACAGTAAATGACTTCGTTGTTATTGGAAAAGGTTTCGAGGTAGACATGTCAAATATAATTGATACTTACCTAAGTATCGACAATTCTGGTTGTACATCCATATGTGGTTAATATCGAAAGAATAGTTTTTTTTTATTTCAGCCTTTTTTACTTTGTGTGGTGTGGAATAAAGAGTTCTTAACTTAATCTATTAACAATATTAAACCCTTATTTCATCAACTAGCCAGTAACTGGCAGACAAAGCATTTTTGTCTATTTGAGTCTATTCATCGCCAGGTTAAGGATTAAATAAAGTAAATAATAAATATTGGACAACATCACATACACTGCTCTGCTAATATATATATATATATATTAGCAACATTAAATATATTTCTCAGATTCTATGATAAGTAGCTTAAGCAATTGTGTTACAGAAATCAGAAACAATGACGATACCACAACACCCACACCCGAGACAATATAAAAAAGTTATTTTCCTACATTGACCGGCCGGGAATCGAACTCGGGACCTCAGAGATAGCGACACCAAGTCCGGTATGCTCGCCTCTCGGCTACGGAGTTACGGAGGTCGTCGCTATATTTTGTAACATTAACTAATATACGATATTTCGATAAAGGAGCTGTCCTTGACGAAAGTCAGAGGCCCAATTCTCGTAATTTGACAATAGTCGCAATCCGGTGTCGATCCGCTCCCAGTAACATTACGATCCCAAACGGTATTCTCCTAAACCTAAAAAATCAATTATAGTTCGTAATGCAACTGAAAATGGAAGAAACCAAAATTAGATTTTTTTTTGCTCTGTTTTTAGTTGTATTGGGATAGTTTTAATAATTTTACGTCAAATTGAAAGTTTACGAGAATACCGTTTGTGATAGTAATGTTACTGAGACCGGATTGACACCGGATTGCGACAATTGTCAAATTACGGGAATTGGGCCTCTGGTGTTCGCGCTCTGGACTACAAAGCCAGCGGTTGCAAGTTCGAATCCCGCAAGGGGAAAATGTTTGTGTGATGAGCACGAGCATTTGTACCTAAGTCATGGATGTTTATAAAAGTATTTAAGTATGTTTATCCTTATTGCTTAGTTTGGGGCTAGATAATTGGTGTGACTGTGGGAAATATTTATTTATTTATTTATAATTTATACTTATAATAGTGTCGCAGTAGTATCTAACTAATAGTAATTAACTATGTTAAATAGTAGGTTACCGAATTGAGATATCGGTAACTATATCTAAAAGAAATGACATTATTAGTAATACCTATAAAGATAAAATATTGTCAAATCCTATCTTCATTATTAGGTCTAGACATAACCGATAAGTAGTTACAATTTGAGTCTGTACCAGTCAAATAAGATTCCCGGCGTGACATTAGAAGGGAAAAGTAATTACGTTAATGGATTGGAGGTTGTCTCAATTAGGCAAAAGTATTATTTAATAAGTGTTGCATTTTTAATTTTCAATTCTTAAGTTTTTATTGCGTAATTTTAATATAATTATATTCAAAATCAATTCAGAAATCGTTGTTATTTTCTAAATTGAATAAAGCTGAGTTTTTTAATTACCTACATTTAAGTTAGAATGACATCTAATCTTTTAGTGCACCGTAACATCAAAGAACAAAAGTTAAGAATGCATTCTTTACTTTTTGAATAACGACGTAATTGAGAAAATGATAAATGGGTACAGTCTACCTAAAGGTTGTTTGGAAGAGATCGCTATTAGCGATAAGACCGCCTAAATTGTACATCTTTCTGTAAAAATCATGTGTATTTTACTTGTATGGTGTGCAATAAAGAGTATCTATCTATCTATCTACAGTGTGCCACGGATATAGATCGACGTACTCTTTTAATTGAAGGGCCGTGTCAAGAATGCTTCAGGCCTCGTCTTGCCTTTCTTTCATTTGTGAGCTTTGATTACATGGTTTTAAAGTGTAGCTATCCTTGCAAGAAAATGGCTCGACTTTTTAATGATCCGACGACGACGACCTCCGTAGCCGAGAGACGAGTATACCGGATTTGGCGTCGCCATCTCTGAGGTTCCTGGTTCGATTACCGGTCGATCCATGTAGAAAAATAACTATGTTGTGCTACCCTCGTTGTTTCTGATTTCAATTGTAATTTTTAATTGTATATTCTGGGAGCTATGCTTAAACTGCGATTGTTTTGGGATCGTTATTAACAATGGCCAATCAGAAGAATTAGTTCGTGTAGTTTTGTAAATTGGTACAGTTATATCTTGAGGTTTCCATATGAACACAATAAAAGTCCGCAAGGGTGTGTGTTCACCTACAAATTGATAATATTAATTTTTACTCATAATATTTTAGGAGCTACAGGGTGTTAGTGTGTTTCCCTTAATTTTTTTATTTATATTGCTAGTATGACTCACACTAGGTTGGTCTACGGATAATTCACTTTAGAATTGGCGCGCGACTTTCCAATTGGTTTTTAATATTTGTGCACTCCACACATAAATTCCACGTTTAGGTGTTAGTCGCGCCGTCATGCAATACAATATATATATATATTATATATATATATATTTAGTTTAAAGGTACTTTGAAATGTCAAATCATAAATTTTAGATGCTTGTTATTTTTAAGATAGTATCTCTACTGTCTCATAAAACCTTTTACAACATACAAACTCGTTTGGTTGTGACGAATTGCACAATGTCGTTTGACGTAATTACTTATTAAGCCTTATATTGATTAGTAAGGTTAAATAACATTTTCCTTATTTAATCCCCATAGCGCGGTAAATACTGGTCCCCAGATCGAAATATCGACGCGGTCGTCTCCGTCCCCAGCTCCCCATTTATCATAGTTGGCAGAGTAAATGGGAAAATATTGCCCCATTAAATCTAAGGACTCCTTTGGAGCTCCTAATCCAGACGGTCTGTTTTGGCGGAGTAAAGAATTGAAATAATTACAGAAAGCATTTCGAGCACTTTAGGGAAATGTTTTGCTTACATTATTTTGGGAATGCGCATTTAGGTGTACTAAGTAATTATTTTAAAATCTTAAAAAATTATGCATAGCATACTAAACTAGGCTGTAAGAGTTCAATAGATATTAAAACAAAGAAGAAGAGCAGACCTTATACATTTTGGACTTATTATACAAAAAAGTACATAATACTTAGTCGACTAACTCATATGAGTCATCATCATCATCATTTCAGCCATAGGACGTCCACTGCTGAACATAGGCCTCCCCCATTGTCTTCCAGATTGGCCGGTTGGAAGCGGCCTGCATCCAGCGTCTTCCTGCGACCCTTACCAGGTCGTCTGACCACCTTGTCAGTAGACGTCCTACGCCTATTATATAAGTTTGAACATGAATTTAATCAAGTACATTATTAGACCGTAAATAACTCTAAATAAATAACTCGTAACTTTTCTGTCATTGCTTGGTAATAATATAAGTCAATGGACATTAACACTACAAAATATTGTACTGTGCATGTTTCAAACCGAAAGTACTTGGCCGGATTTCGTTCTTTCGTTATCAAATAACCTGATTACCGACTACACTCAAATAACAGCACCCCGTATAAACTCCGTGTATATCCTGTGTATAAATCACGGCGCGACAGCAATAATTTTGACGTAGCGAAGCAATATCTGGGGACGCTCATCGCGGGACAATTTGTAAGCGGGACACCTGTGACTGCGCCATTGATCCTTCAGGCTGAGTGTTATAAATAGACACTATTTAGCCGAAATACGATGGATGAGTCAAGGCGAGGAAGGAGCTGAAGCATTCTATACGTCATTATTTAAATTGAAATTTCGAATATTCGCTGCTGTAAGGCCAAGAAGTGAAAAGATTAATATTCTTCTATAATTTGTGTTCTATTTGACTTAAGCATTTTTCTACTTGCACACATGCTTATTGTTAATAGTGATATAGGACTCCACTTTAACAAAGCTTTGTTTTACACAACTAATACTAAACTTAAAAAGACGTTATTCTACCTTTGTTGTCAGTCATTTGGCAATGACTGAAACGGAATGATGTTTTAATAATGTTTAGCGTTAGTTGATTTTGTTTATTTGTTTTTTTACAATCACACCAATTATCTGGCCCCAAACTACGCAAAGCTTAGCGGGATTCGAACTCGCAACCGCTGGCTTTGTAGTCCGGAGCGTAAACCACTTCACCGGTAGGTCTTCAAACATTTAACGTCAAAAATTTAGAGAGCCGTTTGTAAGTAGACCTTAGTTTATGTTTGTACATCATACAATGCTGAATGTTGCATTACAAAAAAAAAAACAGACAGATTTCGCACTGGCTAGATTTATTATTAGCCATATTACTAATAACGATTCCAAATATAACAGAAAGTACCTATACAATAATTATAAAGTTGGATTAAGTAAAATAATGTAATTTTTATAGTCATTTGTGAACTATTGCTCGCGGATTTCAGTTTGTCTTTTAACTAGTTGGATGCCGAGTGGTGGAGTGGACGAGACCGCGATATAATAAATGTGTATTGTTTCTAGTTTTTCTGAGCTAAAGGTTATAGGTAGCTGTTACCTGCAAGTCCTGCAATTCCGTCCGCGTGGTCTTCAATTCAATATAGAAACCTTTTCCGGCGTATCCAACCATTTAAGTTTTATCACAATCAGATAAGTATTTGAGGGACGCATAGCGTAACGAACAAATGTATGTGTGTCAAGATTTATAATAAGTTACCAAAAGCTATAAAGTTGTTACATAGCAGACTATTATATATAAGAAAATAGAACTTTATCAATGGCTTAATGAGAAAAACTTCTATACCGTAAAAGAATATAATATTAGTTATAAAAGCTGGACTATATAGCTATACTATATTATAAGGACTAAAATGGTTTATACCGGGTTTTAATAGATTACTGTGTTGACTACGCCTCGATTTTCGATTCGATTTCTCGATTGACGACCTCCGTAGCCGAGAGGCGAGTATACCGGACTTGGTGTCGCTATCTCTGAGGTCCCGGGTTCGATTCCCGGTCGGTCAATGTAGCAAAATAACTTTTCTATATTGTCTCGGGTCTGGGTGTTGTGGTACTGTCGTTGTTTCTGATTTCTGTATCACAAGTGCTTAAGCTACTTATCACAGGATCAGAGCAATGTATGTGATGTTGTCCATATGTTGTTGTCCTTATATTTAGCCATAAATTTGCATGCTTTGTGATATTAGGCAAAACATGTCATTGAGTTATAGCTAAAATATATTTTGTAATTAATAACACCTTTGTAATACCATGTTTTATTGCAAATAAAGAATTGTTATTTATTCATTTATTTCATATTAATTTTATAGACTAATATTTCTTTAGTAATATGCACTATATTACCGATCTCGAAGTTTTTAGTTTCTGCTGCAAACTTTAAAACTATTATGAGTTACAAACTCATTGGTTTACGATACCCATACTTCTTTATTAAAACCGAGTCAATATACGAAGTTGGCGCCTTCATTTGCAATTACAGGTTTAGTATCGGACTGGAATTATATTTTATATTTTTTTATCATGTTATTTAAACAAGTCCAATGTTACAAAGCTCTGTAATTAACAATACAATGTTAATACATTAAAGCAGCAGCAGTGTTTATTTAGGGCCAATCTACTTAGGCGTATAATTTATTTACAATATTTTAAATATTCCTTGGGCACTCATTTTTACTTGACATTACATTACACCCCCGTCAAGTTAGTGCGCGATACTTATGTGGTGCGATGTGCGACAGACGCTGACGCTAGGTATCAGCACTGACAGGTGCGGTGGGGAAGTAAGCACCTTTCTGCTTACTAATACCCAATATCTTGATAATATCTGCGTATGTCTTCTCAGGCAACACTGCACTGTCGCCCCGCATGATTATCACGGACTGATTGTTATAGATCCTTCAGAAAATTTCAAGAGCCCACCGACCCTTTTCGATAAAAAAAAGAGGTTTAGCTTTTACCACCTTGTACTGCGACAGTTATGTTAGGTAGGCTTGCCGTAGACGCTCAGCTTTCGTTACATGGATCCCTTTGTGGTTCTCTGATCACAGGTATGGAACCATGTGCTTCATTTGCAATTACTTTGATATTGATACAATGAATTTTGGTCTAAATGTTTACAGGAACGGAGCATACGACCAACCAACCAGGAGGTGTCAACCAGGAGTACCATGATCTAAAGTTGCTTTAAACAAAAACACTAATCTAGCCCCTTACTAAGCAGAGCTTGTACTAGATAACGGAGAGACACACTTAAATATACCTACATTAAATGACAGCATGACTCAGTCCTCCTAGTACAGGGATGGCGAACCTTTACGTATCGACGTGCCACTTTTATAAAGAAAAGATTAATCAGGTTATAGACGTGCCATCAAATAATTTTGTCTCTGTGATTATTGGGAAAATAATAATAATAAATAATAAAAGCAACGCAAGTACTTGGACCTAGTACACGAGGTTACCGAAATGTGGGAAGTGGCGTCCACTGAAATCATACCAATTGTTATATCGGCAAACGGGTTAATCCCAGTCACATTAGGTGTACACCTGAAAAGACTGGGATTCGTCGGCGGCTCGCTTCCAGCAAAGATGCAGAAGGCGGTGGTGCTTGAAACCGCCCGCATCGTCCGCCGATTTCTTTCTCTTTTGCCCTGATCCCGGCCAACTGTGCTATTGCCGGTCATTACCGCCCAAGAGGCGAGAGGTTTTTGGCCTATAAAATAAATAATATCAACTCAAAATTCTTTATTTACTACAAAAAATAGAAACATTTTGCACGTTTTATGTATAATTACGTGTAATTTAATTTTTTTTTAGCTTTTACGCTTTTTTTCGTAGTGCTTAATGAACTTTGCGGTTGATATCAGTAATGTGCCGAAAATATTGTGGCGCGTGCCACTAATGGCACGCGTGCCATTGGTTTGCCATCCCTGTCCTAGTATGAGCACCAAACACGATATGATAGGCTTTATCTCTCATATTTTTACAGTTGGTGTCGCTATATTATATCATATCATATCGTGTTTTGGTGCTCATGCTAGGCTGGCTGGTCATTGCTCATAAAGTTCACAACACAAACACTAGCTTTTTGCTGGATTCGAACCCGCGACGGCTTTGCTTTCTAGTCCGGAGTGCAAACTATTATACCAAGCCAGTCGTCATTTGAAAGGTTTTTTTTAAAATTATAATTACCTATATAACGCCTAAATTTTAGGCTGATTGATCTTTAAATCCTGACAATCGACTCAATTTCCCGACACCGTAAAATCTATAAGGGACTAACAATATTAACTTAACTTTTGTGGACGGTAACGATTATGATATTAACGACCCCGAATTCCCTAAGGCCGGCTTTACAACGGATCATCTGAAACCTGTTAATGGAAATGAATAAAAGATTATGACGTAATAACGATATAATACTTATAGGCAAAAATTGAAGATTTTCGCGAACGGAAGTGGCTAATGGAAAAGTATTTGGGTTTCATAATATTATTTATGGGGAAGCTTGCATCAAACGAATAATAAGAAATTAAGTTATTAGATCAAAAACTAACAATAGGTACGGAATATTTTAATTTTTTATTTTAATTTTTTACAATATAAGTTGTAAAAATACGTAAAACGGAATCGAACGTTAACGTAATTCCGTAGAGTGACGTCATAGCAAGAACAGTTACAGAAAGCTTCTTACTAAAAGACACATTTAAGCTCAGGAGAAAATGAAACATAATAAAATAAACAAACAATATTTCTACGCGTTTATTGTCACCTCGCCACCTACGATTCTTTTAATATTATTTCTTCTCTTGAGCCCAATTCGGTCGAATTGACGTAGGAAAAATTACATGACCAATATTCAAACCTTTTTGCCTTCCAATAAGGTTCTAACATGTATCATAAGAAGAATTTCTAATCCAATGCCGTTCCAGTGGTTCTCTTGAACCTATTTAGGAACGTAGGTAGTAGGTAAATAGATAGATAGATACTCTTTATTGCACACCATACAAGTAAAATACACATAATTTTTACAGAAAGATATACAATTTAGGCGGTCTTATCGCTAATAGCGATCTCTTCCAGACAACCTTTAGCGATCTCTTCCAGACAACCTTCTAGGTAGGGTTGGGGTACAGCCTCAAAAGGAAAAAAAAAACAGAACCCTTATAGGATCACTTTGTTGTCGGTCTGTATTTCTGTCTGTCTGTCAAGACCCTTTATCTGAGGAACGCGTGCAGGTATTGAGTTTAAATTTAAACAATATATTTAAATCTACAGTCCCTTGAAGCTGTGTAAAAGAACTATAGCTATAAAACTTGGCAAGAACTATGAACTTTGGCAAGTAATATCGTCTTATACATATTTGTATTTGTAATACAGGGAAAAATAATCAAAAACTATACATTTGTCAAAAAAAAATGTTATTAATTTGTAATTCAACAAATTAGTACGGAACCCTCGTTGGGCAAGTCCTAAACACACTTGTATGTTTTTTTAGCTGTATGTAGTTTTAACCCTGGCGCTTCTCTCATCCAGTTAAAATAAAATATTACCTATCTCAGTACAATATTTTTGTTCTATATCCTTGCACGCAGAACATTAAAATTATAACTTATTGCTTACCTGCTTAAGGCTTACTGAAAAAAAAAACTTAATTTAATACATTTATGTACTTTAAGCTTGCAGTAGTAATATTCTAAAATTTATAAATATTCAAAACCTAATGTTTATCATGCTTGTATCATTATCACCATCATTTGAACCATAGACGTCCGCGATTAAACATAAACCTCTGAGAGATTGACGACTGTTATATCAGAAAAAAAATGTGGCAAAAAATCATTTAAACTAATCTACAATCACCTAATAACTCTCTTAACCGACGCCATCTAGTCATTCGCTGATATAATTTAACTTCGGCAGAATACGCTTACTTCAAATAAACTAAGAAGCAATCAAATACCATCCGCGGGGTTTTC
Organism: Anania hortulata; assembly: GCA_963576865.1. Classification (NCBI taxonomy): domain Eukaryota; kingdom Metazoa; phylum Arthropoda; class Insecta; order Lepidoptera; family Crambidae; genus Anania; species Anania hortulata. The sequence continues at coordinate 12,858,418 of OY756400.1, forward strand.
AGTAAAACTTTATGTTTGTGTTGGAAGCCGGCATCAAAGGAAACTAATAACTTAGACAACATGTATATAATAACATGTTTAATGGACTCTTTACTTAGTATCTTAGGCGTGTATTTAAAATTTAATAAGCAGCTTTAGTATATTATACATTTCCGGTCGGTCAATGTAGAAAAATAACTTTTCTATATTGTCTCAGGTCTGGGCGTTGTGATAACGTCTTTGTTGCTGATTTCTGTAACACAAGTGCTTAAGCTACTTACCATAGGATCAGAGCAATGTATGTGATGTTGTCCAATATTTATTTTTGTCCAATATTCGTACCGACTCCAAAAGTAACTGATTAAGTATGTTTTAGTAAATACTATATTCGGCCGGCTACAGCCCTAACTCCACACATGCTAAACTTTAGTCAAAATATGTGGCTTCGCTGTATTGTTACTACAATAACTATTGTTTATCAGAAAAGTAAGCTGTATCGCTACCGTCGCCTTATATCCACATGTGACGATAGCGGAACGGCCAAGCCACATACTAGACTACGTAGAGTCAGGGCGTGTAGAGTTAGAAGCTTGGCTCTACATGAGATTTGATAACTGAGACTGATAAAATGTTTTTGGTGGGATATTTTTATTCAAAAATAATAACTTAAGATAACCAATTTATCTCATTGACTCAGATTGGTCCGAAAATATTATCAATCAGTCATATTTATTATATTTTAGATTCGTTTTAAAAGAACCATGTGTTAAGAAATACTAAAATTTAAACGTGTGCAAAACATTAGAGTATTAATACTATTTTTCGCGTTTTAATATGGTAACGTCTTGAATGATCAAAGTAATGCAATTGCTTTACGATCCAGCAAGCTTTCAAGTAATAATCACGGTACAACGGGTTTCTCATTTGACTTGAAACAAGGCACTTTTGTACGACATTGTAAATACAGGATGATTTTGAATCGTATTACCTCATTAAGGACACGTAATAACAATGTTTAGTATAATACATAATAAGCTACTAAATAAATAAATCCGTGTAACACAAAGCGCCACTTATTGGTCTAAATCGTCTAAAATTTAATTAACATTCTTGTGTTACAACGAGGTGGTTACCAGGAAATTTGTTAGCAGCAGACGTCTTTGCACTTCCATACCCGAGTCAATTTAGAAAAGTTAATTTTCTGAACTAACTTGAACCGGGAATTGAACCTGAAGCCTTTTGCGTTCAATGTAAATCACACGCCAATCGGGTCGTCAATAAATGTAAGTAATAAATAAATAAGTTCTTTTCACATTTACACCAATTATCTAGCCCCAAACAAAGCAAAGCTTGTATTATGGCGACTAGATAAACATACTTATATACGTTTATAAATATCCATGACTCAGATAAGCGGAATTCGAACCAGCAACCATCTGGCTAGTAGTCCGAAACGCGAACCACTACACCAGACGGTCGTAATGAAATTTAAAAGGCCCACTTACAAACGTGAGTAGGTATTTATTTTTTATTTATTTAAACTTTATTGCACAGACATTTTAAAAAAAGTTGTACAAATGGCGGACTTAATGCCAAAAGCATTCTCTACCAGTCAACCATGGGGCCATACAGAGATGGTATAGGCGGTGCAACAAAAAACAAATTGTGTTAAATTAAACCATACAAAACTAAAACAAACTAGGTGAATATATACAGTTGTACCTACATACTAGTTACATACATAGATAGCTATATACGGTATATACATACATAAAATATATACATACATACTTATACATAATATAATTATACACAGATCTCATGCCAGCAGGAATCATGGAAAAGAGAAAAGAGTTAATCCAAAAAATGCTTGCGCAGAGCCTTCTTAAAGGAGAATTTTGACGTGGAGGTATATATCTAGAATATCCATTGTCTAATATTTTACTATAACAGCTACAAATAATGTTTTTATATTCCACTTTTTAAGTTAATATTTTAACAACCTTCATTCGCCAAATGAACGTCTCATACAAGGTTATCAAAGAAAACATATTTATTTTTTCAGCCACGGTTACGAGCTGTCGGCAACAAACAAATGGCTGAAGGATCGATCCCAAACTTGTGTAATTTAGTTGGCTTATGACAACATTGACCGAGTCCACCGCAAACGTAATAGACTGTAATGACGTTGCAGGAATAGAAAGTATCAAAAACAAGCAAAATAACATAAATGTATATGAAAGTATGTAATCAGATGTTTATTACTTTCAAATAAATAAACTTATCACAAAAAAAGTAAAGTTAATTAAGCCTATGAACATCCCACTGCAGGACACAGACCTCACCTCAAATGTGAGGTGGTTTTGGCCATCATCCACCACGCGGGTCCAGTGCGGATTGGTAGAGGGGTGTTGCAAGACCAGAGACTGACGTTACTGTCAGATGTAATCTTACTAGCCTCTACGACTTGTTTACTTATCATTAACATAGCACTTGTCGCCAGAAAGGGTCCATAACATGCTGTTCAACCTTGAGCTTTCTTATGAGGCCTACACATACTGGTTGACTCATACATATTAAATATAATAAACGCTAACCATAGTTATAGCATCTTTCTATTTCTGTCAATGTTAAAGCCATCAAAAACATAATATATACATAAATAGATTGACTTGGTCATCGCATGACAACACATTTGTATCTTACTAGTAATACATATTATATTAAATTAGATTGTTTAGTGCGATTAGATAGTATCTAGAAAACTGGACCGAAATTGCAAAACATATTTTTGTTTTTTCTTGATTTATACACTAAACATTAATTATATTCTAAATTTGAAGCTTCTATATATGCTAGAAGTGCCTTAGAGTTTTGATAATTGGTCAGTCAGTCAGTAAGTTACAAAATTAAAAAACTTTGACTAGTTAAATTTTTTAACTACTTACTAGTTCAAATTGAATATAATTTAATTAAATATACCGTGTTTATACAATGTCTCCTTAGTTACTGAAAATTCAGACCTAATTTTATCCACACCGAAGTTATAGGGGGTCTAAATTGCCTGAACTGCTTTGAGAAAAGGATGGTACGGCCGTGCCGCTTTTTTGCTCGACTTCCTGGGGCCTTTGTCTGTCATCTGGGGGCACGGCAGGAGCACTGACGAATGACAGACAAAGGCAGAATGATATTTTAAATATGCATACTGCTGATGGTATGGATTACTTTCAACTTCGACCATTATTTGAAATGTATTTCTCTGTTGTTAAAAAATGAAAATATGGTTTAATATGACTTGACTACTATATTTTTTTTAGAATACAATAACAATAACGTTAATAATATTATCCGGCTTTTCGTAAACATTCCTCGCTCATATGAACAAGTGCGTCATCAATTTTGCATGCAAAACGTTATTCCTGCCCTACAATTTCAGCTTACTCGTATTATTAGAAATGACACATGAGTAACAGGGACATAATATCGGCTGTTTGCCCTGAGTGCCTAACATTACGGCGAAATGATGATGGACGTCTGATTTTTACTTGACTGTATCACGCAAGGGCACGCAAAGGCAATAATCATGACAGTATTTTGCTCTTTGCGGAATAACTTACTTTCTGTGTACTCGTACAAATTGTATTCTATCCAGCACCTTCAAAACCCAACGATTGTATTCTTTAGAAAAATACTTTAAGGGTTTTTATGTTTTTTTTTAAATCTTATAACTGCCTTAGGTAAGAACCTACATCCTTTCAGTATCCGGGCGGCTGTCTTTCTGCACTGCGATCATTATTTTTGATAGTGTAAGTACCTATTTGAGACAATAATAGAAATTAAGGACACAACAATAGCAGAATCGTAAAAGTTTTTAAAACTTTGTTTGTTAGTCTTTGTACAATTAGTGGCCAGTAGTTTAAATTGTCACCTAAAGTTGTAAAATCGTGTTAATTCTTGGTAAAATGTATACATTATAAAAACCAATCACCATGCGTTCATCATGTCAGCCTATTGCAGTCCACTGCTGGACGTAAGCCTCCCCTAAAGAGCGCCAAAGAGCAAGATCTCCCGTTTTTTCATCCAGCCACTGCCAGCCATCTTCCTAAGGTCGTCGGTCCAACGAGCCGTGATGCGTCCGTAATGGGTTGATCGATTTGTCTGAATTCGTTTTCGTTATTAATTATTGTCAGGGCAAGGTTTGTTTATAAGAAAAATTTAAAAAAGTTTCCCAGAAAATGTTCAAATTCGGGATAAACTGAATATGTTGCTACTATGGACGCAAATGTCATTTGGCAGCTGTTTTTAAAATTTGGACAGAACAACGTATACCGGGACAGCACGTAAGTATATAATACATATTAGAATTTAATAATAACAAAACAAACTGTTTATAACGATTCATGTGTAGTCCGTTATTATTATAGTAAAGCTGTTTTTCTCGCTACGTAAAATTACTCGATTTCATTCTTGAGTTTCCATTGCTGATTGCGCTCTGAAGTAGATAAGTTTCCACTCTATTACAATCCTCAGAATAAGTTGAAAAGTAACGAGTTCTTAAAAAAGTACTTAAGGAGGTATGTCAGGTTGCATGCGAAACATTTACGTAATAAAGATTGAGAAAACCAGCAAAGTGCGAGTCGGATTCGCATCTGAAGGGTTCCGTACCGCTTTATAAATCAACATTATTTTTTAAATTAGTTTAGTCAAAAGGATATTTATTATTTTTATTTACAGCGGCCATTGTAATATTTACACTCTAAAAAACACGTATCTGCCTTACGATTTAAAAGATACAGCTCTTACAGTCACAGATAGACAGCGAAGTCTTATAATAAGGTCTAATTTTTAGGGTACCTTGAGTACGGAATCCTAGAAACATATTTCTGTAAAATAAAATATCACTAACGAGTATGATTCAACCAATCCTTAGTTCTCAAAAAGTGTGTCAATGCGAGCGTCGCGAATAACATCCATTTTGAGGGATGCTGACAGACTCCATCGCTCTGCAAAATGCATTTTAGGTCAATCCACACTATTTTCATTCGGCTAAAAAGAGCTTCATTTTTTTGCTGTTACGTAAATGTGAAGTTTTCTGTGCGCGATTTTTACTGAATATTTGTTTGTTGAATAAAACCATTCATCTCTAAAAATAATTATGGCGGGATTACAACGGGATGTGAATATATTACAGTTAAACATAGTACAATCGTTAGCTTATCAACTTATTACAATATTTTTTTCTCTATCAATTAAGTATATATAATATACTTATATTTTGACCAAATATGACTCAATGATCAAATTATCATGATACAGCAATTTATCGACACCAACGGTCAAAACAAAAAGCTAGAACGGTGTTAATAATGCACTGAATTTGCTGTCGTGTTGACTAGGCAATGTTAGTCAGTCAGCTGGAAAAATCCATATGCATTCCAGTCAATGTTACTTTGTAGGCGTGTTCGGGCCTGTGAACGAAATAAGTCAAACCACTAATAGGAGAGGTGTTCAAGAGATCCGGAAAACTTACTTACGTTCCTGAGTTTTTTAAAAAATATTTTTTATAAGGGACAACATCACTTACATTGCTCTGATCCTATGGTAAGTAGCTAAAGTACTTGTGTTATAAAAATCAGAAACAACGACGTTACCACAACACCCAGACCCGAGACAATATAGAAATTGTTTTTTCTACATTGCCCGACCGGGAATTATACCCGGGACCTCAGAGATAGCGACACCAAGTCCGGTATGCTCGCCTCTCGGCTACGGAGGTCGTCAATGGAAACCAACAGAATATTAATAAAAACTGCGAGTTCAATCAATAACTATTAGTAAGTTTACTAAAAAAATCTTTGAACAATAAACACTATAAATCTTTAAACTCTCTCAATTTACCCGTTGAACAAACATAGTGTTAAACTAACTGTTTCTAAATGGCTAAAATCCCTTGATTACCAAGAAACAGAAAATCTATTAATATTACTTAGATAGCAAAAAAATATATATAATAATAAAAAAAATGCACGCACTTACTGTCATACATACACACACACTCACTCACACATCCACACACACACCCACACACACACACACTTCTGGAATCGCATCATAACCACACTCGTATTGTTGTTTATATTATTACATTGTTATCTTATAAATTCTACTTTATCAAGTCTGTACTAGCACTGTAATGCTTATTTTTGTCACTGTAATCCGATGAGTGCGGCCTGGTGACCTGTAATACCGGTATTTTTATACCTATGTCAGGCACCAGACTCTCACATTATAGGTATTATCTGTATGCATACTAAGCTACGCACTGAATGTATTGTGTAAACCTATGTGAAGAGTAAATAAAGTTTTAAATTATTAAATTATTAAACAATATTGTTAATGTGTCAATTTAAAAAAAATTTTTTCGTCATCATTATTTCAACTATAGGCTGACTGCTGAACATAGTCTTCTCCTAGTGACTTACAGATTGGTCGGTTGGAAGCGGACATTTAGCGGCTTCCTGCAACCTTTGCCACCGCAACCTGATTTGGATTAATTAGCAAGCTGAAGTGGCAGTGGGCAGGGCACATTGTGTGACTTAGAACTGACGGCCGATCGGCCAGAAAGGTTCTAGAATGATGGCCACGTATCGGCAAGCGAAGGGTAGGTAGTCCACAAGGTGAACAGGTATTTTTAAATGTAGTTTAATTTTTAAAATTGACAAATGTAAATTGTCAATAATGTTGTGTGTGGTGAAAGCAATTGAAACTAAAATCGTTTCGATGTAATCGCATTGTGAGTTACTATGCCGAGTTAGTGGAGTGCAATGTATCATGTGGATAGTCATCAAGCTTTGTTTGCGCTGAAACATCTGTAGTGATTAGTTTTGTTTGAAATCACTATCTGGAATTGTTGTTAGCCTATATTTTTATTACAAATGTATATGTTTTTTTAGTTTTTAAAAGGAGCTATTTGGTGGATATTTGATACATAGAAAGAATAAATACATAAACAACGGTCTTTCATATTGCGTTGCAATTAATCTATGACATTTGTTGGTCTCACAAAAACTTAAGCACGGCTACACAGATTTGGCAAATTTTTAGGGTTCCTAAAGGAAAAACGGATCCCCTAAGGATCACTTTTTTGTCCGTCCGTCCATCCGTCTCTCTGTCGGTCAAGACCCTTTTTCTCAGGAACGCGTAGAGGTATCAAGCTGGAATTTATATCAAATACTCAATCTACTGTCCCTTGTAGCTGTGAAAAAATCAAACTTCTAAGCCAACGCAATCAAAAGATACAGCCGTTTATGCCGCAAATTTCCGCAAATTTTCAACACTCGCAAGGGAATCAAAACCTACAGGGTACTTCCTGTGAACTCAGAATCTTAAAATTTGGTACGAAGCAACGTCTTATAGCACAGATATAGGGAAAAATTTGAAAATTAAATTTTTAGTTACGTCATATAGTAAAAATATTTTTAATAATTTTAAACTTACTACCCCTTTCCTTATGAACGCGTAGAGGTATTAAATTGAAATTCATATCAAATACTCAGGTTTATAATACCTTTAAGCTTGGGTGAACTTTTCCTTATATACCTAAAGATTTGTACGGAACCCTCGTTATTAAATATTTGTAAAAGTCCAAGGAAGGTTTAAAAGGCGAGAAAAATAAAGACAGACAACTTTTATTGGCGTTAGGAAACTCGCTGGGTCAGCTAGTTAATAATACAGGGAAGTGATCATCAATATAAAAATAACAAAATGGTATTTATATTGTGTCTCGATTATGCGTATGAGTTAAGAAAAGGCAAATCTCCTCCAAATTGCTTTGTTTTATCCTACACAAAAAATTACTAAAAATAAATCTATTTTGGTACGTAACACTGTGCATCGTCCGTTAAAGCGTTAAGAGGTAATATTAAAACAAAATAACATTGTATGAAAGTTACATTAATTTGAATACATATGCTATAATATTGCGTTAAGTGGACCTAAGTACCGAAACCGCGAACATCAAAATACCGATCAATACGCGAACAGTATCAAGCGGATGACCATTAAGCTTTGTGTTGATGTGGCTTTGAACACTTGTGTGGTGTTCACTCAGACTAATTAGTTGCTTCGCTGAATGCCTACTCCCAAATAGCACGGTAAATACAGCAAGCCCACTATCATGTAAATGTAGAGCAGTCAGCTCATGAACTTGTCACAAAACCTAACATTTTCTTAATTAAATTTCAACCCTACATGTACAACTTTAAGTTGAAAATTTGTTAAAGATATTTGACATTTGCAATGGGTTAAGCTTTTGTCGGTATACGAGCGCTAGGTTTAACAAGGCTAGTTTGTCATCGCGACGTTTGTGTTTGCGGCTAAACAGTTTACCAAGCTTGTTGAAGTTTACTGGTATTAAAATAAATGCTGTTCATAAAATATAATAAAGTATACGATTTTTCTAATTTTTATAAAGTAATTTATAACATAATTTTGATTAAACCCGTCCGCCGAAGTATGCTAAAAAATATATATTGAAATTCATTACAATTTGAACTGCACTCAAACCAACTTAATTTAGTCGCATAATATTTACGTATAGAATTAGTATTATTACGTGTATTAAATAACTTAAGAAGAAATATTTTATGAAAGTAGTAAAGTATGCCTATTTATGTCCCACTGCAGGGCACAGGTCTCACCTCAACTATGAGGTAGTTTAAAAACATCTTTTTTTTTTCAGCAAAAATTTTGTTATTCGACGTCTCAATTAGGTGAGTCAATTTCCTCGAGTAATTAAAAAGTAACGGTGTATAGTAAACACTTTACGACAATGCGTTGCTAGTGGGCACACTGACCAACTTGAAGTGTAGGAATAATGTGCTCATAATAATTAACAGTCAAATTTTAGGTGGTCGTTCAGAATCAGGTCTAGTAAACAGGAAAAATTGATTTAAAAATCGATGGTAATTACCTCTGTGGTGCAATAGTTAAAATGCTAGCTCTGCGCTTAGCAAATAGGCCTAAATTGAACACTTTTAAACGTTCCAATTATTATATTTTTACCGTAACATTGCTTCAGAACAATATCGTGGGCCAGCGCCGAGAAGAATCTACTACCACGGTTAAAGATCATAGTTGTTGGGTAGATCTACATTTTTACACAGATGGCGTGACCTGGTGTTTATCTTTGAGCTTTGCCCAATATGGAATTACTGCAACAACGTTCATTGTACTAGCTAGTTGAACAGGTAGTGAATGCAAAATTGAAATATGATACACTATTCAGATTCCATCGAATTAGCTACGCTTTTGAATTCCGACGTCTGAAATGTACGGATGGGATGATGCACCTTTTGTTCGCGTGTAAAATCCTTTGTTCTCGGGGAGAGATATCAACTAATTTTGAGTGTTGAATTTTTTGATGGATGATCTGCATAGTTCCAATTTGGATTTGTCGAAAAAGATGACCGAGAATATGTTTCAAAATGAAACCAAATGTGAAAGTGAATAAGATGATAGATTCACTATTCATATCATTGAAAGTATTTTTTAAGATCGGCTTACGTCTGGGTGTGCGGGGAGATGCCCTCAGCAAATAAAAATACTTTATAACACAAGTATGTTAATTCCTTATGTCAAGACCGTGACACTTTGCGTGTCTGGCGCATATTTATTTTGAGTTTATTAATCAAATAATAGGAGGTGCTTGTAGCTTAGTGGCGGCAGCGCTTTGGTAGTGGTTACCAATGTTAAGCAACCCACGCCGCGGTTGAGACTGGATGGGTGACTATTCCAACCATATAAAGTGACATTTATCATGAGCATCTCCATGCTTCGGAAGTCACGTTAAAAGTTGTTTCCGGCTAATATCGCTTGATACTAGTCGTGGAGCCTAGTCAGAGGCCTTAGGGCGGCTTAATAACATCTGACAGTAGGTAAGGTTAAGACCAATCTGCACTGAGCCCATGTGTGGGTCTATGGCCTAGGCATGTGCCCTGCAGTGAGTAAGACACTTTCAACGAATAAAACTTGTTTTAAAATTGAACTAGCTCACTCTGTGCTTTAGCTAAAAGCTGTCAGTGTGCAATTAAACTTTAAGGAATGTTAACACAGTGTCATTGCCATACAATTTTTAAAACGGTTGTAATGCTTGTCCTTGTGACATACTATGTTCTTGCCCTGCTACCAGATTAACATACATTATATAAGAAAAAGGTTAAGCTATATTTGAGGATTTGGAGAATGAAACTAAACAACATATAAGTAATAATTTTGGTTTTCTTTTATAAACAGCCAGATCATAATCGATTTGAGAGGTCGATAAAAAAGTTTAAATTTAGATTTAATTTGCCTACTTTAAGGTCACAAACATTGTCCTGAAATATTATATTTTTGGGAAACCGACTTACACTTTCCCGATTTTTTTATTTGCACTATTTAGGTACTTAATGCACTAAAAATAAGAAGTGTCTAACATAAAAGAAATACGTAAGACATCATATCTAAGGACAGGCTCGTTTGAAAAAACAAATATCAGTCATAACAGGATAAATGTGATCTCACCCGCGGGCGTACTACGAATTGTTTTATTTATAAAACCTGGTTCACCAAAAAGGATATAATACACTCATTGAAATATATTTTATGACGTAAAGGTGCCTACAAATATGCTTGACTTTGTTGACTGCAAGCCAAATCAAAAGAAATATATTTAATTTTATGTAAGTACGATCGACATTTTAGTTGTTGATTGTTACTATTTTGTGATTAATTTATCGATCAATGGACAATCGATTTTTAATTCATCTAATCAATTGCCATTTCTTCGAATGGTATCGATGGTAAGTTTTTGTTATTTTATATGAATACTGAATATAGTTTTGATTTCTGAACGGTTTCTTATCGGTCAACACCGAGCGAAGCGAGATGGGAAACAATTTAGCTGGCTCAGCTCATTCTGTTTGTAGCTTTCTTACGGTACAGTCTTGCCCTCTCTACGTGTTATTTGTGGTAAAAAAATATTAATTATTAATTATCATTGGACGACTGTGCTAGTTGGGTGAGCCTTAGGTAGGTATAATTTATGAAATTTTAACTTAACTTAATTTTAACTTAACTTAATTTAATCTTGTTTTTATTTTTATTTCAATTTAGTTTTATTAAGGCATTGTTTATTATGTTAAATTTTTAATAAATTAATGAATGTATTGTATTGTTATGTAATGATTTTTTGTAGATGGAACCTGTTTTCCGAAATAAATGATTAATTAATTACTTTAATTAATTAATTAATTTAATTAATTAATTAATTAAGTAGTAATCTGCTTGAAAATAACTATAATGATTGTTTTTTTCTTTAATAAAGTATTACGAATTAATTTAAATTATTAAGACCGGATTCGACCAAGCAGGTGTAAGTTTTAACTTGAGAGTATACCACTGCTTAAACTAGAGCCAGCTACCATTGGCATTGTGTTATCCTACAAAATTTAATTGTTGTGGCAATTGATGACAACATAGAAGAAGTAGATAACATGGATTTTAGTAGGCTTATCCATTCGTTCATCATTCACAATAAAATAAAACTGAGTATAGTGTATTCCTGAAGTAAGTTGGAAAAACGCAAACGAAGTTATCAAAAAGTAAATTCAAGAAGTAAAGTTATTCTTGTTATAGTTAAACTGGTTTAATTTTGTATTTGGTCGAATCGGGCCTAAGTGTTCTTATTTTGCTGCTAGTATAGGATACGATCGACCATAAAATAATAACACATTTTCATTCTCAACGTTTTCGTTTAAAACATGAACGCAGAAACCCAGAACCTAAGTTTATGTAAAGCCTATAAAAATGACAAACAATAAAAAACTTATACGAAGGAATACAGGCAATCCCGGGAGATGAATTTGCATAATAAAGAAAGGTTTGGGAAGGGTTGGGATACAAATATACGCGCATAATCGAGCGCTTTTTGCGATCCTACTAAATTGAATTCTAGTTTGCCGCAGGTTTGGGCTGTCAGTGATGTGACGTCCTTAAAATCTTCAATATAGTGGTTAGACAAGAAAATATTCTTATTAACACAATATATTGAAAAACGATAATTTCTTCCACAATAAGGAAGTAGGTCTTTTATCCAGAAGACTTTAAAAATTACATTTGATTCCAATTGTATGAGATAATCCAATTACTTAATTTTGTAAATCTGTCTGAATTGTTTGTTTTTCGTATAAGTTTTTTAAATATTACTTCAAATCTCTCTTATAGGTATTATTCAACATCACATTTAAACAGTTGTATGTAATGAGCGTATGTATTTCCAACTTTCCTAAGACTTTCTTGGATAAATGTAATTTCGAGAAGTCTGCGAAAGTGTTGCTCGTTAAATTTGTTCATGACGTTTTCCAATGCAAAAGTTGTATCTTGTTTTTCTAGATATTTCACGTCTTTATACGAGTTCAAAAACCTTTGGTATAATCAGTATCATAAATAGTAATTACAACACAGAATTCTTCAAAAATCATATTTCTGTGAAGTTATCCAAAAGATTGGCAAAGAATTTTTAAAGTTAAATTTTGGTAACCTTTGTTTAAAGGATAGAAGTAAAACAATATTATTACTTACTATAGAAAGTACTGCTGGTCAGTAAAGCTCAGCAGAGCTAACCTTTTGTGCGAACTAATGTTGCTTTAGCAATTGCAGAAGTAACTAAGAATGTACTTTTTAAATAATAATAATCCTTTTCTTGTGTTATTTTATATATATTTATTCATTGATTGTGTAAGTCACAGCGGATTTGGGTCCGTCGTGATACAATCTTGAGAGATCTTCTTGCTCCTTCGTGTGGACTGTATAGTTGAAATGAAACACTTCTTTCTTCCTTTGTTCCTTTATTCCGATGATGATCTTGACCGTGAGCGCAGTACAAATTTTGCGACCCACGGCCCCTATATAAATACAATCTTAGCCTATGTTTACTAGTGACTATCGCGGGTTAGTTCATAAGACAAGGACATACAAACTTCTGTCTCTGTCTACCAAATTCGTTAGTGTAACATTTAAGTCTACCCTCCTAACATCGAGATACTGAGGGAGACGACCTATTGTTTATGTTCTATCTCTGTCTACACATTTCTAAACCTACCTACAGAAAATGTGATATTTCCCACTCACAACATTCTACCTCTGTGGGTGTCCTACCTACCCTCCGAATGTGCGAGATGGGCGACAGAGATAGTCTGCAGGTTCTACCGGTCCCACCCTCCAGTTCCGTCGATTCCCTGGTAGGGTGAGACAACCTTACAGGGTCTCTTTCACACCCGTTTACCAAATACCATACAAACCTAGTTACCTTCATTAGCCCTACCTGCCTACCTAGTTGCAAGTGGGATATATCTAAACAAACTTTATTAAAATAAAACAATCCCTGCGCTAATTACATATGCCTTATAGCTAGGCCCTAATAGAAAATTAAGCTTTATTTACAAAACATCAAACTTATAACTATTACATCAAAATAGATTGGTTTATCCGTAACAGATTAATTGATTTTTCAAAGGCAAAAATCATTTATTCAATTTAGAACAGAAAATTGCCACTTATAAACGTCAATAGTAAATTTATTGGCCCATATGGGGCAGAACATGTCTCCTTATTTTTTGGGTCCTACTAGCGCTTCGAGACAAGACATAGACAATCTGGCAAGTGCTGAGAAGAAACGCCGGAACAAACTCAGTAATCAGTAATGCTTTTATCATACTATCATGTGAGTTTGACGTCCTCGTGCTACTCAAGAATTTTGATTGTATTACTTACTAAAATCCGTATTCCTTAATAAAATCCACATTCTTAAGCTCAAACCAGCTTCCTATTACAACATGAACAACCCTGCATAAACCTCAAAGCTTACGTCACGTTACTTTATTCATCAAAACAGTGAACGATTACGTTTTTTTTTAAATATTCTACTTTCTAGGGAGTAACGTGTGTTGGACCCAGTGACCTGTCTCACAATTTCACGCCAGCTAGGTTTAAAACAACTGGCCAATACCTACGCAGGACGATCAAAGGGTAGCCGCGCTTCGGAAAAAGGTCCGGTGTGACTAAATTTCATGAAAAACAATGGACAAACTGTAGCATTTTGAAGGGTTTTGAAAGGTTTATATCCTCTATAGACTGATCTGGGGTCTTATCATGAGTGAATAGTTTGTAGGCGATCGGGTCCATGGAGCATAATATACCCTATACAGTAGAAATGTCATATATTTTGTTCACCAAAAAATCCACCATTTTTTAAACTGTTACTGTAGTGTTTTAGCACTTTAGTATGGGCGAAAGTTGACGCAGGAGTTGTAATTTTATACTAAATGTAGGTAAGTGTAAAATCACTGACTAGTTTCCGAGAAATATGTTTTGCATTGCTGCTCTATAGGGTATGCTCGATGCTACCATGAACATAACCATGAACTATAATCAGTATCTAAGCAGTGTTGTTTTGACGTCAAACTTTTTACAGAAAAAACTACACAAGTTTGATAAAATACAGCTAAAGGAATTCTGTAGTTAGGCCCTTGTCGTTAGGCCCTTGTCGTACTTAGTTTTACTGCAAAAAGCCTAAGTTTATTAATAATAAAGTTAAATAAATTGTCTTTTTTAAAACCTTATTTCAAACATAGGCGTTTATAATAATCCTTAGACTAGCCGTAGATGTTAAGGTACTGGGTAAGTAATTGATTTCATGTTGTGAACTAAAGTAACATAAAAGTTACCTCGGTTTATACAAGCCGAACTCAGCAAGAAATAACCCACGTGTAACCGCACGAATTATGTTATAATCTGTTGCCTAAATAATTAGCACGCGGTTCTCTGGACCCTCATCATAGAGATTTCAGAGACGGACAGAGGGAATTTTTGAATATGACATACATAAGAGGTTAACAAAGACTAAAATGTAATCTTCGAATGTCTGATATTAAGACGGATTCACACGACATAACCACTATAAACAAATCTATAATTGTGTCTAAAATAAAATAAGAATGTAGCGAAGCAAAAAGCTCATCTTTCCCAGTATTCCTACTAACTTAATTCAAAGTAGGTAAAGTCCAAACAATTATACTTAGTAAAAGTCAACAGTTATGCGAGTAGAGAAACTGGTAAGCCCCTAACTAAACTGACCGGTCTTCTGCAACGGACGGAAATGACATTGTTCAAGGCCTTACCATAATCTCTGGAAAAGTAAAATGGTTTATTAAAATAAAAACAATCTAATAATCATTTATTGTTCGGACATGTGTACATGGTAAACAGGTGATAGGTTATCAAGCTTGACTTCAACATGCCGTACCGACCGAAGCGGTGTATTTTTTTTTCTAATATTAGCTTAAGCATGTCAAAAATAGATGTCAACGTTGTAATAAAATAATAATTTTATGTGTAGTATGTAAATGTCAAATTTAAATCATGCAATTGTTTAAATATTATTGAAACAAAATGAGACAACATTCAAACCCTTTTACTGTAAAACTGTAATAAGATTTAACAAATGGTTCGCGCTCTGAACAAAGCCAGGCGGTTGGGTTTGAATTGAGATGTTTGTTTAGCACGAGCATTATATTAATAGATTATGTATTTTAAGTATATTGGACCGATATCTAGGCACCATGCAAGTTTTGCTTAGTTTAACGCTAGATAATAATTAGTGATATCATTGAAAGAATGTATTTGATTATTAAAACCAGTGTCACCAAAATTTTAATTATTACATTTTCTCAAAACATTCTAAGTTATATATTACCGCGCACACATTTAAGGCTCACCCTGTACCAGACGGGGCACTGACATCGGTTTGCCTTTATTTATTCAAATGTGAACTCAAGTTCAATCGCATACTCCCCAGTGTGTCTCGTGTGAACATGGTAATATCATTTCTGTTGTATTACAAGGGGAAATTATTTTTAGTGGAACGTTTTTATACGGCAAAGGTGACTAGTAGTAGTAGTACAAAGTAGTAGTTTTTACTACAGTTCTTGATGTGGATGTAATATTTTAGCAACAACTTTTAGTTTTTGCGTTGCGTGATTGAACATAAAAGTAAAATACCGTTATGAATGCGATGATATCCGTTTTAGTTTATAATAATAATATTAGCAGTTGTACCAACTTCAAAAAGGATTATGTTCTAATTCAACTGTTTTTTTGGTTATATTAAACTATCTTTGCCAAATGTAGAAATTTTTTGATGATTTTATTTTAGAGTTTTTGAACAAAACAAACCTTTAAAGATTTAAAAATAGGCGATGAAATTGGTGTAGAACAGAGAAAGTAAATATTATTTATTATGGAGGCCGCGTACCGGCAAGCGCAGCGTAGGACGTCCACTCACAAGGTGGTCAGACGACCTGGTAAAGGTCGCAGGAAGACGCTGGATGCAGGCCGCTTCCAACCGGCCAATCTGGAAGTCAGTGGGGGAGGCCTATGTTCAGCAGTGGACGTCCTATGGCTGAAATGATGATGATGAATGATGAAATATTATTTATAGATTTTTTTGAGTATTTTTTTTATTAAAGTAAACTTAGTCAGTTTTTAATATGGTAAATGTAAATTATATCATTCAATTGCTAAAGAAAGTCACGTAAAATAATAAATAAGGTATTGTGACTTTCTTTTGTCTTAAGATTATTTATGCAAAGCGTTTGTTGGAATGTAAAATTTCGAATTAAGGTATTATAGCTTTCATTTCATTCATTCTTAAATTAAATATGTAAATTGAATCAAATACGATTTTCTCAAATATTACGTTAAAGAAGTTGTATGAACTTGAATCGTTATAACCTAAGTGAATATTAAGTTTGTTGAATGTATAATATAGATCTTCAAGAAAGGTACTCGAATGAAAAAAAACCTAGTTTTGCAAGGAGAAAGAGAAAATTTATGTTGGAATAAAATTTAAAATATCTTAAAATGAAAAAGAAAAACAAGTTTAATGCTTGAAAGAGTTATAAACATACTTACACGATACTTTAACAATACAGAAAAGCAATTAATATCTATAATCATGCCGGATTTTCATTTTCTAGAGCTGACAGGTTAGGTATATATGGACAGACAGACAGGCTAGAAGAATATATAAGTTTATAAGGATTCCGTGTTTTGCTGGCCTCGGAACTCTAAAAATGCAGCACCAGTCTAATCATTCACTCGTTCAGATTGATGATAGCCTTCTCTCATCTAAACAGATAGTTTTTCTTTCGACGTCTACTCGTTTGTCATTGTCGAGTCTGTCTTTATTATGCTTTGATTGAAATCCATGAGGGCTGTCTCGGGAAATGGAGATCGTGCTAGACTTCTTTATTAATCTTTGCGTTGCACAATTTGAAAAGTAGTATGCATTGCTTTTGGGTTTATGTCAACAAATAGACAAAATCTATGTATGTACATATACATATACAAAATAGTCAAGTGCAAGTAAAGTATGTCTATACGTCCGTACATACGTATACAGGGCACAGGCCTCAAATCCTACCTTCGTCATCAAATCAGTTTGATACTACCATGTTTACCAGAATAATTTACTAAAATTTGATTTGTCGACTATGACGAAGCTTAACTGTCTGAAATGAAGATATCTTATCGCTACTCGTGGAATACTATTGTGACCAACTATGGTCTCCTTCGTTAGTTCCATCTTAGCAAATGATACTTTGTGAATGCAAATGCTTGACTTGTTGTTGAATATACTAAAATCACTATATGTATACCTATAATATTTAAGGAGTTCCCTCAATTCCTCATGGCTTCCATTATCAGAATTAAATTTTGAAAAAATGGTACCAATCTTACAATTGAGAAAATAATTTTTCAAATCGGTTCATTAACGGTGGAGTTCTGAAGTAACAAACATAAAAAAATGCCTTCTCCTTTTTTGAAGTCTGTTAAAAATGCTCTGCTAAATAACCAATATAACTAAGTTTAGTTGTTTAGCAGTTGCTAATAACCAAAAATATAATATCTTATCCCAGGAACTTTGAGTTCATTTATCACTCAATGACACTACCATAAAACGTTTAAAATATCTACGTAATTAAGTAAACTTTTTACTCGTGATATTCTTATTTTTTCAAAATAAATCAATACAAGAAGACAGCCAAAAAAATTACATGTACGAAAATGATAAAGGTGATTCATTAATTCCATAACATTTATACCTTTTTGATGTTTCTATATATGGATGAAAACAAGCTTCACATTTATGGCAAAACTCAACGGGATGTGTTATTATAACATGGATTTTCCATTAGCGGGCTTCATAGGAAAACTAATATAATTTCTGTATTCAGCAGGCAATCGGTGTTAGGACCCACTTACTTAAGAACCGGACTTAATACTTACTTAAAAACCTACTTGAAAAAAGTAAGACTATTAATAATATTTACATACCTAATCATACTTAATTAAATCTGCCGAAATTCTGCAGCTCTAGATGTATTTCTTGGACCTTATTTACTTTGTGAGGTACGTACATTAGAGAGTAAGTATCTAAAGCAAATTGTTGTTAAAATTAAATATGATTCTTATATGTTTATTATATGATTATTTTCCTATAATATTAAAATATTACTGGTTACTGTTGGTCTCAACATTTCCTCGCATATATCAAGTAGTATTTATGTATGTTTAGGCATGTATGTAAATATTATTTTTATGTATTTTTGTGTATGTACGTGTATTCTATTTTTGGAATCCTATTCGTAGCAGGTAAATTTAAGAATTATAAGAACTATGCACCACCCCTTCCCCTTTCTCTAATAGTTGTCCTCTACCTAAAGGTTGTCTGGAAGAGATCGCTATCACCGCCGCGATAAGATCGCCTAAATTGTACGCCTTTTTGTAAAAATCATGTGTAATTTACTTGTATGGTGTGCAATAAATCTATCTATGAGTTTATGAAATTTGATCTTGAAACGTGAGAAAACTTTGTGCCAGTGTCCCACTTTTCCCTTATTTACAGTATTTATCTTACCGTTAGTGTGCAAAATCAATGTTTGTAGTAATATAGAAGTTTGTACATGTAGGTATTGGGTTTCAACAGGTGGGACGGTATATTGATTTGGGTATTCCGGGACTCAGAGCGGAGGCTATTTCAGACTGTGCGTATTAACGATTAACGTTATCTTATAGTTGTTGCGTTAAGCATCATAGTGGTAATAATCGCAAGGTTTACGAGATATTTACGAGTAAGTCTAACTGTTTAGAGACACCATTATAGAAAATATGTTATTTGGGAGTCAACAGACACTCATGGAAATTAAGGTGTTGAGTAAACATTTTTGCTCAAGGCGACTTTGGTAATTTCTCTCTCATTTGTTCGTTTTCAATTGTTTTTGGAAGTTTGCCATAAATATTGTTAAATTGGTATTTTATAAATGCAGCAGAACTCTTCAAGGGTTAACAATAATAAGAACCCGTAGCTTTATTAAGAGTGGTAAGTACAGTTTATATAACATTTTTACTACATAATTAGGTACGTGTTTATGTTACGTATGGTAAAAAAAAGGAATTTATAGTCATCATTTTTTTTAATTTAATTTTTTATTTGTTATTGAAATTTACATGTTATATATGCATGTTAAGTTGGAAATCGCTTGAGAAAATTTGACTTTTTGTGCTAGGTTACCAAGGTGTTGACTGTGCATGAGATATCTAAGAGCTTTATCTCACTAGCGATTTGCGAGCGCTCTCGCCTGGTTTGGATTCGCTCGCAAATCGCCAGTGTAATAACGCTCTTATAAAAGCAATTGGGTTACTTTTTTCACTGATAGTAGGTGGGTAGACGGAAATGCTTGTCATCTCGCACCGACAAGGGTGCTCTCAGGATCTTGCTCGGCACTGCCTTTTTACATTTATCGCATAATTTTGCGGTACTTTGCGAGTTTCGGTTTTTAAACGCTATTTAATGTTATGGCGAGATAAATAAGAAGGCATTGCTAAATAGCGGCTGTCTTTAGAGATTAATTCGTTTAAATAATGTAAAACACTGTATTCTTGAAAGTTAATGCTATTTCCTACTATTAACTAATTGCATTTTTTACGATTTTGATGTTGGTCCCATGGCGGATGCTTGTTACCCAAACACGCTTTAATGTTTATATGAATTTGGCTTTAATAAACGCATAGGATTATGAAATTTAGGCATAGGATTATTTCTATCCCGTTTTTCTGTTCCCGTGGGATGATTATTCATTCCTTTGTAGCTTAATTCTGAAGTCTACGCAGACAAAGTGTCAGGCAGAAGGTAGTAAGCTATGAATAGCATGCAAGTGTAACATAAACTTTATATTAAGTACCCCATTAAATTTAATAGTACCTACATGGTGATATTATAAGTGACATACCATAATGTTGTCCTGATTCTATTATAGTTGAATACCATTCGATTATTCTCATTCGATTTAAAATGGAACTGCCAATAAATTCAAAATAACAAGAGTGCAATTCTCTCTCAGTAGCAATGCCACAATGGAATAATATTCACGGCACGATAGACAAATGTCTAAAGTTCTTTTAAATTCCGTTTTAAAAACTTGTAAAAATAGAGAAAAGGGCACTTAAAATATTGCAATCCTACAAATCTCTTTTAATCCTTTCTAGTATTTACATAATGCACGAGCAATTGTACCTAAGGCATGGATGTTTATAAAAGTATTTAAGTATGTTTATCTGGTTATGTTATCTAGCCACCATAGTACAAGCGTTGCTTAGTTTGGGGCTAGATAATTAATGTTATTTTGAAAAAAGCCCACAATTGTCACGAAGCAGTGATAGGGTAAAAAAAGGGACGTGTAAGAGAGCTTAATTTAGGTCTATTTGCCGAAATGTATATTTTTTAAACAATTTATTTATTGTTAGCTATTATTATTTATTATGTTTAGTTGAAAAAATATTTTTGTGTTAGATAGTCCACTTATCAAGAAAGGTTAAGGCTACAAAACACCTCGCTACGACTAATGAAAAATATTGCAAAAACACGAAAAAATATTCCCTTTAAGAGCTTCCGTTGCGTGTACTGCGTAAACGGTTAAAGTTACGCAAAAATCATGTATTACGGAATTGTTCCATTTAAAAAGTAAAAACAAAAATATGACAGCATATTATGTCTATCTTTTAAAACCTTAAGTCAACCGACTTTATAACCTTTTTTATGGTAAATGGTTCTAAAATAATGAATCATTTGGTCGTTGAAAGACTTTAAGTGACAAACCTAACTCCACGCAGGCGAAGCCGCGGGTGAAAGCTAGTTAAATTATAAATCAACAAACTGTTTAATGCCAAATAATAAAGTCATAATAATATTATGGATGAAATCTCAGTTAAAAAGCTAGTATAGTAGTAGTCGTCGATCGTGGAATCAAGCAAACGAGTCTTGTACCCAAGTACTTTCAGCACTGCCGCTGTGACATCACGCTGCCTACTTTATCGAGTTCTAAAATTTTCTTTTATCGATTTAAATTGCTACAGCTCATCACTACACAGGCCTATGGCTACTGCTGTATAAAATAAATGGGCAGCAACATGTCGTCAAGATATGCTAATGAAAGTGTCGTCAAATTGAGGGGGAGCTCTGAAATCGGATTAACGACTGTTTTAGAGCCTTAACGCGCCATTTCTGACTTTTACGGCGATTCTATAGTACTGCACTCCAAATTCGATCTTATTCTAACTCCGTAGCTTTCAATTTAGATACTTTTTTTTGTGGCTTTTTAAATAAACTGATAGCATGATCATGAAGATAATATTTTTCTTACTTAAGCGTTCTATGTGTGTGTGCCTTTTATTTACAATTAATTAATTCAGCAACAACATAACGAAGTTAAATTGCACAATAAATCTACCGAGATTAAATATTCTGTTTATTTTAATTTGGTTGTAAATCACTACTACTTTGAAGGAACCCTTTGAAGGAATAGGTTGATTTCCCTGTTAAACTATATATTAAAACGGGGCAAGTGCGCGTCGGACTTGTGTCCGTAGAAGCTAGTTGGTATGTAAAACATCTCATGCGTGCGCTCCGATTGTAAAGTAACAAATGCATCGATTCCACAAGAAAGTGTCGTTGGATGTCTATTATTTTTGATTTACATCAACGACCTTCCTAAAGCTATACAGGAAACGTGTGTTTTGTTTGCCGATGATATATCGTTATTAACTTCAAGTCAAAACGATACTGATAGTTATTATAAACTCAATTTACTTCTTACCAAGACTACAGACTTGTTGAATGATCATAATCTAAAAATAAACTTTTCTAAGACAAAAATAATAACTTTCCATCCTCATCAAAAAACTGCATTAAATTTAAAATTTGATTATAATGGCACAATTTTAGAATCTGTAAAAGAATTTAGATTGCTTGGTATAGATATAGACACCCACTTGAATTGGAAAGCACATGTCCATAGAGTGAGGTCTAAACTGTCGAGCTTCTCTTATGCATTACGCGAAATTAAAAAAACTACGAACATAGAAACAGCAATAACAACCTACTATGCGTATGCGCATGCTCGGCTGAGTTACGGCATCATTCTGTGGGGCAACAGCACCGGTGCAGCCTGTCTATTCACCCTTCAAAGAAAACTTATCCGAATTTTAGCAAATATAGATCAGACTGATAGCTGCAGACCGTATTTTCTTAAATATAAAATATTAACCTTACCCAGCCTGTATATTTTGGAGATGTGTAAATTTGTTCGAAAATATAAGCAATTCTATACAAAACGGGAAGATTTACCTTGCAAGTATACGTTACGGCATAAAAATAAATTAGTATTGTCATCTTCCCGGTTAAAACTAAATTCTTCAAGCACCTTTAGTTCTTCTATAAAAATATATAATAAATTACCTGACTTACTAAAAAACGAAAATAACGACGTCATATTTACACAAAAAATAAAACAGTTTTTATCTAGTAAATGTTACTATAGCTTGAATGAATATTTTATCGATAATACATACATAGGTTATACCAAATAGCTCAATTTTAATTATATTGTATCTTTTTAATATAATAAACAAAATGTCATTAACACATAGATAGATGAACGCGCTTCCTCTCTCCTAGCCCCCAAGTTGCGTGCCCAACAGGGTCCATAACACTGGTTCTTTAATTTGTAACATCTATATGTACATTATGGTTTTGCAATAAATTATTGAGTATTGAGTAAATACTTCAGCCTCCCTAGCATGAACACTAAAACACAATATGATATGATATGATATAGCGATATATCGACACCAACTGTATAAATATGCTAGATAGGCTATAAGCCATGTTGCTTCGATAAAAATTCAAAATGGCGACTAATCTATCATATTATTTTTACAGTTGTCGATGTATCGCTATATCATATCATATCGTGTTTTGTTGGTCATGCTAGGGGGGCTGCATCTCAGGAATCGTTTTTTATGTGATATAACTACAAATGGTTTCGGTTTTTTCCCTTTTTTGTGCTATGTAAAAGACATTGCTTCTTGTCAAATTTCAGTATTCTATGTCATCAGGCAATATCCTATAGGTTTTGATTACCTTGCAAGTGTCCAAAAATGTGGCATAAACAGCCGTTACTTTTGATTGGGTTGACATAGAAGTAAGACTTTTTTGTAGCTTTTTGAGATTGCAGACTTGAGTATTTGATATTAATAGAAACACGTGGAGGTATGTTTCTGACAAACAGGGTCTTGCCAGACAGACAGAGAGACTGACAGACAGTGAAGTGATCCTATAAATGCTTATTTTTCCTTTTAAGGTACGGAACCCTAAAAATGAATGTTCGTTTTTTTGTTCCATACCTATCCATTTTCAAACAATTTATTCGATTGTGTAAAAACTTTGGTGAGTGTTGTACGCACGATGGGGAAGGTTCCTATAATGAATTGAAGATCACGCGAACAAAGTCGCGGGTAACAGGTTATTTAACTATAAAATCAGGTGTTTTGCTACCAGCAATCTATCTATAAGTTTTTTTTGGATTATTTTAGGAGTGACTGAAGTCAAAAACGCAGAGATGAAATTGTCAAAAAGAAAAGTCATTGTTCATAAATGACGTTGAGGTCGGTGGCTTCCATGTTCAAGTCAACAAGAAGATAGATAGATAGATAGATACTCTTTGTTGTACACCATACAAAGAAGTACCGTGTGGGGACGGCCGTAAAGAATACACTTCCCCACCGCCAACAGGAGGCGTGTCGTAAGAGGCGACTAATTTCTGTAGCACAAGACGGGCAGCAGCGTCTGCGTGCGAAATCTTATAAAAAAACTGCGCTTGACAACCCGCCTGCCAAGCGTGGCGAGTATTGGCAATCCCCCAATGATAGGTCATTGGGGGAGGCCTGTATTTAGCAGTGGACTTCCTATGGCTGAAATGATGATGATGTTGATACAAAGAAGTTACAATTTGTGTTTACAGAAAGAAGCTCTCGCATTACAAGAAAAAATGGCTTTTTGGTAACTGATTGAATCCCTTCCTTAATTATTCTTTTTATTTCAAATTATTTCGCAGCATTATACTTATCAACGACATTATAAAACCATAAAAGGTAACAGCCTCTTTACATCTAAACTTCAAGGTTCTCCTTTTCAAGTCTTGCGTTTCCAACGTTAGCGATTACAGGAGAGGACATCAAAGAGGAGGATTCATTAGAACGATGTCTAAACATTCCGGAGGACTCGGCAGTAACAGAATTATATGATGTTTTTGAAAATACCTTCATAATTTAAGGAAGTTTATTTTATTTAGTAGCAACATAAATGATTAATAATTGCAATAAAAATAAAAAATTCATGCGAAAATCACTTTAATTATCTAGTCAACGTCAAAAGTAACTGATCAAAAACAAATTTTCAAAACGTCAGTAGTTTTCTTTTAAATGTCACAGTAACTTGACTTCTTTATTTGGCATAATTGCGTAGTGATTTTGTCAAACTATTGTGTTTTGCACATTGACTTATATAGGGTGTCCCATAAAGAGCGTGCCAAACGAAAACTGTAGATAGAACATAAAAAGCTCTATCTCCTGTTCAAATATAGACCTAATAAAAGTCGTAGCGTTTTTTAGCAAATTAGGATTTTAAAAAAAATATGCTAAGGAAAACAACTCAAAACCGCAATTTGTGCAATAATGGTACTAAGACTTTTACGAAGTCTAATTTCGGACAGGAGATACAGCGTTTTTTGCTCTATCTACGGTTGTCGTCTGACACACTCTTTACGGGACAACCTGTATATTACTTGGTTTTGCAATAAGATTCTTTTGAAAGTTTCAGATTACCTAATAAGGTACTTTTGCTGTTAATTGCACTATGGTGATTGGTGACTAGATTAATTGATAAGCATGCATAAATATCTATATTTTATCTTACATAATGTAATTGGATACTATTAATGTACCTACATTTCTGATGACGCCGACTATAACGTAACTATAAATACTCTTTAAAACACCTACAAGTATCCACGACTATGCTCGTGCTCAACTCGCAAACATTTGTCCCTTGCGGGATTCGAACTTACAATCGCCTGGCTATGTTGTCCAAAGCACAAACCACTAGGCCTGCCGATTTCATTCAACCTTACTTGGCGTTCATAACTCCTAAAGTTGATTCATATAATAGGTATTCAAACTTTGTTCAACGTTGTTACGGGTAGGTGTATGGAAATTATTTACAAAAAATAATTCTTTAAATTTTAAAAAACATGTAAAGTACATTGATTTGGAGTTAGTACGACTTCATGTGAATTAAGCTGAATGTTAAAATAAAACTCATAGCTCATAGTGATTTTGTTGTAACTTTACATCAAGGCGCCTTAAAATATTGTCACAAAACTTATATTGTGATTTATCAAATATGGCTATCTATGGTCAAGTTGACGTTATGTTGTGGTGATGAAAAATCAAGGACGTCTCAATTAAGAGCTTCGTTTAAACAATCGGGAATATATAATTTACATATAAATCTAAGCATTTATCAAAATCAATAGTTACTCAAACAATGAAAACTCCTAATTAGGTTTAGGCTTATGTACGTAAGCTCTGAATCTATAGTTTAATAGGGCTGTCATTTTGTTTGTTACAGGTATTGAAAATTCTGCTAATTAGGCTCTATAGTGTATTAATAATAATATTTTCCTTTGAAATCATTAATTAATACATTCCGTACACGAGAAAAGCCGAAATATTCGAAACAGCAATTGAAAATTTAATTGCTGTTGATTATGCCGTATTTTCGACAAAGAACTCCAAAATTCATCGGCATGGTATGTACAAAATATTAAATTAGTATTTGGCTGGAAATGTTCAATTTAAAATACCAAGAATTTAGTTCGGATATTCATGGAATGAAGTAAATTTTAATATTATCTAGTGTAGTTTAGTATTTTTCGATGTAAGTAAGTACACACAATAAAGATAAATGTGAAGAAAAAAGGAAAAAAAAAACATCAACTAGGTAAGTTCTCTAGTTTTCTAGTGTGTGTACATGGTGCTAGGTCATGCTATTGTTTTTTTTAAAAATTATACATAACTTATTTTTTTTTACCATTTTGTATGGTTTTTTAATGATATTATGTTTCTGACTCCACCGTAGTATTTAAATGCATTTGTAAGCACATACCTATTTCGGTATTATGGGATCATAGCCTGTATTTATTATGAATAGTGATTTTAAATCTCAGTAGGATGTTAATTTCTTACTCAAAAAGTCAAAAATCATTTATTCAATTTAGGACAAAAAATTGCCACTTAAACGACAATAATATTATAGGCCCATATGGAGCCAGAACATGTCTCCTTATTTTTTGGGCCCTACTAGCGCTTCGAGACAAGACACAAACAATCTGGCAAGTGCTGAGAAGAAACGCCGGAACAAACTCAGTCACCACTAGCTTCTTCGCGACTATGACAGTTGGTGTTTTGCCTGAAGGATAGGTATTTATTTATTTTAATATCTTAGAAATCGCGACCAATTTGAACCAAGACCACCTCTTAGAAATTATGGCAGTGAAATGCTTATTTGTACTAATGCAGACAACAAAAACATAAAAAGTAGAGATAAAGCTACTGACATGCCTTTCAGTAGGCATAATTTTTTTTGCGCACTGACCGCTATTCAAGCAAGGCACGCATCGAATTGGCCGGAAATCTTATGGTATATATGTCGCAGTAAGATAGATAAAGCCGTAATATAGTTATATCCCTAGGGATATTATTTTATACCGTAACATAGTTAGGAATATAGTTATAAAACGGTCCAAGATTAGTGATATACTTATACTACTAGATTAAGTTTAGTGAAATAGCTCTTTTCATCCAACTATAAAAAGAACACCATACAAAGCTCTTTTTGAAGTAGATCCTCAAATTGGTTTGTCATCACAAGTGCCTGCTGATTTGCTTAATAAACTAAGAACAGAAATTTCCTGACATTGACGTGGGATTTTCAGTTCTTATAGAGATACCAGAGATAGATCGTGGACCATTGGATCAAAAAAATGTATAAAACTTGTCACTGAGAGAAATATGCCAAAAATTGTCGCGCTTTGGTGGCCAAGGTTATTTAAAATGTTCCTGTAAAAAATCGAATATACAGTGTTCTACTAAAAGATGTGCCTGTAAGAAGCATTCAGTGCTATGTAATTCTAAATGTCATGATTCCTTTTCTTTTTTGAACAAAAATTAAAAAATACTTTTAAAGAAACCAAGATCTCAACTTAGTTGATAAGAAATAAAGATATCTCAAAACTGTTGATTAGCTTTAAAAGATTTTTAATATTTGATTAGTTTTAGTTGTATTGTTAATGTTTAAATTCCAAAAAATATGATCGTTTTAATTATAATTGAAATTACTTTAATACGTGTTAATGTCACAAAGTATTGTAACTAACTGCAGGATACATAAAGTTGATTTTTTAATAAAGATAAAACCAATATAATATTGTTTTATTTAATTATATATGGTAGATTTCTATTTCACTAAGCTTAATCAAGTAATATATTTATAACACTGAACTTAATCTAGTAATATGAGTATATCACTAAACTTGGACCGTTTTATAACTATATTCCTAGTGCGATAGTAATGAATCGCTTTCGTATAACTATGTTACGGTATATAATTATATCCCTAGGGATATAACAATATTACGGCTTTATCTATCTTACTGCGACATATATACCGTGCCGGTGATGTTTCATACATCAGTTCGCCGTATGGCAGTGTTGTAACAACAACCTAGTCAAAATATTGATAAAATTTATATCGACAAACCAGGCATGCAACCAGCGTACAAACTTGTTGATAAACTTATTGACGTAACTAAACCATTGACCAACCAATCAACCAAGCGTCTTAGATAGGCCTACCCAGGTATACCACAGATTATTATAACTATAGCAAGTAGTGCAACACTAGTAAGCGGTCATCAGTTTCCTGCAGGAATAGATAGATATATACTCTTTATTGTACAACACACAAAAGAAACAAAGCACAGAAAATAATTCGATTCAATTCAATATATTTATTGCATTCTATAATGTTACACAGGTGTTATAAATAGGTACATAAAATAGTTCATTATAGAACCTTTAGGGCACAATAATAAGATATAATAAATAAGGTATTGTGGGCAGAGAGGATAACGCCATGCATAATTAGATCAATTTGTTTATTTTAAGAAATAAATACATTCACATTAAGAATAGAACAATTTAGGCGGTCTTATCACTGGAAGCGATCTCTTCCATACAACCTTCATGTAGAGGACAGTTGAATTAATATTGAGAGGGGAGGCAGCGAAGGAATCTATTTTACGTCACCGGCATGCCTTGATGTAAATGTCGGACGGTCACAAAGTGATCAAATTCCGAAATGCCGGACTCCGTGTCACTTAATCAACGAACGGCTTTAACAAGTTATAAATATCATTAAAAAATAAGTTTAAAAATAAAAGCTTGTAAGTAATTTAAAAACCTATGAGCAGTTTTGGTAACCATAAAATTTACCATAGAAAACGGATGCTGGGTAAAAGCACAGTTTAGCAATATAAGTTATTCTACAATAGTTTTATCAACACACAATTTAGTGACACAACTTAATCCTATAACTACATATGTATATTTTGATAAAACAATGCTGGTACATCATTATACTGGGTTACATTGCAAAGGGGTGCCAAATTAGAAGTGACCCAAAATCTGTAAGTCAGTCGAACTATGCAAAAAAAACCGCTTTTAATTATTTCTATCCGCTGTTAAAAATCGTACGCGTGGATAATTTAACTCGTTCATGAAAAAATTGCACTATATGTGCACTGCGTAAGGTCCTTGTAGGCTCGCTCGCCGTACCTAGGCCTCTGAAGAATGATTGCGCGGCTTTCGTAATCTCTTTATTGACTTTATTTTCGGATATTTTAAAATTTTTTTTTTCGTAACATATGATTATTAAAAATAATTAAGATTAAAACGCATCTTTATATTGTTCCCTAGATCACATTTAAAAAAATTGGCACCACTTTGCAGTGTAACCCTGTATAGCCTGCGTCGCTATTGTTAGGGCTTTGTTCTCGGCGGCCTGTAGGCTGATATTGATTAATTGTACTTTGTGCTTACACATGATGCATAAACTTAACTAAAAGTCATCATTTCCCATGTAAAGGTTAATCTTAACTACACTAGCTTGTTAAAATATTTTCCTACTTAGAGGTGAAAACTATAGGCTTCTTGAATATCTGTTGTCGTAATTTTATATTAATAAATTTAGTTTTCCAATAAAATGATAAAAATTTGATCACCTTTGTTTAAACAATTTCTTAAGTCGTTTAATAAATCAAAAATCGTATAAGGCAAGGAAGTCGTCAATCATTGTGAAATAAAACTATTTATGCAAAATAATAGATTTTCTTCAAAACATTTTTACTTATTTTGAATGGGTTGAATCCATGTGCTCGGTTTCACATGACAACGGCTTCAGCGGCTATATCTTACAAATATTTGTCTAACAGAATATCAAAATACCTTACCTGCATTGACTGAGTTTCTATTTAAGCGCTAAAACCTTATTAAAATCTATGAAATTATATGAAGCTAAACACAGATTTTTGAGACCAAAAATTTGCGATTTTAGTCGGAATATTATTCAGTCTTCTTCTCGTGTCAAATTCAAGTAAATATTTTTATATGACCAATACTTGGCCAAAACTTTCCTACCCCATTGGCCGTCAGTTCTACGCCAGTTCAACTTGCCCTTTGTGCCCTTACAGAGCCATGTTATGGGACTATTTGTATTAATTTAAGATCTTTGTACTAACATGACGCAATAAACTGATATGAGTATGACTATTATGTTTCATGTAACTCTAAAAAAATCAACGTTACATTTAACAATCTCACCATATTTTTCTAGCTCCAATCATTTTAAATACATAGTAAGGATAGTATAAAGATACGTATAAATCCCTTAACACAGCATCTATGACAAATGATTATCATACAAACATTATCTTGCGAGATTCGAACCGCAATTACCGGCTTTAAAGTCTGGAGCGCTCTGCATGACACACTTAAATCTAGGTATTTTATTCCTATGAATACTTTATATTCATGTCATCAATCTGCATGACACACTTAAACCTAGGTATTTTATTCCTATGAATACATATATTCCTGCAACAAACACACCAAAAGTCTATTTATTGTTTAAACCCAACAAACCAAATATTGCTATAGCGCCTACACTCAATCATAATGTCTAAAGGCCCTCTTCCGGGCACTTATAGTGATAAAATAGTAGTTTTGTAGTCGTCCGGATCACGCACTAGTATAAGATCAGATGGTCGAACTCGTTGTAATACTTGTAATTTATATCATTTATAATAGTCATATATCAATTATACAAGTATGAAATGTACCTAATAACATAATCTGTTTTGATCTTCTTAAGGAGCTGGAATCTAAGATGATTAAGATCTTTTTTAAATAAAAATTTTCCTGCTTTAAGAATTTTATTTCCATAGTACATTTAAAGGCAGGTCAACCTACTTAAAAGTTAAAGGTCATTGAACCGATTTTCAACACGTAGAGATCAATATCAATTGAGAAAATTTTACGTTTTATGGTATGTTGACAAGCTATTGTCTACTTTACGTTGCTATCATGGTATAATATGCTCACCATTGGATCGATCCCTCAGACTAAAGAGGATTATAACTTTAATTCCATCGAGCTTGAGGAGAGAATATTCAAAATACTTTTTTTCCAAAGTGTTTAGAGTTATGTTTGTAAAGAGAGTTTACTGTTCATAAAATTGTTTCAAATGATTTCGGTTTGCTTAAAGTTTAAATTTACTTAAAGTTTTTATGTGTACAGAACACAAAATATTGATAACTTAATTAAAATAAACAATAATTACTTGTTTAGTTTAACTAACGGCTAAGCTAACAAAGAAGGGATATTTCTCAGGATATACGATAAAGTTCGCACGCCGGCCTAAGATAAAATCCATACTTTCAAAGGTTCCTTGACATAACAATATTAATTCAACTTTCCTCTACCTGAAGGTTGTCTGGAAGAGATTGCTTCCAGCGATAAGACCGCCTAAATTGTTCTATTCTTAATGTATTTATTTTGCTGTGATTTGTTTCTTTTGTGTGGTTTACAATAAAGATTATTTATCTATCTATAACGGGTTTGAAGTTATTTGGACATTTGAATTCATTCATAGTTTTGGAGTGATGCGCGGCCAAGATAAAGACAAACAGACAAAAATTAAAAACAAAGTGCCCTTTTTACTTCAGTGTCGATAATAAGTATACACACTTATTATTATTTTTATAAGTATAGATTGCCCAGGGCCTCCGCAGAAAGTTAGTATCGCGGCTGCTATAATATTTTTAGCTGCAACGACTAATACTGAGTGAGCACCTTTTGGCACATTTTATAATATTTTTTTACCATATAATTTACTTATCTTTGTGCCGAAAAAATTAATTAGTCCTTATTCTATTCTTATACATTGTCACCATGTCGTCACCAAAAAAATCGAAGACATTCAAGAGCCTTTCCTGAATGTAAAACCATCTTAGTATTGAGTACATACTGTAGGTATCACAAAACGGTTACGCTTCCAATATAACACCTGGATTTGTAAAATCTGAAGATTATTGAGAAATGATCCCTCGGTCCGCTTCCAGAAATGGTTTCCGATTTGACGGAAAACCCGGCAAATCTTTTAAGGGTGGATTTGAAACGAAACTCCTATAAAATCTTATAAAAACATGCCTCGGGCGATTCTTTATAAAATAATGTATATCTGACTAGAACGGTTTGAGGCTCCAAAGTTCGTTTACATGAATTAGGGTAAGATTTAAGTGGTGATTGTTTACTCAATTTACAAAAATGAAATAAGCAATTGAAGATTTAAAACGAGCCTATTTCAAAGAATTTTTGATATTATGAATTTACTCGTTTATAACGAGTAAGATATTGTAGTTTCACATTTGTTAATATTCACACACTGCTATTTTGTATTCTTAATTGTAGGTTATTATATGAAACACTTGAGGGGCATAAATTCTACGCCCTTTTAAAAAAAAACATGTCTAAGACCCTCTTACAGAAATTCCTTAAATAGACCCTTTTTTATTAATTTTAATTTATCTTAAAACATTTTTATATTTTTTAATATCACACTAATATCTAGAATCAAAATAAGCAAAGCTTGTACTATGACGGTTAGATAACGGGTTACATTTATGACTTAGATACAAGTGCTAGTGCCATCACACAAACATTTACCCTTTGCAGGATTTGAACCCGCAACCACCTAGTTATGTAGTTCCGACGAACTATCCACTAGATCAGAAGGTATCCTTGTCATCTATTTTATTTAAGTTTATTCTTTTTTTATTGAATATTATTTTTTCACCATCATAGTTCATTATTTTAGCCAAATCTGCTACAAAAGATAAATGATAAATCTTTATTTTATTTTATTTCAAAAAACTTACATAATAATTACATTAGCACTGATTCCCACACTAGGATTCCCTGTGTTATGGGATTCAGTCTCTTTCGCCGAATCTAACTTATTTTTAGTTACAGTAAGTACACAATATATTATTTTGATAAACAAACAAGGAAGAACAGAAATTAATTTGTTTGTGTGAGTGTGTGTGTGTGTGTGTGTTTCTGTGTGTGTTTTTGATTGAATTAATTAACCTTCGTTTTATTATGTAGTTTATTGATGTTAATCTCCACAAAAGCTAACAGTAGAATTACCTGCATCACCTACATGATGCTTCAAAGTCAAAGTCAAAAGTTATAAATCATTTATTCAGTTTAGGACAGAAAACTGCCACTTATGAACGTCAATAATAAAATTATTGGCCCATATGGGGCAGAACATGTCTCCTTATTTTTTGGGCCCTACTAGCGCTTCGAGACAAGACACAGACAATCTGGCAAGTGCTAAGAAGAAACGCCGGAACAAACTCAAAGTGCATAGCAATTCAAATTGATCTAAAATGAGTTGTATGCACTTTAAGGTACATTTTCATTGGTTGATAACTCGGTCGATATACCGCACCCAGAGAGTTCCCGCATGCGATATAACCAAAAATCAAAATCAAAATCAAAAATAGTTTTATTAAGCCATCCTTCGTATAACAATAACACTGTTTTGGTGTCTCGACTTACAATTAATAATACTTAAACTAAAGTTACTTAAAACTATACTTAACGCATAACATAATGAAAGTCAAAAGTCAATACCGCAGGCGTCACCTTGCTATTGTCGACCACTAAATTAAAATTGTCATAGAGTCCGAAAAAAAATTATCAAGTGACCTTTTTAAAATGTTGATGTCTTCATGTGTACGGACAATTTGGTAAGTGCTATTTTTTAGTATCATCATCATCATCATGTCAACCATAGCACGTCCACTGCTTAAGAAAGGCTTATCCCAATCAATCAATCCCAATGACTTAGCCTCGGGGGGATCGCCAATACTCGCCACGCTGACGAAGAGGCTGCTGCCTGTCTCGTGCTACAGGAATAAGTCGCCTCTTACGACACCTCTTGGAAAATGTATTCTTTGCGGCCGTCCCAACACGGCACCAACCCATTTTTTTAGTAACCTAACGAATAATTGTAGTGATAGGTCATTATCAGAAATGAGTTTCTGAATGTTTGTTAAAATAAAATAAATAAAATTCGTTTTAGTAATTGTCGATCCATGGCAAATTGCACGTCTAAGGCAACGTTCTCAAAGCAACTGCTTAATTTGAGGTGTAGGTTCTGGGTAACTGCATACGATAGACCCTAAAAACGATAGACCAATAAAAACGATTCACCGCATGCGGGCCCCATGGAATGCGTTAAAGAAATCTCCCGCACCCCGCATGCGGCCCCTAGCGACCAATGAAAACGTGCCTTTACGTTCAATAACTTGTCACATCCCTACAAATCCTCGTGCCCACACCAATTTCCCTCTTACACAAGTCAAGGAAATTGCTTCGCATACAAGTAGTGCAGTCGGCAACCAGCGCGGTCTTGACCTGCTGAAATCATATTGCCTACTTGTACCTATCATCGCTATCGATAACCGAGTTACGCCCGCAACGAAGCCACCTTGACCCCAGCCTTGAACCGCATCTTGTGTGCAGCTTGGTCGTGTATAAATTGGTTGGATAAACGTATTATACTATGAATTAGTAACTTCCTTTGGGTCAGTCCCATTTGTTCTATGGAACATTACGTCATCAGACAAAATGACATTTTTGTTTAGAACTGAATGCTGGAATTTCAACGCAAGCTTACTTTTCAGTGATTTCATAGTACCTACAAAGTAGAAATCATTCTTTCCCAAAATTGTTTCGTGTTGTTTATGATATAAGTAGGTATATTAATTCGTTTGGCACATTATCTGTCATTTTGTCAAAGGTGACGACAAGTTTTATATAACAAATATAATCCGACGTATCTACTACCTATCATCTAAGGAACAAATAAGAGAAAAATTGTGTCATTTTGACCGATAATGATAAGTTCCTTGTAACAAATGGGACCGAGTTCTACCTTTTAGGAAATGATTCAATATAGCAATCGCAAAAAAATACTTTCCCATACTAAATAGCCGATAGGCTGTTAAGGGTTGTGTTGATCTTTTTTGAGATTTTGATGTTAGTTCCATTAGTGTAAGTAGTTCTGTTTTAGCAGTAGAATCGCCCTACAAAAGGAAATTAATTGAGTCGTTCTTCTTTTCAACCGACACCATCTCGTCACACTTTTCGGATACTACTTATGTCAAAATTATTTTTTGTAATAAAGAATAATGTAAAACTTATTTTGGAAGAATTACAATTTTATTGGAGGGGACATGTCATTGTCGATAGAAAAGAAGAACGACCCAACTAATAAAGTAAAAGGATTTACTCAGGAAGATAGGCCTCTAACAACAGGAGCTCTCACAAATGTTGAATCTCGATAATATCAATGGATGCAGGCCGCTTCCAACCGGTCAATCTGGAAGTCATTGGGAAGCCTATGTTCAGCATTGGACGTCCTATGACTGAAATGATGATGATGATGAATATCAATTTTGTGTGGAAAGAGATAAAGATATGTTACGTAAAAAAGTAAAAATAAAATATATATATATTATATTATACCGTCTAAAATAGAAAAGAAACCTTTTGTTTGCTTACTGATCCGTAATTAACAAACAAAATATCGATCAAACTACACCACACTACAATATATTGAGTTTCCATTTAATTGGACGAAACTTAATAATGATAATTAAAAAATCTATTTATTTTACAGTAGAGATTTTTTATATTTATTGAAGTCATTATAATTAGGTAGATATACCTGTATTAATATTTATGATCATAAGTAAGCTGTCTTAGAAACCAGAGAAACAAATGAAAGTCCCACTAAACAACCACGGCTCAAAGTTCTGACCACGGCCAACGTTGCTTTACTCTCTCTGGATACAGAGAGTAAGGATTTACTATAGTTATCTCCAAATTAATGCTGCGAAACACGACCGACGACGATTGAACAGATTTACGATTTGTTATCTCCCAAATTAAAGGAATGTACCATCGCATTTTCCTCGTCCCAAAGGAAAGTCATTGTATATTGTGATTCCATGATTAGGGACGGTATTGAACCGGCATTTTTATTCGAAGCTTCATTAGTGCGCGTATAACGAGTACCCAATAAATAGCAGACTGGCCAAAATTAAAAAGTTCCTTGATATTTTTAATTGTTAAATTTAAACGATCTTATATATTCAGGACGCCCTTTTTATCGAGTGACCTATTTCTGTCAAAGCTAAATTAAGGAAATCATAATCAGAAGAGTCAATCTTTTGCGAAAAAACTGGCGTAAAAATTATCCTAATTTAGTAGTAAATTTTTGCAAAAGTACTATCAATAATAGACAAAATTCAATTTAATGTGTTATGTGTATTTGTAATGAATCCGATATCACTTGTCACACCGTCAGCTCTTGATGTTGATTAGGATTGAAACTAATCCTGCCTAGCCTAGACGATATAGAGCTTATAGCTAAATAAAATATTGAAAAGTAAAACTCAATGTTGTGTTTAATATTCTGCGTAGTCATAAGGGAAAGCCCGCTTTAAGCAGTAAACGTCATATGGCTAAAATGATAATGATTATGTTTGTCAAAAAATAATGAAATGAAAGTAGTTTGAACTAAAAAAACTAAACTAAAGCCTGCTAAGATAACCAAACAAACAAGAGTACTAAATCTAAATTAAGGTTTACACTTCACATATAGCAGAACAAATAAATAAATATGAACCAGAAAAAAAAATGGCCCAGGCAACACTGATTTTAGTTTCGAAGCAAAATCAACTACTACAAGGATGAAGGATGACACTAGACATTAAATTCTGCCTGGGACCAGCACAACCAGACCCGAGCAAATTTAGTTTTTTTTGTGTTTATTTTACAATATGAACCAACATCTGATTCAATTACACAGCTAGGAAAAGAAAGAAAATACGAGTCTACTGGCTCTCTGTTATTTATTATCTCCAAATATTGTTGAAAAGGCCCAGGTACTATTTGCTGACAGTTCGTAAATTGATTTCAGAAACGAAATATCATTCGATTTGCTTGGGACTCTAGTTTGTAATCGAATATAGATTATTGGCTTGTCCAAAATGTGTATATAAGCCTTAAATAGATTGAGGTCGTTTGAGAATGATATATTTATCACAAATCAAGGTAGTTAGGATATTTTTAAAAGAAATGGATACCATTATGTATGGTAAAATGGAGGTATTCTGGCTCCCGGAATAACAAAAAGAAGTGGACCGATATTTAAAAAATACCGGCCAAGTGCGAGTCGGACTCACGTCACACGTCATCACTGCATAGTAAGTTACTTTCCGTCCATCTGTCCCTATGTATGCTTAGATCTTTAAAATTACGCAACGGATTTTGATGCAGTTTTTTGTAATAGGTAGAGTGATTCAAGTTGAAGGTATAAATGTTTAATACATGCATAATATAGAAGAGAAACACTGATAAATTTAGAGGTTTCTAATATGATGTCGTAAATAAACACATTTTTTGCACAAATTAAACAACTAACCAAAAACAAAAAAGTTTACATTATGAAATCCGAATATTTTTTGGAGTGACAATCTCCCTTTTCATTAAGTGTACATTATTATTCGCAAAAATTTGGTAGGTATCTCGAAGTAAAGCTAATGCTAAATACACCCAGTGACCTGTCTGAGATATTTAGGGTAGATTCAATTATCCCGGATAATTCGGTACCGTCCGGGAACCGAACCGCTTAGCCGCCTCCCGCGCTTGCTAACCCAATAATTGCAGTGCGCGTATACACGCGCGTTGTGTTTACTTGGGACTCGTGATGCCCCGTTTGATGTCACCCTTTATTGGATATTGAGGCCCACTGTACTACAACTACCTAATTTATAAACCAGAGGTAATATTTTTTTCTATATTATTTAAGTAGGTATACCGTAGTTAATTTATCATTGTTTCGTGTATGTACCTGAATCCGAAATCCTAATAAGCAAAACCTGACCTATACCTGAGTATAATGATACTCAGTGAATTTTCGTAGGTTTTGTAACGGCAAAAGTC
The DNA here is from genome assembly GCA_963576865.1 of Anania hortulata. Taxonomy (NCBI): domain Eukaryota; kingdom Metazoa; phylum Arthropoda; class Insecta; order Lepidoptera; family Crambidae; genus Anania; species Anania hortulata. The sequence continues at coordinate 12,896,593 of OY756400.1, forward strand.
ACATATTGCTGTTTAAATCAACTACTTTTTCTATGGCATATAACAACAATATTTCAAAAGAAATTAATTAAGCATTTGAGGAGGAGAATATTACTTTTTCAGCACAAACCAATGAAAATCCACCGTGTATCTACATCACAAACCTTGCTCTGTTCCTAAAATAAGTTGAAGCACTTGTTATAGAAATAAAAAACAACGACCGTACAACACCACCTTACCAGGAATCGAACCTGGGACCTTAGAGATGGCGGCGCCACGATCTCGGCAAGAGGTCATCATTAAATTATTTATTCGCTTACAACATGGTAGCAAAAGTTGATAAAATTACATAATGTGCTCATATTTTGCTACTTATTGAATAATTGCAAAATTTATGTCATAGAAGAAGTGTGAATTGATTGTAAAAAAAATCTGTATATCGTAGAAACTACTCTAACTAACATCTAGTAGAGCATTCGAATTTCAATTCACATACGAAATAACAAGAATCGTATACGTACTTCTAGGAAAATGTAAATTCGATCCAAAAATACAACTCCAGTCGTCTCTAGTTACAAGCTCATGCCGTAAATACTCGTAACCTACCCACCCACCTACGACCTGCAACACCTACTCAATCAAAAAATAGGACACTGAAGTAGAATCAAACAAAGTTTATTTTGATTTACTAGGAGTTCAGCGATGGCTCACCTAAACAGTAGTAGTAGTGATCCGATGCAATATCTATATTCCGTTTAAGAGTAGGACCGCTTGCACCCAACACTCGGCTTCCTGCTACCAAGTCTGATGCGTCTTCCAGTTCGTGTCGTGGTCACCACTAAAAAAACATTTCACGGGGATGAACGGTTGTCATAAAGTTAATTTTTTTTGTTTGGCCACCTACGCCTTTTTTTGTTTCCCGACGTACGCGCCAAAGCTTCATTGTAATCGGACGAACGAGTTAGTTACGGTGTATAGAAAACTAAAGAACGAAGAAACAGATATGTATTTATTTTTAATACATTAAACTCCTGTTATTCATATGTGCCGTGTGGGGACGGCCGTAAATATTACAATTCCCCACCGCCAACAGGAGGCGTGCCGTAAGAGGCGACTAATTCCTATAGCACGAGACGGGCAGCAGCGTCTGCGTGCGAAATGTAAAAAAAACTGCGCTCGCCAACCCGCCTGCCAAGCGTGACGAGTATCGGCAATCTCCCCGAAGAAAGTCATTGGGGGAGGCCTGTGTTCAACAGTAGACGTCCTATGGCTAAAATGATGAATGATGATTTATACAAGTTTTACAAGTCTTTTAAAACTGTAACCGCCAAACACACCACAAGAACACGAAAACTACTTCAAATTTTAGAAACAGGTTTGCTGTGCACAAATAATTTGTTAGTAGATACATAGATATACACTTTGTTGCATAAAGTAATTAGAAGTTATTAAATACAAGACACTATCATAATTTCAGACAGCATTTTGTGTGAGGAAATTATATTTAAGTGGTATGTGAGAGCAAAGAGTGCGTGACACAATTAGAATAACATAAATGTACAAACATTTGTACAAATAGTTACACAAAATAAACGTACTTATACATATTAATAACAATGTACAACAATAATAGTTTTGTAAATAATATAATCCTTTTGTAATACGTATTTTTATAAAACCTATGTACTCGTATGTGATGTTGTCCAATATTTATTATTATTATCATTATACGCAACAGCTCTCACAATACTGATTGGTTCATTTTGCGTTAGGTTACAACAATGTTCACTTTATTGGATAGCTGATCTATTGTGAAAATTATTAACGTATTTTGAATTGAATTACAAACCTAAAATCAGACTGCAAAAGGGTAAATGTGTCACATTTATTTGACACCAATATCAAATCATATCACTAAGTGAAAAGGGGATCCCGATAACCTACGCCCTTGTCTGGAAAGTGCCAAAGTTATAGGTGTGATTAAACTCATTCTCCTTTCGTGAAATGAAAATACTTAGAAGTTGCCCTCTCAAACAGATACAATGCGAAGTCGGGAATCAAACGAATTATTTTCCCCTTAATTAATTAGAAATGCTAATCCTTGTTAACAAGTCGTACAGCCAAATGCCAGATTATCTCTAACAAAATAAAACCCCTGCAATAAAAGAAACCAGAAAGCCGGAGCAAAGCGGGAGCTCCAGTGTGTAATAAAAATAAAACATTTTACGATAGATTGCACTAGCAAAGTATGCTGGTATCACTTGAATCTGGTATTTGCTTGACGCTTACAAGCTTTCGTGAACGCTAGTAGGCATTTGAACATATAAAAAATAAAAAATAAATATAATTTTATTACTGGATCTGTAAAGATTTTTCTATTAAACATATTTATTGCATTTTTTTTTTACTTTGTTGGAAAGTAAAAAATACGTCAGTAAAAAAAAACATAAAACAAAAACCCAGTAATATCGACAATTAATTTTAACTATTAGCGAGCACTACTATGTTATGCTCGTGGCGTGGAGTAATCATAATTTATCACTGAGCAATGAATCCTGTACCTGAACTTCCGACTTGAAGATTTACTATAGTAGAATCATCTATTAATTTAAGAGATAACTGAAACCTAAATTTACCAGTGGAATTTTTGCAGTTTTCTTTTTATAGGAAATCAGTAATTTATTGTGATAATTGTTGTACTTACTTAATAAAAATCTCATTCATTAATTTTAAGCCGTCTACATTATTACTTTGAAAATTAATGATACTTCTTAACAGTTTAACTTTGTTAAAACCGGGTAATAATTGTAAAAAATCGAAGCTAAAAGACTGTTACCAGATTAGGTTTGAGTTTTATTTATATTAAGTATTCTACATTATTTTATTTCCTACACAGTTTATACTATAAAGTTTAAAAAAATGTGATCTGTATATATAATTTTTTTCATACCAAGTCATCATAATTAATTTGATTACTCTTTCTAAAATCTAGAATAATAATTTTAGACTATAATTTATTTATTTAATTAATTAATTAATAATTAGTCGGTCGCAACGTATTCGTGATGCTCAAGCTCAAAAGCTTTTTGCACCTAAACAATGTAGAACTAAAGTCAAAGTCAAAAGTCAAAAATCATTTATTCAATTCAGGACAAAATTGCCACTTATGAATTTTTTCGGGCCGCTCACACGCAGTTCAAGGACAAAGTAGAGTTGCATCTTACAGATTTATATAAAAAAAGATCAATAAGCATTAAAACTTACTTATTACTTTTGAAATAAATAAATGTTAATGTAGTTATGGTTTTCGCACGTAAAAACCAATATTAGTTTGCGATTAACGTAGCTGGTTACAAAGTTTTTAATAATACTATGTTTTAATTTTTAGTTTAAGCAATATTTTATCATTGTATTGTTGTTCCGAATAAAATAAAATAAAAATATTTTTCGGTATTAGCGAGCTGTGCACATCACTAGACTGCGCAGTCCTGTACCTGGCCTCTGTAAACTGAGACCCGGCTCGAACAACATTCTTCGTTTTGTTAAAATATCTAGAGGGCTCTTAGCGGCCTCAGTTTCGAATAACAAGTGCCTTTCCACGTAATTGTTCATCTGAAAATAGATATTTCCTGAATCCACGACGTTTCTAGGTTTGTTCGTGCATTTTATGGTTGTGTAATGTCGTTTGGTTGGTTATACCTACAATTGATGATTTTTAGCCAGTTCTATTTAGGTAAAATATATGATTATTATAGAATGATCCACTAGCTTAAATAACTTTTAGCCTATCTGAATAGGTGCTACTTAACTGAGAGAGATGTTGATGTTTAAGGTTTAAAATATCTGTTCAGACTTTCGTCATAGAATTTGATTTTGCAGTCGCAAGTCAATTTTTTTTTCAAAGAGTAATCGTTATTTAGTATTTGCAATTCATCTTTTTATTTAGTCTAGTTGTGTCCAGTGTCTCAGCGATGGGCTTTATAACCCGTTTGGTGTAGTGGTGCTAGTGGCAGTGCAATTCGTCTTGTACCTACGTTTAGAGTCCCGGATTCGACAGCCAGTTTGAGTCAATTCAGAAATCATACTTTTCTAAATTTGCTCGTTTCTGAGCGCGCTGGGTGATACCGCTGGTAAATTTCATCGTCTGGTACTACCACGTAACACAAGGATGTCTTTGCTTTGAAAACATGACAATAGGTATGTTGTCTGGCGCATAAAAAGTATGCTTATAAACGTCTCACTACAGAGCACAGGCCTTACCTCAACTATGAGGTGGTTTGGGCCATACTCCACCAAGTGAGCCCAGTGCGGATTGGTGGAGGGGTGTTGTAAGGCCCCTATGCTCGCATTGCACAGCCCGCCAGCCTTGGGGTGATCCTGTGTGTACTGGATCACCTTATTCCATATGCCTGAGGCCCGGCATAGCCGTACGTGGGTGATGCATGGAAGTCATACATTGGGTCCCCATGCATCATCAACATACGTTGAGGTGTACCCCGCTGGTTTTTTTAGTATGGTATGCTTGCCGAGAGACAGCGACTAGCGTTGCCTCCCGGCAAGAGAGTCCGTACATAACCTCCCGCTTGCCCTGACGCGGTTGGTATGCTAACGAATTTTCTCCTGCGTAAAAAAAAAAAAAGGTGTGTTGTAAGGCCAGTGACTTAACCTTACTGTCAGATGTTGTTAAGCCGTCCTAAGGCCACTGATTAGGCTTCACGACTAGTACCAAGCGATATTAGCCGGGACCAACTTTTAACGTGCCGTTCCGAAGCACAGATATGCTTGTGATAAATGACACTGAATATGTATGGAATGATCACCCAAATCAATCACCACCACGGCGTAAGTGGCTTAACCTGCCGCCACTGAGCTACAAATACCTCATATTTATCAATATTTATTTATATTTTCAACCCACTTTGAGGTAGGGGTCTGCGAAAGGCTCGCTCTGTCCACTTAGTTAGGTCTTTACTCTAAGTGGACAGAGCGAGCCTTTCGCAGACCTAGACCCTACCTCAAAGTGGGTTGAAAATATAAATAAATATTGATCATAGAAAGATCTGAGCTACCAACCATCAAGCTTATATACATATAACGGCAGCTTTATTATTAGAATTATACAAATATTCCTTACGGCATGCAAGTAGCAAGTACCTTAGTACTCATACTTATGTTAATTAACGTGAGAAATCAGTGTTGAATTTATAAACAATGAATAAATAAAGAACCTATTGACTTGTATAGTGAAGTATGCTGGTATCAATTTCATGTTGTTGATGGCTCTTGAATTTAATTTGATTGCGAGAACCAATGAATATAGATGAAGATTATTAAATATGGTTTAATTAATTGGTTGGCTTGCATAATCAATTTGTAAATAGGGTACATCTTATTATTCGTTCATGATGGAAGAAATTTTTTAACAATTATTTAGAGGGCATTTAACATTATGGTCTTCAAAATTTGTATAGAATCCATATCATGGTGGTCTGTGCTTTGGACATAACCAGCGGTCGCGAGTTCGAATTTTGAAAAGGGCAAATTTTTGTGTGATTAACACGAGAATCTGTACCTCAGTTATAAATATCTTAAGAATGTATGTAGGTTTAACTATGTGGTATCGAGTAGTAAATAGTATTTAAGCTTTGCTCAGTTTGTGATTGTTTTGGATCGATGAAAAAAAAATCTTAAAATGATTATGTAGGTACCCAAAAAGACATAAAGAGCTAATCTCACTAAATAAGATGCCAAGGATAGAGCGAAGTAGAGAAAAAGCAAGGAAGCGGACGCTGTCACAAAACCCAGTGTGTTAACACTTAATCTAAACAAAGTGTAGGTAGCGTGTGTAGAAAATGTGCATCACTTATGTGTATAAGTTATTCATAACTTAGTTACTCGCTCGAGTGATTTTACCCAACCTCGTTAGGGAGTGGAGGTAGCACAATTTTTGTTTCGTTTTGTCCTAGTTTACGAGTATACAGCTTCCCATTTGTTTTGACCTGGTTTTTTATTTCTTGTACGTGCATTATTTAAATTGTTTCATATAATTTGTTTGAGAAAATAAACCCTTGTGTTGATTTGTAGTTTTTTTTAATACTGAGTTTTACCGCTCTGGGCCAGTCTTCAGTCAATAGACAGTTGAAACTAGAAAATTTATAAAATCAGGGTAAATATTTCGTGTTGTGTTTAGAATAGAATAGAATAGAATAGAATAGAATAGAAATTTTTGAATAGAAATAAATATAGAATAGAAATGTTTAAGGTTATTTGTTTATATTACAGGTTTTTTAGAAACACTTTAGTTTTTACATATACTGTGTCTAGAAAATGTAAAAAAATTAAAACTCTCCAAAGTAGATAGTAGCTTTACTCTATTAAAAAAAAAAGCTTACTGATAGTTGCCCGAAGCACTGAATGTAGCGTGTCATTCCTGTTCTGTGACATATCTGGAGAAGGTTCTCAGTTATCAAACGGGCACAAACAGCTGTAATAAATGATAAATATATTTTTTTCCCAACAATTACAGAGCTATTTCGACTAAATAATGGATCATCATAATCATCATCATCAGCTTTTGGAAGCCCATTTCTGGATATAGGCCACCCCTATCGAACGAGAATCCAGTGGCTGCCTGCAACCTTGACTAGGTCATCAGTCCGCCAGGTGGGAGGCCTGTCTACGCTGCGTCTTCCAGTTCGTGGTCGCCACTGGACAACCTTTCTTCCCCAACGGTTGGTAGTTCTGCGAGCGATGTGGTCTGCCCATTGCCACTTTAGCTTTGCAATTTAAAAAGCTAGTTGGTGACTTTGGTTCATCTACGAATCTCGTCATTTCAAATCTTATCACGTAGAGAAAAGCTAAGCATAGCTCTTTCCATTGCACTTTGGGTGAATTTGAGCTTGTTTAATAGGCCTACAGTCAAAGACCACGTCTCAGATAATGGATAGAATCAAATACATTTAACGACTTACGGTATAGAGGTACATGCTTGTGGTCATCACACAAACACTCTGAGATTCGATTTCATGATCACCTGGCTTTGTAATCCGGAGTTCGAACTGTTAATGTTGGTAGTACAATTTGAGATTCATTTTGTTGTACTTGTGGTCAAATTGAATGATGTCTGTACTTTTTGTAGGGTTGTTTCTAACTTCATCATGTGTCAATTCATAAACGTCAGTTTTACTTAATAACGACACGAACCACTAAACGAAAAAGGAAATCTTTGAACAGCATTTTTATTATAATTAACCACGCTCAAATTTTAGGTTGATCCATTGAAACTGTGAAGGCTGATGTGTATTGTAAGCCATACCAGTTTTCCAATGAGACGACCCAATTGTAAACTTCGAAACAAACGACACCAATCGCACTAGCAGATACATTACAAAGGCGAGATTATAAGACGCAGCTGACGCAACCAGAATTTTTTAAGCTTCCATTTTGTTTTGGATTGGCTAACAACACTACACCACTAGATGTCACAGGTGCACAGTTTTTATATTTCTGGTAAACTGATGTTTTGAAATTTAACCTATTATTTTTACAACAATTACATATACTCGGTTAGGAAAATAAATACATTTGTCCCTATTGACAATATAATTTTATTGTGTGCTGAGGGGATAGACAGTTTGCAAAGGAACTTAATTATTTTGATGTTGGAGTCGCAATTGGAAACGTTTACGTGTGCATTCTTGGTACGCTTGTAGCTTGAGCTTTTAGCATTAGAACAAGCGGCACTAATTTGTTATATATTACTAGATGAAGCTACTATGAATAATTGTTAAATGTAATCAAGCATAAGAATTTCTGACTTTGTTCACTAACAAGCGTTTCACCTTCAAAGTGCCAATACCTATGCGTATTTCCAATAATTCGCCCTTGTTGTAAGGACACATGCTATAAATAGAAAGCTGGGAGAGCGGTATATGACCTTAATTGCACAAATGGGTCATACGATACCGCGCAACATAATGTCTTTTGAGTAGATGGTATTGCATTTAGCGTATTGTTTATTAGTAAAATTATTAGGACCATCAATTGAGCTGTTTTTGAGCACCAATTCTAAAAGCCTGTTTATTGTTGTACCAAGGCAGTAGCTGAGCGGTTTCTTGGAACTCGTAAAAAAATTGGATTAGACCTTTCGTTGAAGGACTCTGACAGATATATAACTCGGAGTCAGTATTTAAGTACATAATAGGTATTAGATATTTCAAGTTTTTCAAGACTCATCTGAGCAACTTTCTTGGTTACCTTCTCTTATTTTAAATTTTAGAAAGTTTTATATTTGCTATGGATTTGTTCTTTTTGAAGTATTTAGGTATATGTGATTGTCAAGTTTAGTTGCATTTATTTTTGTTTTAGTCGATCACTGTGTCTTTATATGGAGAAGCTCAATGTCCAGCTGTGAACTTCTTTTTTCGGTGTTTAATTGAAAGTAAAAACATAATAGTATTGTTTGTAAAATCAAATAGTATCTATATTTGACAGAGAAAAAAAAACAAATGCATTAATCCTGCATTGCAAGCTAGACTTAAAAAAAGCATCAAACTTTTAAACACTATAATCCAAAATCAATATCAAACGTGAAGCACTTCGGAATATCTATTATCCCATATCTAATGACCCGTAAGCTCTAATTTCGTTCGCAATAACGTCGAGTATTGCCAAACATTAATCGATCACTCTTAATTATTTATTTAATTCCGAAAACAAACAAAATGCGAACTCATCAGAGTCCTCAGATTGTTTTGAAGTTTTAGTCGTTGTATTAAGCTAATTACGGAGTATGACGGAACGAGTCAACGACTAAATTCAATTATGAAATTTTTTAACTTTTAATTGCTGCTTTATAAAGGGTTAGTGTGCAACGGACATTGAAATTACTGTTTTATACTTAATAAAAATATTACTCTGCATAAAATGCTAAAACACTTTACCTTGCTACGTTAAAAGTTTTTTATGGTTAATATCGCTTGATTCTAGTTAGAGGTCTTCTGCGGCTTGCTTACACCTGACCGTAAGGTTTAATCACTGGCCTGTCTATAACCCCTGCAACAACACTAGGCCTGCTTGGTTGAGTATGACCCAAAAGACTGTGACATAGTGCCCAGAAGGCTGACCGTATTTTCTGAACTGAACTGATGCTACTCCTATCTTTATATATGGTTAGATCTTAAGTGTAATTTTAGGTATCTTTTTACTGTATAATATATTATTATTTACCTATGGTGACGACTGTCTAGTGTAGTGGTTTGCGTTCCGGACTACAAAGACACCGGCTGCGTGTTTGAATCCCGCAAGGGGCAAATGTTTATATGATAAACACGAGCATTTGAACCTTAGTCATGGATGTTTATAATAGGATTGAAGTATGTTTATCCGTTAACTAGTCGCCATAGTACAAGCTTCCTTAGTTTGGAGTTATGTATTTGGTGAGATTGTAAAAACAATTAATTTATTATATTTTATTGATATTTTGGTCACAATTTTGTATTAAAAAAACAAATTTTTATTGCACCTATAGGTTACATAGTAAAACTTGTTAATGACCTGTCTAGGCCCACTTTAGGACTATTCCCACCGCTGCAACTCCTGTAACCAGGATCTACAGCATGACTGCAAATAAAACCCAACTTGAAAAGGTTTGCGAGACTCTAGGGAAAGCTAAATTGTCTTCGGACCTGCAATAAAATTTCGTTTAATAATCTAAATAATTAATCAGCAAGTAAATAGGCGGAGTCCGAAATTTAGTATGGACTTACCTCCAGTGCACAGAAGGAGAGGGTTAACAAATAACGGTAGGCTAGTATTCATCTCGCAGAAAAAGATATAGTACACATTACACATATACAGGGTTATTTTAAAAACATCAAGAAACCCGTAGGGGCTGATTCTTAAATACAACAATTTTTTCTATGGAACCGACATCGAAATCGCAAAAAAAAACCACTTTCTACTACTAAGCCGCCGACCAGCGGACATCAGTTCGTAAGAAGGAGTATTTTTTTTTTAGATTACTATGTTGGTCCCATAGAAAAAGTCGTTGTATTTGAGTACCAGAATCAGCCTCTAGGAGGTTGTTGATGTTTAAAAAATAACCCTGTATAAGAGTAATCTGTTACTACTTGACAGTAATCATCATCATCATCGGCCTCTACTAGACATACAACCTCCCGATAAAACATCAGAGCGAGTGTCTAGCAACTGACATATATTATACAGGGTTACATAGCAAAGGGGTGCCAAATCTTTAGGAGTGACTCCAGAATCAGTAAATTAATCGAACTATGCAAAGAACAATTACCCAATCGCTTATCGCTGTATTATATTTCCCAATCGCCGAAAAAGGTGAAAGTTTTCCCTTGTTGTTACCTACAAAGCCAAGCGGTTTCTGGTTCGAACCTCGCAAGGGACAAATATTTGTGCGTCATGTATTTTGTTAATGTATTCTTGTATCCGTTAATAGTCACTATAGTACAAACTTAGTTAGAGGCTAGATAAATAATTGTGATTGTCAGAAAAATGAATTTATTGAATGCCAGTCTTTTTTTATTTATTTTAATTTATTTCTGACTCTCTTAGTTTTATTTGTATTACATCTGTTCTACAGCAAAATAAATGGATCTTAAACTGTATCGAGGTTTTACCGAATCAAACGATACGCAAATATTTCCCAACAGACATTGGTCATAAATTCAGTACGTGCGAATCGGAATCGCGAGTTCCGATCCATGAATAAAATATCTACTTAACTCACGCATTTTTCAACCGAAAAGCTGTAGAATCTTTATCTTTATCGGTCGACGATTTATAATAAGTGTGGGTTGTAGGGTTGTCGTAGTAACTAGAATCATTTTTTAAATTTGGTCTTCCACTATTACTTCTTTTGATGATCACATCATATCGTCTGCCGCATAGCGCCTTGTCCGTTCTTTATAGGCGGGGTAATTAGAATATAATGGAAAGGCATATTTTAAGGGTTTATTTTAATAGTTGACCTAATTGCAAATTTTTACACAAAGGGCTAGCTTCCTGGATCAAAAAAAGATTATTCTATTTAGTCCGTCAGTTAGATTATTAAAAAATATTGGACCCATATTTTGTCTTTTGTCAATCAAACAAAACACGACGAAGATAAAGCAATCAAAGCATCACAGTGAGCACGGCGTCGGCGCAAGGCGTGACGTTTCGCGGAACTTTAACGGGCTATATCTTTATCATTTTTTGTTCGATTGAGAAAAGAAAAAATACGTGTCCAATATTTTCTGTTTATCCAACTGACGGACTAATTAGATTTTTTTAGTCAACTAGCCTATTAGCCGCAAACAAATTTTGTGGCCAACGCGTATTGGGGGTCATAACTTCGGTATCACTCTGTGCTGTGCGTATGTCGACACGCGCTTAACTGTTTTTAAAAAATTATTCTCCTTCTCACTCTCTACGATGAAAAACCGCCAACCTGCATATAGTCTACGCCAGTCAGCCAGTTTTGTGTAATAAATAAATAAACATAGAACAATATGTATGTGAATACATTGCTTCAGAGCAATGTATTCACATAATAATAGGATCAGTCCTATGAGAAGTAGCTTAAGCACTTGTGTTACAGAAATCAGAAACAACGACGGTACTTCAACACTCAGACCCGAGACAATATGCAAAAGTTATTTTTCTACATTGACCGACCGGGAATCTAATCCGGGACCTCAGAGATAGCGACACCAAGTCCGGTATGCTCGCCAGTCGGCTACGGAAGTGTTGTGGAACCGTCGTTGTTTCTGATTTCTGTAACACAAGTGCTTTGGCTACTCTCCATAGGATCAGAGCAATGTATGTGATGTTGTCCAATATTTATTTATTATTTACCTACTAATATATATACTGATATAGATAGATAGAGCTATCATCGTGCTGGCATCGCATTAAAATCAGTTTGGTGCTTGTTTGTATCAATCGAAATTTATCTATCTATACTGAGAAGAACAACGCGCGTACATACTTATATTTCAGTGTCGCTCAACATAAATGTGTACCTACAGTAACACTAGCCTGCCCAACTATTAAAGTTTAACTTGCAAATATCTTAACACAATAAAGAGAAATAGTTTTTATACGCTAACACATAGTTCAATTATTTCTGAGCGAGCGTTTTTGTTTTGCTACACTGTGTGACCCGCGTAGCATTTTGCGAGATCCCGTAGTCGTAAAGTCTACGAATAGTTGCTACGAGTTACGGACGCCGTAGCTGCTTTGTAGTCTACGAACTATGCTAAGATGAATATAATTCGTTTAGAAAAAAAGTTTATTGGCAGTTTCAATAGAATTTTGTGTTCCATTTATAGTTTTTTGTACATTGGAAGTGAATCGCTGTCCTATTTAGCGTTAAAAAAATATTTCCAGTCAGCCAGTCATTTAGTTTATTCAGTAAATCAGTATTTTGTTATCTGTTTGTATTTTTGTTTTGATATAAATATAGTTGTTCTGTATGTCTGTATAAATATAGGTGTTTGATATAAATCTGTTTGTATTTTCGTATTGAAAAATATAGATTCATCTTTTTTTTTTAAGACCCTAATAAAAGCATTAACCATACTTTGCAAGATTAAATCAAATTGTAAAATCAATAACAGAGAGCAAAAAAAAAACTTTTTTTTTTAAAATTTTATTTTAATTAATTTTAATCTTCGTATTTTAACAAAAATATTTTACATTAAAAAAAAGTACGCTTTTACTTAGTTTTTTCGTTTTGCGGTAATTCATTAGAAATCATAGGCGTACGCCGACGCCGAGCTAACAAGGACCTTATGTAGAGCACAAATTAAGGTGCAATTAATTCACTAATCGTTAATTATTCGCGAGTTACATTTTAAAAAGCAGATAGCAATAATCAAAAATAAAATAAAAAACTTTACTTAGAACGATTATGTTACTGCTTCTGAAAATTTGGCACAATTTTGCAGTGCAACCCTGTATATTATAATCCAGTCGGCACACCTGACTAATAAATAAGGCACAACTATCATAAAATGGTACGATTCACGCGCCGTGCACTACGATTCGCGAACCCAATTCGGAAATAGGGCTCATTCAATTTATCACCAGCTTAGTTTATTTTGTTTTTAGTTTTTTTTTTTTATCCAATATGTTAGTTTCAACCACAAACGACGAAATCTAAATTCTAATACAATATGCTATAATGATAAGCTTTTTAAAAAAAATTCTGATGGCGATAAAATCTTATTCATTCATTCATTCAAAGACCCTAAAAATATTGAAGACAGAACAGCTAAAATAGGAGACCTTTTGTATTACACATCTTATATTGACTATTGATCAAATATTGATTTATGTTAATAGACTTATGTTTCCTTTTTATTGTAAAAACATTAATACAAAGCAATAATCACGGATACATTAACAAACCTTAATGAGCGTCACTAACAAAACAATTTAATCTGTTTATGTGAATGTCTTATTCATTTTACCGTAAGTCCATTTTAAAGCCATTATCGAATATTTTAAGTCAGCCGGGACTCCATGTAAGCCCAAAAGAGTCCTTTACCCGTCCTCCCACTTCGGGGGAGACGCGGGATTAGCAATGACGATTTTGCCAGGTAATTCAAAGCTCCTTTTTGCTACCTACCATTAATTCGATTATTACGCATTATTATGGCATAAAAATTTAATGAAATTATAATAGTAGCCAAAAAGCGAGCATGCTGGACTTAGCGTCGCCATCTCCGCGTCCCGGGTTCGATTCCCGGTCGGGTCAATATATAAAACAAACTTTTCTATATTGACTCTAACAAAATAATCTGCTACTTCAGGCGCAAATGTCTTTTTGTATTTGTTTGTATGTATCAGATACACTTTCAGCAACGATTTAAAAAAGAGCTCATTAGTTGTGTTGGTTTTACTTTTTCTTTTTGTGTTTTTTTTAGGTTACAAATATTGACAAACAATAGCCAATTTAATAATTAATACTCATGAATTAAATTTCGTTTATGTACAGTGAATTAAAATACGTTGTTTTAAGTACTTACCAATTTCTCACATTTTTCTCACGATATATTATCTGTAACAAAAGCAAAACAAGGATATTACAAAACCGAATCATTTAGTCACCCAATCACAAAGTCCGTACGATTTATTTTTCCAACACGATTGACCTTGCGAAAGAATTTCATATTTTTGTCCCGATTCCTTCCAGAAGTTCCAATGGAATTTATTGCAAAACTCCTCTAATTAAACTTTGGGAACCGGGAATTTTACGAGTCAATCACGGCATTCACGATCGTTTCTAAGGAACACTCCTCCGGTGTCCATTGAGTGAGTATTCGAAACCCACGTCAGCCCATTGTCGGGGGTTGTTAGCTGAAGTTAGATACCCTCCGTCAAACCCCAATCGATCTTTTACCTACTTTTTGCTTTTCTGCCTTCTTTTTCACATTTGTTTTGATTATCGTAACAAAATTCTATTCCTCGGTGGAATAAACATAAGTAAGTATTAGTATTTAATTAATATTTTTAAGAAGACCTAAAAATTACCGTACTGACATTAGGAAGGTGGCAGTGGCTGGATGAAAAAAGCGAAATCGTGCTCTGTCGAAATCTCGTGCGCCGTGCTCTTTGAAGGAGGCTTATGTCCAGCAGTGGACTGCAATAGGCTGACATGAATGATAAAAAAACAATAATCATAGTTTCTTTTGACCAGAAAAAGTAAAGTATTTGAAAATTACTTTAGTTTTGCTTTACGTTGTTGATTTTTTATCTAAAAGCAAGGTCCAGTGTGCCCCGCCTTTAAAAAAAGCAAAAGCAAGCAAGCAGCACAAAGTACGATAAGAAAGAAAAGTACTTTAACCACTTTGGTCTGTGGGGATTCAGTCATAGGTTTTTAACACAGGTTTTGTACTAATGATAAATATTAGAAAATCCTTCCTTGGAAACTAAGCATAGATTTTTATACTCGCAAAAGTATAATAATGCAACAAATATTGGTTAATTGTTCGATATTTATTAAATCCTGATTACTCCAACCATTGAGTGGCTTCGAGTGTTGGTACAACCCCAACCTACCCACGTCAGTCAAGCTATTGTCGGGAGTTAAACAGAAATTCAATAACCCGACTCACATTGATCTTTTGCCCACTTTTTGTTGCCGAGTTATAAATTCGGTGTTTGTTTAGGAAAATCGACTTTGCCCCATTAGGCGCAACGCAGACATGCCATCATTTTGTTAATGATATGTTTTTTTTACAGTAATTTGTTTTCCAATGAAATCCGTGTATGATTTTCACATGACGTGACTAAGTGCTACATTACTTAATTGGCGTGTTGACGATTAACCGTTGTAATTAATGTGCCACGACAAAAAAAAAACACAACAGTTAATTTATAAAGTAACAAACATGTTACTCTGAACTAATTTTACAAATTTTTGTTATATTAACTAAGAATTAAGCGGTTAATTCAACAGACAATTGTTCAAATTAGTTTTTTATTGTTCGTTGTATTTACTTAATATTTTAATGTTAGTATAAGTACGTAGTAGTACATAGTACGGATACAGTAGAAATTGTATCCGTTTACCTTTTTTTTCTCTTTTTGGTAACCGTTCCTCTGTTTATGTTTGTTTTTATTAATGCAATATCTTATTTAGTGCAATAAAGTGTTTATATCATCTACATTTCCAAACGATATCGCAACGTCAAAGAAATGCAACCAAAATAGTTACCAGAGATGTCGCCATCTCTTACAACTGTATCTGGTTGCATTTTTCCAAATTGGTTGCGTCGTCGCATCGCCACACGCGACGTGTATGTATTACCTGTTGGCACGTATTTCCTAGTACGTTTCTCTTCTCCGGCATACCCGTAACTAAAATCTGATCGGATTATAAACGCTTGGTCGTATTTAAGCCGATTTTCTTGTCGTAGGTATTGCGTTTGCAGCAATTTTGTTGGTCCAATTTTATCGATCGTCTGTGACCTAACAGATATTAATGAATGTGCAACCTCGAATACAAAGTTTTCTGAAAACGAATTTTATAGCCAGGAGTCGTTTACGTTCATGTTATTTAATTACGTAATATTTAACAAGGGCGTTTAAACATTGAGCTGTTTTATTAAATTTATGAATTTTTCAACAGTAATTAAAAGTTCAATATTTATCTTTCAGAAGATTTTATTAAATGAGCAAATACGATTGAATAGTAGATATAAAAAACATAGAGATAATTAAAAAAAATATTTCGAACATAACTTAAAAGAATAGAAACGTTTATTTGACACTCACAAAAAAAAAACACAAGAACAAAACTGTAAACGGCATCTGGTGTGTCAAAACCTCAGCATTGACAACTCTTATTTTCCGCTCAGCATTTACTAAAACTCTTATTGATTTTGCTACGAGGCATTTTTTTAGTAATCATCATCATCGTTCCAGCCATAGGACGCCCACTGCTGAACATAGGTCTCCTTTGACTTTCAGATTATTAATTATAATACGAGTAGGCTAGTTTCCTGGGTCAAAAATAATTTATTCTATTTAGTCCGTCAGTTAGATATTGGACCCATATTTTGTCTTTTGTTAATCAAACAAAAAATTACGAAGATAAAGCGCATCAAAGTGAGCACACGACGTCACGCCTTGCTAACGTGTCGCAAGGCAGTGTCGCAAGGCGTGACGTTACGCGGAACTTTAACGGGCTATATCTACATCATTTTTTGTTTGGTTGAGAAGAGAAAAAATACTTGTCCATTATTTTCTGTTAATCCAACTCACGGACTAATTAGATTTTTTTAGAAAACTAGCCTATTATTAGCAATATTTAGGAATATTTGTTTCGTATATTAATATTATACTTCGCATATAAACTTACTAGTTTGAAGTCTCAAAGCCGTTTATCAAATTAAACGAATGTTGTTAGTAGAAATAACTATTCAACATCAGTCGGTCCGACCGACGTACTACGCTTCAAGTTTATAACTAGCCTCTAGGGGACATAATAGTTTCTGCTCTGAAACTTTGTCAAAACTATTTCATTTGGTTCTCCTCATAACTCGACTCGAATTCGACCGATAGAGCGCTTTGTTGAGTCTAATATTATATTATACCTATACTGTTAGTAAATCTGCGTTCAGATACGTTCACGGAATTCTCATATACAATAATTACATAACACTTACGTGGATAGCACTAATGCTATTTATTTAAATTTACTTTTTATATATAAAGATATTTCATCGTTAGAGTTCTTCTTAAATTTAAACTATTATTTTGTTCTAATTAAATTAAGAATAAGACTAAATTATTTAAAAAAAAAAACGTACAATATAGTCGTTTACATTCTTAGTATTATTATAAATCTAAAGATTGTCTGGTAGTAGGAGTAAATCTCGGGTATTACTTAACCGATTTAAATAAATTACTTGACTTATGTTTGACTAAATCTTCCAAATTTGATTGATATAGGCTATTTTCTATCCCGAATAAAATGCGCATTTTCCGATGGATACGAGATAGACTAATTAACTTATATGTTGCTATTTAGTTGTAAAAACGGGTTTTTTGTCAAACCTAATATTAAGCGGGCAACGCCGCGGGCAAAAGCAATTACTTTACTAAAATTTTAAAACATTATGTCGCATACTATTTTATACATTATATTAAATTTTACATATACACACGCTGAACAGGTGGCATATTAGGAGCGAAATAGAAGAATAAAATAGAATAGATAAACATTTATTCAGAACCATGTATACAATATAATAATAATTAATAACCGATATTCGGTTGAATACTGAATTTATTACAAAGAGTATTACTCTATATTACGATGTACTAATTGGGTACATAAAATATAAGGTAAAGCATAAATACATACTTTAACGCACACACAAACATACAACAAAACACGTATGCGAACTTTACATATTCTCAGTCTCATAGTATAAACACTTTTTTACTGTTGCTTAATAGTTTTTCTACATAATTATTGATTATATTTAAGTTAAGTTCTAATTAAGTCTGTTTGTAAAACTTGGGTAGGAGCTAGGTATCTAACATAAGTATTATTATGACTTACTGGGGCCTTCTCTGCACACGATGCTATTAACTTAGAATATATATTTTTTGTATTATTATTTTAATGTTACAAGTTGACACTTAAAAAATTGCGTCATTCGTTCGGTGCACATGCAACAAAATGCATTTAAGAAACAAGATGTAAAAATACAATTGATTTTACAATTAAATATAGTAATAATAAATGTGTAAACGGCTAGGTAATGATTCTTCTATCATGTTATAAATTCCTAAGTCGTTTTTGTTACCTAGACTTTAATATTTAGAGCATCAGTTTTTTTTTTTCGTGTTTCTAGTTCTATGGTAAAGTACCGTGCATAATAAAAAACCGGTATGTAGTGGTAAAACTGGTCACTCCGTTAAGCATTCATTTAATAAACATTTACTATCATGATTATACTATCATGCTCACCTCTAATTACAAACAAAATCTTGAAAATCTCTAAAATAACACTTTTTTGTGGTTATGGGATACGCAGATAATTAAGAGCTAACTTTTCTTTTTAACCATACACCAGGCGTGAGTAAGCAGCTCCTGAATTTAGGAGCATAATGAGTTTCCTCTGGAAGGTTCCGATTTATTGCTAACCAGGGCGAGTGCGGCCACCTGGGATTTTATGAGCCATTACGAGGAAACAGTTCAACTTTCCGCATTTGAAAAATTCATGAATGTCTAATTACGGACAATTAGGGCTGTCCAAAAAAAAATCATAACGAAGATGGCATTAAAGAAAAGAAAAGTAGAATCACTATGTTTACATCATCATGATTTAAGAGTCCTATTACAAAATTGATACAGCTAAGTAGTTATTTGGATTGGTGATTGTTAAATTTATAAAACAAATCTAAAATCGGAGGCCGCTACGTATAAAATAAAGAAAACTTAATAAATTATGTCATTATTACATAAGCGGTGTGATTTTTTAGGAAAGTGCCAAAAATAAAGAAATAATTTCTCTGTTTTGTCCTAAAAGGTAATGATGATATAATGATAATTTGATGACCTTTGTAGCCGAGAGGCGAGCACGCTGGATTTAGTGCCACCATCACTGAGATCCCGAGTTCCATTCCCTGTCGTCGAACCACTAATTCATCAAATTACCACTTAACTGACAATACATTTTATAATATGCCTCTAAATACTGTACCTGAATGACATTGAAACAGACGAATACCTTATTGGCGCAGTGGTGCGGTGATTCGCCTCAAGCATAAGGGTCACGGTTTCGATTCCCGCTCAAGTCAATTTAGTAGATAAACTTGTTAAAATTCTCGTTTGCCCTCCGCTAAAAAGTAAGGTACCTCATGACACAGGATGTTGATTTCTTACTTCAAGATTAATTACTTATTTAATTTATTTATATCTCCATTTTAGTATAAGATAATTTCTATCGTCTTTCACGCGATACTATACATGATGTTGTTTATTAACGCCGAATGTGTTCATCAACACAAACAGCTTTTCCAACAATCATGTAAACAATTTTGCTGCTCCATAGCATCATCGAGGTAGAGCGTTAGTTTGTAAAGAAAAAAAAAAAACAACATCTCAAAGTAGGCCCTATAGATACAGTTGTTTGTATCAACACATTCGTCTCCTTAATTTTGGCTACTGTTTAAAACTAGATCCTGAATAACCTGTGTAAAGTATTTGTCGAAAGCATGAATTTAATAACAACGATGAAACATGCCACATAACGATCTTACCTCTACACTAGAGAAATAGTGCTCTAACCAAACTTTGATAAGTGCTTGTATAAACTTTGTATTTTATCATTAATCCTAGAGTGACGATACATAAACTAAAGTTCAGTGCACCTTACTACTCGAATAAGTATACCGTCTTTCATATTGTTGAGGTTTATTCATTTTAAGTTTTGCGATATAAACATATAGCACGCTGATGAAAATAGTATTAAAAATTATATACAGGATTCTGCTCTATACATACTAAAGCAATGTTTTTTTTTTAAATATCCTGATGTCATTTTTTTCTCAATTTCGATGTTGCTCCCATAGCAAAAGTGGTTGTAATTTAGCAGAGGATTACATGGCTTTAAAGAGTGTCCTATTCTTTTGAACACCTTGTATAAAAAATACGTTTCCCAAAATGTATTCACAATATTCTCTAAGAGAGCCGCTAAAGATTATAGCCGAAAAATACCAAACCAGAGCCCTTTGATCTGCCCCCGTGCCCTGAAACTTTAATAAATGATTAAAGTTCTCGCGTCAAGAATTAGAATTACTTTCAAAAACATCTCAAGTAATTTTCTTGAACGGAGATAATAACGAGTTTCAAGACGTAAACGTGACCCAGACGTTTAGTGCTGTTTATGTCTTTGACAACACTTTAATGTCGTCAGTGAAGTTCTAATAGTGCGTCATTCAAAAATAGTTACTTTACAGGAGAGCAAAATGGCCATAAAAATTATAATATATAACATTAAAACATCAGTTTAGGGAAGATGTATTCAAAATTAAATAATTAAATATGTAAATAACAATTTGTTTTCGACTTTCGCACTATTGGTATTTTGATTGATATTGGCAAATATCTCTTTTTTGTTTGCATCGTAATCTTCTCCGTCTTGTTAGAACTTCACTGTGATGTTTTTATCTCGGACAAACACTGAAGCTTCAATTTAAAAAATACCTACATTTGAAAGGCTTTTAACTTATTGAAAACTTTAACTATTCTTATATTAGAAGAGCTTTAAACCGCGTCAAAACTAATATGAAAGTTTATAACGAGCGTAATATTTAAGAACCTATGTTCATATTAAGTGTCGTCAAGCAAATGTGTCCAAAGATAATAATAAAGTATCCATTAAATATGTGCGTTAATATACAGAGGCTGAATTTTAAAATCAATATTTTTAAACCATAAAATTAAGTAATTTTGACAGTTGATCAGTTTTCGAATAGAAACATTTATTGTTGACGCACCAATCTACTGATTCCTATTTTAAATATACTTGTTTAGGAAATGACATTAGAATTTTAAAAATATATATAGGTACGTAAAATACTCTCTACAAAATCATCGAGGCTTCAAAAAGAAAAGGCTAATCATGTGACTTAGTGGATGCAGGACCCTATATGTTCGGCTCTATCTATCTCTTTTAATCATGAAAGGATGCTGGCATGAGTGACAGAGTCAGATATAAACCAATATACGGGTGTCGTCTTGCAGAGTAAGGTATCATTTATGGCAACTATTCTGAGTCTGTTTGGCCAGTGTAGACAGCAATGGCACAATTTAAATATTGAGATTGACTATTTGCAAAACGAATCTATACTGCAGGTATATCAAAGGTATCTTTATTGAACACTAAGTGGATAAAGTACATAGCTTAGCTAGCAGACTATCTAAACCCAGCCCAAAGTATGTTGTCAATGACATCTGAAGGAGTAGGCTTAGTATAAGTTGGTAGAAATAAGTTCTGTATACATGGTGTGTTTGAGATAAGAAAGTTCAACTTAAGCAATCCCAAATTGTGTGAAACAGCAGGTGCAAACCTTTTGTCCACAACACACTGGTTTGCGTGTTACAACTCAAATGTTTAACAATCTTGTTTATACAACTGGCCCTTTCTAACATTTTTTTAAGGTGATGTTATACTTTTTTGGGTTTTGTAGTAAACCCTTTAAAATAGTACGCCTGAATGTCACAAATCTTTTACTAGCAGTACATCCGTGCTCAGTTCAGAATGGATTCCGACGAGGAAACACTGTTTTGTTACTTCGAAAACGCAGAAAACTAAAACAAATGGAGGTTCATATAAGGCTTCGCGGCGTGTTTGCTGCGCGCTCGCTACGAACGAGCCTGCCGCGCTGTTGCTACGAATTCGTAGCGAATCCACTACGCTTTCGCCTCGCTTTAAGTTCGCTCGCATATTGCAACGTGATGATAATGCTCTTACACTTGGGGATTTTAATTTTCGGTCATTTGCCCATGTTCCGATATGCACTTGGCCAATTATTTATGTTTAAAAGATAGAGGTGGGTTTTGTAAAATTAACTGATAACAAAATAGTTGCGTTTGAATCAAGCTGTGCGATAAGTCAGGCAAGTAGTGAAAATATGAAACTGGTATGGTTGTTTTAGGAGAAAGTCGTTTCACAGCGCACAGTATGTGAGGTCCTATTACTTCTATTTAGGGTCTTAAATGTTATTATTTATTCATTAGGTAAAAATATCAACGGACTTGTGCCCACAGTGTGAATTTTCATATAATAATCAAATATTCCTTATCATTTTTCATACACACACCAAACACAATAACGACCTATAGGTTTCGAAACCCCGCCGATACGGTCCTAAAAGGATTACGATGACGTCAGAGATCCGGGAACCGAACCGCGGGTAATCTGGTGCTAAGAGCTTTCCCCGATATTATGTTAGTTAGCTGTTAGTGCCAAATAAACTCTCGAACTAAGATTGCGAAGTGAAGGCAATAAAAATATACTTTATTTAGAAAACTTTCAAACTGTGCAAGACACATTTTGCAAGTTATTATTTGTTTGTGTAACTTTAACCACGAATTTCACCTTGAATTCGGTTTGTCAAAGAAAGACGCTCAAGGAGGAATTGTATTTTTTCTAGGGCAAACAGGAATATTATCATTTAAATTTGGTTCATGTCTAAACTAGCTGTCCCAGCGAACCGTGTTCTGCCTTAGAATTTACAAAAAAAACCTTTTATAAAATAAATATGCATTTTTTTCTAAATTTTGCACTTTTTAATAGTTATACTGCTATTCAATGTGAAGACAAAGCCAACGAATCAAAGATCATTTAAAATATAAATCGGTTTAGCAAGCAGAGTAGGTACAGAAAAAACTTATGCGTTCAAGTAAATGTTACAAAATAAAGAACCAGTGTTATGGTGTTGGGCACGCAACTTGGTGGCTAGGAGAGAGGAAGCGCTTTCATCTGTGTGTATCATTTACATTTTGTTCAATAATAATACAATATAATTGAAGGATTATTTTGTATAACCTATATATTTATTAGCAATAAAATATTAATTAATGCTATAGTAACATATACATTTATATGAGATCATGTAATCAATTTCACATTGTCAAAGCATAATAATATAGTACAGTGAATACCAACAGTACTTCACGCGTCCGGAGACATCGATTGCGACGTCAAAGCACGCATTGCTGCTGCGTGGGCCAAATGGCGAGAGGTGACTGGTGTCATTTGTGACCCCAGAATGCCGGTTAAGCTTAAAGGACAGATCTATAAGTCCATCATTAGGCCTGTCCTTTTATATGGCAGCGAAGCATGGCCGCTACTTGAGCGACACAAGCAGGAGCTGCGTGTCACGGAGATGAATATGCTGCGGTGGATGTGCGGAGTCACGCGTAAGGACCGCGTGAGGAACTCGCGCATCCGCGGTAGCCTTCGTGTCCGTGATATTGCAGACAAACTGTAGGAGAGTCGCCTACGCTGGTACGGCCATGTTTTGCGGAAACCGGCAAGCTACGTAGGAAACAAATGTCTGGCCATGCCGCCACCGCCAGGTCCTGGCAAAAGGGGTAGACCCAAGAAATGCTGGCTTGACGTTGTGAGGGCTGACATGCGTGCCAATGATCTCACAACTAGTGACGCTCAAGACCGCGCGAAGTGGAGGAGCAAATCAAGGAAAGCGGACCCTGGGCTCCAAAGCAATGGCTTTGGACGCAACCGGGATTGACCGTATAGATGATGATGATGATGAGTCAACACCAACAGTAGCATAGTGTCTGAAACCTAAAGGAATCACAGTGCAAAACATATTACAATAGACTGACCAAATCACTTTGCTAAATTGTAATACTAAGGTAATCAAGGTATTTTGAAATTAAGCAGAGTAAGTACTTTTAAAGTAATTTTTATTAGCTACTTTTAACTCTACTAACTATTAATTAAGAAAAAAAAAAACAAAAAAAAAGAACGTGATATGCCATGACATATTTAAAAAAATTGGTGCACTTTATTAGATGTAGATAGAGAACCGTCCGGTGTAGCGGTTTGCGCAGCGGACTACAAAGCCAGGCGGTTGCGGGTTCGAATCCCGCAAGGGGCAAATGTATGTGTGATGAGCACGAGCATTTGTACCTGAGTCATGGATGTTTATAAACTTATTTAAGCATGTTTATCCATTATCTAGTTGCCATAGTACAAGCCTTGCTTAGTTTGGGGCTAGATAATTGGTGTGATTGTGAAAACAATTTATTATTATAATTTATTTAAACGAATACTTTACATAGGAATATCATTCTTTGGACGCACTAAAAGAATTTAAATAATTCTTTAAGTTCACCTCCCAGATGCAAATATCGATTTTCTATTCCGAAAACCGGTTCCGAATTCCGGTTTGACACAGAACATTTTTGGACATCAACAGTCGGTCACTTGACTGTTGATGTCCAAAAATGTTCTGTGTCAAACCAAATCCGCGGGCAGAGTCGCGGGCAAAAGCTAGTATACATACTAAACAGTACCACAACATACTGACTGTGACAGACAACGCCCATCCTTAGTTATGTTAGTAAATCATCTTTTTTAAAAGAAAAAGAAAATTTCTGATAATCTTCAGATCAGCTTACTTGATCTAAATCAGAAATATCTAAGAATCATCCTCGTTATACTAGCTTTCTATTAACAACCCGTTGGCATGGGTCCATTCGTTTGGGAACTAAGAAGTAACAGTCAAAAGGACAGACAGACTTATACCACTATACCACACCTCTTTCTGCCTAAACATTACATTTGGATAGCATTTCCTTAAAGGACCACAACCAAGAAAGCAAATTGCGAAAATCTATTCCGGATGAAAATGTATATGTGGAATCCAATACCCTTTGCGTGTTTCAAAAAAAAATCCCTATTGTGTTCCATTGTTTTTTTCGGTCTACCACGGGTCAGTGGCACGCGAAGGCATATTTGCATGATAATAGCCTCAAAATGGTCTTAATTGTTTATTAATAAAACAAAATTTCAGTATAGTCACCAGTAGGACTTCAAAAATAAATATGTTGTGAACTTCACACACAAAGGAAGAAGATAACACAATATTCAAAGCTTTGTACACAGCAGCTTATCTCTACATACAACAGAACAAAAGCTCCGTTAATCATACTAGCTGCATCAGTTGTTTGATAAAAATAATTATTTTATTTATTTTTAGCTAATGTGTGAGGTGCAAGAGGCGGCAACGCTTTGGTAGTGATGATCAAAGTTAAGGCACCTACGCAGTGGTTGTGGTGGGATGGGTGACCATTCTAACCTTACTAGTGACATTTATCACAAGCATCGCCGTGCTTCGGAAAGCACGTTAAAAGTTGGTCTCATCTAATATCACTTGATACTAGTCGTGAAGCCTAGTAAGGCAGCTTAATAACATCTAATAGCACAACTAAGTCACTGGCTTTACCAACTTACCCTCCACCAATCCACCCTGGGCTTGCGTAGTGGAGTATTTTTTTAGCGTTGTTATTAATGGTGGACTTTATCTTTTTAAAAAGTGTGATTCGCGGCTGCAAAAACAATAATTTTAGTTATAAATTTGACTGATTGATTATTTCGAATCAATGAGAAGAATTAATTGTTATTATTATTCAATAATAAAACTAAACCGCTAATTGTATTTTGATCGGTATACCTACAATGTAATCCAGAGTAGCTATTCGTAAAAAACGAAAGAAATTTTGAATTTCGCGGACTGCCTAGAACGAAACCCTCTTAACCAAAGTAATTACTTATTTTTGTTTTATCTGTAAGTTCTTCTTTTAATGACGAAACATAGGTATATTCAATTGGGATCAAAATTAATTGCAAACAATGAACGGGTTCTGAACATCCAAATGAAATAACGGAACCCTTATAACGTTAAATTAAAAAAAAAACTTGCAAACTGTACCAAACATACCAGATAAAGTGTGTCTCAAATTTGACTTTTTATTAATTTTAATAAAACAAACTAAAACAAGATATAGAAGGACAGAAACATTTTCAACATGTGTTTATTTATCAACGACAGAACCATTAAAGTACCTACTTTTTGTCTTGTTATACCCATTTAAGAAGACTTGATGTAAAAACAAGCTGTTACTTCTACTTAAAGGCACTGAAGGTGAAAATAAAAATACAAACTTCTCTGCTTACCTTAATGGAAAGACAATGTCAGAAAGGAAATACCCGCCTCTGTGCAGTCTGACAACGCCTATAAAAATCTAATTGACTTTATCATTTCGTATCAAAGGTATGACAAGCAAAAACAACACCGAGAAAATACACCAATACATTAAGCCTCACTTTTACCAAAAGGGAAATTATATTACCGTTTCAGAAAGGGCTTATATCGATTTCCTCTTACGGAGGACCTTGTGTTTTCTAATTTAAACAACAAACGGCAAGGAAGGAACCGCCATTGTCGATTTTGTTCGTCTCACAAAATTATTTTGAAATGTACTTTGTCATGCCTGTCCTTCTTTTTTTCCCAATTATTTTGGTGTTGGCTTTGTAAGTGAGTAGTCTTCAGTCTCTATGGTCTTAGAGAGGCTGTCCATATTTTAAGGACTTTCTTTTATGTATATGGCTTTTAGAGAATGCCCCTTAAAGGACATGGCAAATATATCTATGAACATTTGCCTGGGTACCAATTTCATTTTCCAGTTTAAGTTTTCATTGTTATATCATTCTGAATATCAGAACATATAATTACAACAAGTAAGAAATAATCTCAAGGAACTTGTCATTCAAATAAAACAGACGAATACTGTTTTAATGTCTTATCTATAGATGCACAAAAACAAGACCCAAGAAATGCTGGCTTGTAGTCGTGAGGGCTGACATGCGTGTTAATGATCTCACAACTGGAGACGCTCAAGACCGTGCGAAGTGGAGGAGTAAATCAAGGAAAGCGGTCCCTAGGCTTCAAAGCAATGGCTTTGGACGCAACCGGGACCGTATAGATGAAGAAGAAGATCTATATATGCACAGAGAGTGAAGATATCAAATGCCTTTACAATCTTTGTACAGCAATCCCGCAATAGTTGCATCATATTTTAGTCCGGTAAGACCTCAAACAGTCCATGAATATACACATGAGTATATTAAATAACACAAAATAATCACAGCACAGTCACAGTACATCAACAAACGCAAGCGCAACGACGAGTCATTAACAGTGACAGAAGTGACAGATCACAGGCAAGAAGAGAAAGTGAATGAAGTCTTGTTTCTTGTTTTATTACGTTCTGTTTTATTCTAATAATTGTATTAACGATGAAATAGTAAAGTAACCGTAAGGACTAATAATATTTCTGGTATTTTTATGTTTATAGTAAAAAATATTTTTTAAATAAGTAAGTAATTCAATGTTTTTCATACAATAAATTTCGCCTTGATAACATGTGTACACTAGCAGCTTGTGTGGTGAGAAACGCAACCTATTCAAACAAGCAAATACGGAAGTTTCAGTACTATTTAAATTAATTAGAAAACTCTTGTTCTGCAGGTTTCTAGAATAGATGAAAATTTTAGTTTTAATTTATATGATTTGTACCTTTGTGGTATTTGTGGCCATGACTAGGCAGAATTTGGCCATTTCATTTGCCAAATATATGTAATTATGGATATTAAAATTTTGGGCAAAAAAATGTATTCTGCCTAAATTTGTCATCAAAGCAAAATGTTAAAATAATATGCTTGGAAACTGCAAGATAAATGTTTATGGATAAAATACGAGTATTCTACACAACTATGTTTTGAAGTCTAAAAATATCGAAGAGATTGATGGTTTGCCTTTCATTCACAATACTTTCTTAATTCATGAAAAATCCATTTGAATTATTCGGTTGATCTAAATTCACCTCTAAGATCAGAAAAAGCTAATAAGATTGGCAATGCCAATAGAATACCTTAGGCAAACAAGAATTGAAAGGGATTTCGATAAACAGATTCTTTTTACAAAGGTTTGAAGACGTCTGCGAGTTTTTGCTGGGATTAAATTAATTAGAAAGTAATTGCGAGTATATTTAAGGTTTTATTGAGTCGAAGACTAAACATAAAGGTCCCAAAAAACATAATTTAGGAATGTTGAACCCAAAAAAAAACATATGTATGTCTAACTAAGAGTTAATTATATTTTTTTTACGTTATAATAATCTTTTTAAAGTAATTTCAAGAAAAGAAAGTAAAGTTCTTTAAAATCCAAAATCTGAACTGTGAATCAATCAACCACTTAAAAAAAGGCACTCATCATAACACAAAAAAACTTAGGTTATTGAAAAAATAACATGTTGAATGTGGAAGAGGCTTAAGATGTTTCCGTACACCTGTACACTTGCAGAGTTTAAGGCGTATTTCCATTGCCTCACACGTCAAACTCAGAACATGAAGAATTACGATGTAATGGCTAAGAAATATGTTTATCTCTGCTCTAAATATATTCTGATGGTCTAAAGATACATAATACCAGACCATAATTTTGTAGTATCGTTTAGTCAGGAGCATCCGGCGATATTGTATCGTAGGCGGACCCTAAACATTATGGAGGATCCCGTACTTTGAAGTAATGATAAGATGACGGATCATGGAGCAAAATTTTGTGAATATTTATATTGTCAGAGGAAGAGACTCCAAAGTTAATTAATAAAAGGCATAAAGGCCTAGTAGAAAAAACATATTACTACTTATCTGTCATGTGTTTGTATATACTATTCGAAATATAGTATTGTGACCATGAAGATGGTAGGATTGTGACGTCTGCGCCACCTACAGTCGTTGCCATAAAAAATTTCGTTGGCATCTTTCAAGTACCGTTGGTCAAGAGGTTCAAAAACGCCAACAAAGCTACCTGTGAAGTAAAAACAAAAAGATGACGGAAGGAAAAAGTAAAAGAAGTGCAGTAGTGAGTGCCTAGTAGTGAAGAGTGAACAGTGTAAAATAAATGTAAAGCGGACCGTGTCGGTAATGACTGTCAAGAGGATTAGTCGGGGCTATATCAGTCAGGAGGACTGTACATGTATCAGTCAAGAGGCCTACGTCGATGCAGTCTGTGAAGACAACCGTGTCAGACAGAAAGACCGCGTCAGGGCCAGGTCAGAAGTCTGTCACTCAACTATGTCTGTGTGACTTGTAATTAGGAAATAAAGCGTCTTTCTGAAAAAACTGTCGTTTCCTTCCAAATTCATACCCCTTCCGTAACAGTTATGTAGTACCGTAGGTATGTAGTCTTTTGGAAGGTTTCACTGGCTCAAGGTAAAAGAAAACGCTATAGAGAAATCTGCTGCACTTGAATACAATCGCGAGTCGTTTGTCTCTTTTTTAACCGACTTCAAAAAGGAGGAGGTTCTCAATTCGTCAGAATCTTTTTTTTTATGTATGTTCAGCGATCATTCGTTACTACGTTGACCGATTTCGATATATTTTTTTTGTTTAAAAGGTAATACTTTCAGAATGGTCCCGTATAAATTTGGTTAAATTCTGATGATGGGATCTATAAGAAAAACATCAAACATTGCATGAACTCCGTACCACGCCAACTGATTTTAGTATCTATTTTCAACCGACTTCAAAAAAGGAGGAGGTTCTCAATTCGTCGGTATCTTTTTTTTTTTTTTTTTTTTTTTTTTTTTTATGTATGTTCAGCGATCATTCGTTACTGCGTTGACCGATTTCGATAATTATTTTTTTGTTTGAAAGGTAATACTTTCAGAATGGTCCCATGTAAATTTGGTTAAATTCTGATGATGGGATCTATAAGAAAATCATCAAACATTGCATAAACTCCGTACCACGCCAACTGATTTTAGTATCTATCTTACCTATATCTCTGCCAAATGTAGACCGATTTTGATGATTCTTTTTTTAATGAATAGCTTATACTTCAAAGATACTATACTAAAAATTTCACCCCTAAGGGTGGAAAAATAGGAAATGAAATCGGTGTTCAGCAGTTAAATTATGTTTGCACTCGTAAGATTTGTTTTGATTAGGATTTATCACTAAAATGGATGAAATAAGTTAATTTTATTAAAAAAATAAAAACCGACTTCAAAAAACTAAAACGCTAAAAATAATCTTAACACTTAAGTACCTAATCAGTTACTTTTGGAGTCGGTGCCAGTTAATGAGAGACCAATGTTTTCGTTTGCACCGACTCCAAAAGTAACTGATTAGGTACTTAAGTGTTAAGATTATTTTTAGCGTTTTAGTTTTTTGAAGTCGGTTTTTATTTTTTTAATACCTAATATTTTTGCCAAATGTGGACCGATTTTAATGATTTTTAAAAAAATAAATAGCTTATACTTCATAAATACTTTAGCAAAAAGCTACTTTAAGTTAATTTTATAAAAAACGAAAACGCTAAAAATAATCTTAACACTTAAGTATTTAATTAGTTACTTTTGGAGTCGGTGCCAGTCGATGAGAGATTCTGTTTTCGTTTGCACCAACTAAACGTAACTGATTAGGTACTTTATTTTTATTTTCAACCGACTTCAAAAAACGAGGAGGTTCTCAATTCGACTGGTTTTTTTTTTTTTTTTTTGTATATTTGTTACGCGATTACTCCGCCAATTATGAATCGATTTTAATGATTCTTTTTTTGTTTGGTAGATCATACTTCAGAGGTGGTCCCATATAAATTTTATCGAAATTGATTTAGAACTTTTCGAGAAAATCAACAAATATATACCCAGATAGTATTTTGGTTGTGGTTCTTGTTACCTATCTTCGTCAAATATGAGCTGATTTTGATGATTTTTGTTTTATTGAATAGCTTATACTTCAAAGATAATATGCTAAAAGTTTACAAAATAAAAATCACCCCTAAGGGTAGGAAAATAGGGGATGAAATCGGTGTTCAGCAGTTAGATTAGGATTTATCACTAAAAATTGATGAAATAAGTAAATTTTATTAAAAAAAATAAAACCGACTTCAAAACACTAAAATGCTAAAAATAATCCTAACACTTAAGTACCTAATCAGTTACTTTTGGAGTCGGTGCAAACAAAAACATTGAATCTCTCATCGGCTGGCACCGACTCCAAAAGTAACTGATTAGGTACTTAAGTGTTAGGATTATTTTTAGCATTTTAGTGTTTTGAAGTCGGTTTTATTTTTTTTAATAATATTAGATTTTATTATTTTTAGCGTTTTAGTTTTTTTAAAGCCGTTTTTTTTTAGTCGTAGTTTACATTGGACATACATAATAAATACTTTTTTCAGCCGTAAGGTACAAGGCTAAGATAATGGACATACGGTCAGGGACAGCGCGGTTTGTTCCAAGTTTCCGCATGTGTACACCCGTGTTGTGTTATCGTAAACGTGTCGACGCAGCCCACTTGTAATTTCTAGCGAACTCGATGTAGGGTCCAATTATTATCTACTTGCGTAACGCTACATTCTGTGATAAACACTCAAAGATTTTAAGGTAAAATCCTAAAGAACCAAAAACTTAAGTGTAGCTTTTGCATCCCACCAACTGAAAGACATGGTACAGGCTTAAAACATATGTCCGTTTGTAACCAATAACAAAAAACTACTAATCCTAATTTTAAGCCTCTTACAATTTTTTTGTAATTACTAAGATTTTTAAATACTACGCCTTTAAGCGAGGATGAAGCCAGCTTTTTCAAAATTAAAATTATATTTTATCTGTAGAATAGTGGAGTTACAGCATACCATTGTAACACATTTTCTTAAACAATTTTTAATTGCTGTATTTCCGATTTGGGTACTGATTATATAAAAAGTGCCGAGTGAGGGCAGCCGAAAAGAATACACTTCTCCACCGCCAGCAGGAGGCGTGTCGTAAGAGACAACTAATTAAATTCAATCTATTAAATATATTTATTGCGTTCTTTATTGATTTTTTGTTATAAATAGGTACATTAAACATTCACAGATCATTAAAGACCCTCTTGGGCACAGCAATAAGGTTAGTTTAATTCCTTAGTACGAGCCGGGGAGCAGCGTCTGCGTGCGAAATGTTATAAAAAACTGCGTTCGTCAACCCGCCAAGCGTGGCGAGTATTGGCAATCCCCTCCGATGGTCATTGGGCCTGTGTTCAGCAGTGGACGTCCTATGGCTTAATGATTAAATAAAATAAATACTTAGCATTTTAATCTGCAAAAGGTGAAATAAGACTTGAAAGAGCTAATTACACAACAATCAAACAAAGAAATAACTCAACCAATAGAGTTATCTCAAGTACGAAAAATAGCAAAAAAGAAAAATACGTGTTCTATTTTCCGATGTTTTTCTCAAATAGTTATTGAAGCTCAGCAATCAATTACTTCAAAACATCGGATCGTATTGCGGAATGAGCCCCGGGCCGGTTTTAATGCGATTTTCATGCAATATACGGCGTGTGAGTTTTCACCGGTATTTAGGGCATGTGCTTGATAAAATAAGTCATCCGAGTGGGAAATCTGATTGGCAATATTTGCAGTTTAATGTAATATGAGTCATCCCTCGCTTGCTGTAAATCCCCTCAACTTTTTTTCTGTCCCCCTCCTGCAGCGCTTAATCTTATAATATTTATAATATTATAAAGCGGAAGTGTTTGTTGGTTTGGTTGAACGCGCTAATCTCAGAAACTACTGATTCGAATTGTTTGTTTTTTTTGTGTTGGATAGTCCATTTATTAAGAAAGGTTATAGGCAATAGAACATCATTCTAAAACCAATAGGAGCAGAGCATCAATGAAAAATCAAAATCGGAAAAAACATTTCTTTCGCGAGCTTCCGTTGCGTACGCTGCGTAAACGGTTAAAGTAAGGCAAAAATCATGTATGACGGAATTGTTTCCATTTAAAAGTTTTAAAAAAAAAAAGTCTATGACACCATAAGTCTATCTTTTAACTTGTTGACTTATTTCTGTAACCTTTTTTATGGTAATCGAGTTTGTTCTTAAATAATGCAAGCTTTGATCGTTAATAAAGACTTTAAGTGACAAACGAACTCCACGCGGGTGAAGCCGCGGGCGGAAGCTAGTAAATTGATAATCGTGAGACTTCAGAACCTTAACTGTCTTCTCTCACGTAACTTTCTAGGTACCTATTTAATTTTTAATTTAATTTAATTAAGGACAGCCAACAAAGAATATACCTAGACAATACAAAGTACAATTCAAATTTTAAATTTTATAGTGTTGCCTTAATTAAAGGCCACCACGGCATGCATAAAATTTTAAAATGTGGAAATACACTTAACAGTTTAAGTAAATGGAAAAATGACAAATTACAGCCTTTTTTATAGGTATATATTTTTAGTATATTAGAATAGTTTTTTTTAAAAATTATTTCGATATTTATAGAAAAGTTTTTAAAAAACGTCTAAAAACATTCTTTCAATATTTTAGTGTCTCAGCGACCAATCTTTCCTTTCCTTACATATTATTTTTCCATTTTTTAAGTGAGCTTTTTTGTCTTATTAGCTTGTGCGATTGTGTTTTAATAAAAAATGAAAGTAGCATAATATCAACGGCTACAACACACTGAAAAAACAAACCCTCTCTAGAAACCCTAAATAACAAAAGCCACTTAGGATACATTCACGACTATTCCCTGAAAGGAATTCGGGACGTGTACGTCCGACGAAAACTAACAATCAGGTTTTTACATTTTTGGGATAAAAGGCCGATATCTTTTTTCAATTAAGAAGAAAACAAGACTGTTTAGGAACAAGAACAAAAACGTTGTAACTCTTAAAATAACTACATTGCTAAGGCCAATTTACTTTTATTTATTCGTAGGCAACCATAAACAAACATACTCGTACGATGATTGATTGGCAAATAATAAATAATTTGAAAATTGCAAAAATTCTCGAGTCCGATGCTATTAGAAAATATATTGAAGTTATTGAAAATACAGTGACCGTTGCAAATTGCCTTTGAAACAAACAAAAAACCGTTATTGCTCGTTTTTTATTTAAAAGTAGCAATCATCACAAATAAAAATATTACAGACATATTTTTACAAAATTACGATACTACATCTTGTACTTTCCTACGCCGCAGTTGTAATTAGATGGATGACCATTCTAACCATATTTAGTGGCACTTATCTATTTATGTATTTATGTATATAAGTGTGAAATTGATAAAACAAAACTTTTTAAATAATATTACCAATATACAAACATTTTTTTAGTGGGCGCGCTGGGCTCCATTTATAAAAATTGATAGTTTCTAGATAGAAAATAGCGTGGATAGGATAGAATAGTGAAAACTTTAATATTGTAGATTGGACAACATTTGATCTATCTATCAAAGAGACGAGGCAGTAGGTGGTTCATTTATGTACGTAGGATCGGTCGTTCGTCAAACGAGTCATTTCAATAGTGCCACGGATTTCAAAGCCTTTGACATACTGTACTTGAGAGATTGAATGGTCGAAATAATATGATTTTGCAAGGTGTTTTTGCGAGTCTACCATGATCTCTTTTAGCAGTATTGTTTTGTTTTTCCTGTAAATGTACGTATATATTCAAAATCAAATCAAAAAACAAAATCATTTATTTTTAGAATAGGTCATTTACACGTCCCAATATTTTTTTCCCTTCCACTGCTTCGGGGCAATTTGTGGGCTAGTGCCGAGAAGAAGCAGCGCAAGACTTTCGGTCACAATTTTTTCTGTATATATGCTTATGTAATTTTTGGAATTCATGGTCCGGTGAATTTTAGTAATCAACTTTACTGGGAGACGCCCCAGGCAAAAAAGTTGTCAGGTATCTCGTAAGCGTATCACTAGAATATTTATTTCTGACAATGGAGAAGCACACTGCACATTAATCCTAATAGGTGTCGCATTGTGGTTGGTCTTGCCGGTAGTGATTTTTTGATCAATGGTTCTGTCACTGCTGTGACTGATCAAATAATCACTACGATACGACTACGGTTATAAATGATAAGTTGTCAAACGTAGCGAGAACAGAAAGTAAAATCGAACTTTGACATTTGCGTGGACATTAGTTGACAAGACCAAAGGCACTGGCGCCATATAAGATAAGTTTTGTTTATGCTTCCCTATTGGTGTGTTGTCTAGCTTATATTTTTTATCAAAAATCTTTTTTTGTTGTTTTTTATTTGTTTTAAGATTTAAAGCAATGAAATTTTTCGTTTGTTTATAGATTAAAAGCAATTAAAAATTAAATCCCTACTGACTTATATTGAATTTGTGCAGCTATTGTACAAATAATTGTACAGACGGATTCATTTTTTCTCACTTGGCACCTACAATACTTTTTATCCGCCTATGTGTACTCACTCATAGTAATGGGTGTAGTAAACGGCATTGGGCCCTTGTGGTGAAATATGGCCCGAACCACCTCATAGTTGTGGTGAGGCCTGTGCGCTTCAGTGCGACTTATATAGGCATACTGTAATTTACTTTAGAGTGGTCCCACTGTATGTACTAACCAGCAAGTCCCACCTGCAAGACATCGGGGTAGATACAGCTTGTGCGGGATTCGTGTCATCGGCAATCCAGTTATCCGTGAGGTGGAATTAGCTAGAGCCAACAGAATTACTGGTCTAATGGAGGCGGTACACGAGTATACATAAGGATGTGCGCAATTTAGAGCTAAAAGCTCTGATACAGGGGAGTCCGGACTGTATGCGTAGTTTTAGTTCAATACGAGTTCACAAAACATTAGAATAGAATAGTTTTTTTTTATTAGATTTTTTGATTGAGCTAAATGGATTAAATGGAAGTTATTGTACGAAGTAGGGATTCGCAGATTTTATTTTTTTCGGTTTCGCTACCCTGCATGGGGTACTAAAGTAAACCCTGAACCATCACCAAACTTTACCGGAATACCGAAGATAACTTATAAACCAAATATTTTTCCGAATGTTTATGCCTAAACTTTGGCATTTGTGTCAGTAATCCTATGTAATTTAGTGAATTTATAAGTGTAAAAGCCATGTCACACAGGAGAAACCAGGTCATAAAATATCATTCTTATGTCTTCATTCATTACGTTTTTATTAAAAAGATGAACATTAACTTAGCAATGATACTACACCAAAAGACGTTTTTACAACAACAAAGCATTGTAGGTACATACTTTACCAAATCGCTATAACGGTATTACTGTCACGGACAATCCAGTTATCCCTGCGGTAGAATTAGCGAATGCCAACAGAATTACCTACAGGTGCTAATGGCGGCTAAAAGCGAGCACACTGGTGCGGAAGTCCACAGATTGTTCTGCAGTCGGTATGATACACGTTATCCGAGTCGAAACTGTGTTTGATTTTCTGTAAATTCTTTGAATTTTTTGGCTTTGTGGTATTATACAATGTGATAAAAAAGTACGCCTAATTTTATGGGGAGGGGGGGGGCGTTTATGAATGACTCGATGCTGCAACCTGAGAACATAAAGTGCATTGAAACTCACATATCAAAATTATTATCCTCATGGTAATTTTAATGGAATAATTTGTCAATGTCTCCTTTATTTAACATACGTTTAAACTTTGACCAGTCAGGCACATTCCTTTATTATAATTTTCTTAGGTTTAGACTACGGGCTGCAGTATCATTTAAGACTCTTTAATTATGTTTAATTCTGTGGTACAAGCCGGGAGTCAAACGTACGCAATTTGATTTGTTTACAATAAACTTTATCATATAAGTAAAAAAAGCTAATTTTATCTTAATAGATCAACTGAAGCAATCTTTTAATTAAGGCTTTACGTGTTGCGCGTCTTTGCTCACCTGGAGCACTCACCAGGCTATTTACTTTACTAATTAAAAATAAAACTGTCAGCACGATCATGCAAATATCAGTAAGCTTTCGTACCTTAAGTATGGTGTACCGCAAATAACTGAAAACAGCCGTGGGCGAACACCCACGCTTAACGGCGGTCTCTCAAATATTACCCGTGCTTTTTGATGCTCAGCTCTTTGAATTTCCCATTATTTGCAAATTTTGTTACAGAATTGATTAACGGGGTGTGAAATTTAAGAGCACCATATACAGATTGTCTCAAAAATTCCAGAAGAAGAGTATTTAAATAAATACATGATAAATAAATCTTTACCTCAGAAGCATACCGGCGTAAGTTGTATAAAGTCATTATGCAACATACGCCCGAATGCTTCTGAGTTGAAGAAATATTGGACAACATCACATACATTGCTCTGATTAGTAGTAAGTAGCTTTAGCACTTGTTTTACAGAAATCAGAATCCACGACGGTACAACAGCACGCCTAGACCCGGGATAATATAGAAAAAAAAACTCTACATTAACCGACCGGGAATCGATCCTGGAACCTCAGAGATAGCGACACCAATACGAGGTCGTCGTATTTAGTGTGTGACGTCGTGTGTTTTGAGTTTTTTCCCGTTGTTTTTTCAAATATTGACTTTTGCCTTTTGTTATGAGACAGTATCGGTCAAGCATGAATTATTCGTATACTTGTTGTTTTTTTTTTCGAAATTTATTAATAGGTAGTATGCCATGCAATCGCAAAAACAAAAGTAGGTTAATGTAGTACCATTGCGCCATAAAAAAAGTAAAATGCCAAAGTAGTTTAAATTTAAAAACTGCTGATGATCGGATACCCTTTGTGCTCTACCTCTGGTCCTTGGTTTTACACATTTTTTGTAAATTAAACTAGTTCTTCGGGTCACCGAGAGAGTGCGCCGTCGGTATATTAGTTCGCGGTGGCAAATTGGGTTATCGAAATATAAACCATCATGATTTTGTCTTTTAATAAACAATATTTTATGAATAAAAAAACATATATAGAATATGTAGTTGTGAGCAGTATTAGCAATTTTTTTTTAGTTAAACTAAAAATTCTTACGTGGTAAATTTAATAAGTTATGACTGTTATTGGTTAATTACAATACAATAACATTTCTTTAGAGGCGACTGTCCAACTAAGTTATAGATAAAACGTAAAGATAAGGAAAAAAAGATAGAGCTACTAAATGAATATCAATAAACCTACCATAAGGATATAATAATTGTAGCCTGTGTTAATAAGTTATTCATTCAGCTTTTATAAAACATTTAAATCATAGAATAACGACTGAACTACTGAACAGAACCACATAATTAACATCCAAACGTATTATTATCCGAACGAACCACAAGTTGGCTTTGTGTCACAACAGGTTGGTCAAATTGATTACTTGCCGTCGAGTTAATTTGTGAAGTTAATTCGATGGTAATATTACACTAGAATAAAATTTATTGCCTGAGGTGAGAATTGAATTTACGTCTCGCTATTTAGGTGAATGCTATGCCAACTGAGCTGGGTTTGATTTCAGCCTAAAGCAATCAAATTTGATCGTTGTATAATTATGAATGTAAAAATAATGATGTATAAATTATTTGAAATCATGTGTAAAAGATTTATAATAATGCATATTAAAACTGAAACAAAACTTAATATACAACCATAAAAAGAAAATCTTAAATACTACTAGCATGTAATAGAAAAAACTACATTTATAAATTAATTAAACCGTTACGTAGAATAGTAATCTATATATATAAAAGATAGTCGGGTTAGTTACACCATTTTTAAGTCGAGAACGGATGGACCGATTTTTATAATCTTTGCTTTGTTGAATTTGTCTCCGCCCCGAATAGCAGAATCACTATAAAAACATGAAAAAATTCACAAAAAAATGTAATTATGAAGGGGCGGTATGAAGTTCGCTGGGACAGCTCGTCTATATAAAACAAAGTCGGGTTTCTTACACCATTTTTACGTCAAGAACGGCTGGACCGATTTTAATGATTTTTGGTTTGTTGGATTTGTCCCGAATAAGAGAATATAAAATAATAACACAGAAAAATTGTAAAAAAAAAAATATGAAGGGGCGGTACGAAGTTCGCCAGGACAGCTAGTAATAAATAGATATAATAACTACTAATTAGACAACATCTCATACACTGCTCTGATCCTAAGGTGTGTAGCTAAAGCACTTGTGTTATTAAAATCGACGGTGTGGTACCGTCCTAACATCGTTTTCTACAATAACCCGACCGAGAATCGAACCTAGGACCTCAAAGAAG
Organism: Anania hortulata; assembly: GCA_963576865.1. NCBI lineage: Eukaryota > Metazoa > Arthropoda > Insecta > Lepidoptera > Crambidae > Anania > Anania hortulata. The sequence goes on from OY756400.1 coordinate 12,935,715, forward strand.
GCGACGCCATGTCCATCTGTCCGTACTCGACGTCGGCCCACATGACTATGGCACACAAACTTTACGGGCCTTCTTGATCCATGTATTCAAAAGAAGTGACTGATAACTACTGTAAATCAGACTAATCGATACTTTGGAGAGGTGGTAAAGGAGCAAAATAACAACAACTTTTCTTAATAAACTATAGCATCGAAATGTAAAAAAACACAACTTTCTATTATATACAAATCCTAACAACTAATCCTGTAGTTAGGTTAAAGAAGTATTTTTTTCAGGACTTCACAGTGGAGTTTGTTAACAAAAATATTTTTTTTTTTTTGTAGTTTTTTTTTTGTTGCATATTGTCTCCTCTATTACCTCTTTAGAAGAAGGTATCGTTTTACCAATCACCCTGCATAAGCTGTACTCATTGTTCTTCGAAACAAAATGTAATCAATAGGAAAAATCAGAAAGTCCATTTACGCCGGCCACATTCAAATGGATCCTGAGGATTTCCGATTACAGATTTTACTGCCTGTGGTAAATCCACCTCTACTGATTACACCGTAAACTGCGGCCGCCATTAGTCTGTAATACAGTTGCCAAACGGTAATTTGCCGTCGGCGCGGGCGTCGGGTGACAAGGTGGTAATAAAATGCCTAATAAAATGTATCTTCTTAGATGTCTAAGAATGTTTCACTCGCTTAAACGTCTCAAGGGAACATTGATGATAACTTTTCTAGTAGGCCCCAGGTTCACTGCGTATTAATAAACAAAAATATATTTTAACAATAATTATGCAAGAATCCCTTTGTTTATTTCTCTAACATAAGTGCTTTAGCTACTTACTATAGAATCAGATGCAACCAGAGGATGTAATGTTGTCCGACATTTCATTATTTCAGCCATAGAACGTCCACTGCCGAATATTGGTATTGGTATTCAAATTTAAACATATTTAAACATGATTTAAGATTACTTTGATTGTTTCACAAATAAAATTAGCAATCACAAAAAACACCAACGGAAATACACAGTAAAATAAATAAAAAAGCCTAACAATAATAATGTTTAGTTGTTGTTAAATTGTATTCGTTTATATTTATAACAATGCTTCAAGTTTTTATTCGGAATAATCTGAGAGATTTAAGCACACAATAAGAAAGTGCACCTTATATTTTTTGTACTCGTTATTTTTTCTATGTTCTTAAAGCTAACAAGATGGTAATGCACCCTTATTTGGGATGGATGGTTCCCGAGTACTAAACATTTGTAGTTTTTTTTATTTTTAAAGTAGGCAATTTATTTTTCTTAATATTTTAAAGCTTAGTAATTTTGTAGATAAATTGTATCAGACGTCATTTGTTCACTCTGAAGGTCTCATTAGATTTCCGATTCACAAAAGAAAACCCAAGAATCGTAGGTATAATTGTTTTTAGGTAGACGACCGTCTGGTGGTCTGGTGGTTCGCGCTCCGGACTACAAAGCCAGCGGTTGCGGGTTCGAATCCCGCAAGGGGCAAATGTTTGAGTGATGAGCACGAGCGTTTGTACCTATGTCATGGATGTTTATAAAAGTATTTAAGTATTTTTATCCGTTATCTAGTCGCCATAGTACAAGCTTTGCTTAGTTTGGGGCTAGATAATTGGTGTGATTGTGGGAACAATTTATTATTATTATTATTTATTTACGAATTTTAAAATTTCATACAAGAATAAAAATTCTAACGCTCTAAAAATACGTCTCCTGCTCTTCGGATTTCTATGATAATGTAACGATATGAAAGTATCTAAAACTTTTTTCGTAGCAAATAGGTACCTACATTTAGCATACCTAACATAAAACTAGGTACAACATTTATACATTGCTAGAGTAGTCGCCCATACTCTATTTGCCCATACCCATCCTTGAAAACCTAATAGTTTTCAAAATGGCTTAATTTCCACCTAAACGGTTCAAATGATCGTTACATTTATTTGATTTATTTAATAAAATCCACAGCTCCTCATTAACATAATTATGTAGTTTAGATATTACATAATAAGAAAACCTAATAATTTTCAAAATAGCTTAATTCCACCTACACCTGGTTTAAAACATCGTTACATTTATTTTATTTATTTAGCAAAATCCACAGCTCCTCTTTAACATATTATGTAGTTTAGATATTACATGCTGACCTTACATAATAAAGGATTTATATTGCATAGTTGTAAACGGTCTACACGAAGATTATGGTACCTATGTCAGTTGATTTGTTGATTTGATACAGACAGGTGATTAATAATAAAGATAATAAATAAAGAATAAGAAAAAAATAAACTTGGTCTGACCTTTATTCAGTTTTAAATGTAATCAACCAAAAGTGTAGCTGTAATTAAATTAATCAAAACAGTTGATTAAGTCAATAGTCTAATCGAAATTCCATTTGGTCTGGTAAATTAATTAGTGGAATCGTATAACAAACTCGGGAATGAGTTGAAATAAAAATTCGATTTGTCTCCAAACTGAATGTTGGCCAACGAACCTGGATAATATTGGATTTCAATAGTAATAATTAAATATTTACAATTATTGTGCAACTTAAGCTTGTTACATTTTTTTCAAACCAGCAACCACATTGTATTACTGAAGTATCTTGTTTATAACGAGAAATAAGAAGTATATGAGATTTTGAATTATCTTAGGATTAAGAGTTTAAGTATATTTTAGTTTTCAGTGCTAAACTGGTAAGATAAAAGCATGACTTTTATGAAAAAAAAATTGAGGTTCAACTTTAAAATTAAAACATTTAGTGATGAAATAAAATTAACAACGTAAGAATTGCGGAAAAACGATTATATTATTTTATTTTCTTCTTTATAGTATCACATTATCCGTCAGCCTACGTTCACATTATAACCAACGATTGTGTCAACCAAATTGACCTTTATATTGTCACTGTAAAAATATGAAATGGAACAAAGTAGAGAAATATTTTCAACAGTGAAACCCAAGACCGCCAACCACCGAATATTAACTAAGCAAAATATTAGACTTGACAGCTGTTTTTCTCGCTCAGTTTATTGCTTTTTATCCCCCAAGATCATCGTGAATCTTATTTTTGCGGATTTTAACGTGGACCCTTAAAATTAATGAGGCTTTGAAGGATCGCGATAAATGAATATTTTCACACGAAATTTGTTTGATTAGCTTTCTTATATTACATCACATTCCTTACTATATTAATTTACATAATTGAGCTGAGCCACTGAATAATTAAGGTTTACTAGACTAAGGGCCGATTTTTCAATTGTCAGATAACTTTTATTTGAAGACTAAGTTTGACATTTGACAGTTTTCGTCCATTCGCGTTCCAGTTACCCGTAGCAGACCGAAAAAACAATAGAAAACAATGGAGAAAATTTAACGTAGCACACGAAGGGTAAATTATGTCATAACGTCAATTTTATTCGTCAAATAAAGTTATCAGCGATTGAAAAATCGGCCCTAAATAATGACCTATTATGAAGGTGTAATGTAGTCACCAATAAATAATTTATGCAATAAATATGTAGCTTAGTAAATACATTTTGTGTTGGTCTGGTTGTGGCAACACAGTTCTTTTTATTTAGTACCTACCCTTATTAAGATTAGGTTGTTAAATCTACCTGTACGAGTATGTATCTACATTTAAGTGCCAAATTAGGCCAAACTATCTACGTTCTGAACTACAGGTTTTAGTATAGAATAGGATAGAATTTTTATTTGCTATAAACATGGTAGTATAAGTATAATATATATATAATATATAGTTTTAATTTTAATCTTATGAATTTCTTAACATTTTAAAAAAAGGTTATTTTCTGTATTATTAAAATAGACCATTCCCTCCTATCTCCAAAACAAACAAGCCTATATTGAAAAAAAAAAACAAAATATAGTTCTTAACTTATAGATTATTATACCGGACTTGGTGTCGCTATCTCTGAGGTTCCGGGTTCGAATCCCGGTCGGGTTAATGTAGAAAAATAAGTTTTCTATATTGTCTCGGGTCTGGGTGTTGTGGTACCGTCGTTGTTTCTGATTCCTGTAACACAAGTTCTTTGGCTACTTACCACAGGATTAGAGCAATGTATATCACATACATTATTGTCCAATATTTATATTTATTATTTATAGATTACAGGGAAACTGACAAAATGTATGGAGCTCTATTCACGTAAGTTAATTTCGCACTTGCCCGGTTTATTTTTGTAATCAAACATGAATTTTCATTTTACCAGTACTGAATTTTGGTCGAAGTCCATGCAAAAGCAATAAGGCCGCGTTCTCACTGTGTCGTAGTGTTTTGGTAGTTAAACGACTGTCGTTTCTAGCTATGCCCATTACTTGACGGTACTTCAGAAAAAATGTCGTGGACGACAGATGACAATTAATGGTGCCGTGATGTATGTATTTTTATTTAAATATTTAGCCTTTTCTGTCGCAATGCTGGGCAAAAGCGTTGTTCAAACCTTTCCTTTATCCCTGTTGGTGGTAAAAAATAATAATTAAAAATTTATAAACATGACTTCCGTTTATAAAAGCAAAGTAAAGAGTTAGAAATAAATTGTGAATCTAGTAGGAAATTGTTTGCAGTCGGAAGGCCTTTGGTATATTATACTAATAAGTGTAAAGTAATGGTTATAAATTGACTTTTATTAATATTTTTATATCCTACTTTTTAATTCGTCATCGTCAAGTACCTACATGTGAGTATATAATGTTTATTTTTTTTGTATTCACCTTTCAAAACCCCTAAGTCACTGCGCAGAGTGGATGATTTCATACTGGTTCTATAGAAATCAAATATCATCGGTAGCTTGTGTCTGACACAAGACACAAAAGTTTCCACGTTTGCGCCCTCGCTTATTTTGATAAGTTTAAAAGTTTTTTTTCATTTAGGCTGCACATGTTTAATTATATAATTTCCCATATTGCTTATATTATGACTTCACATAGCCTATGTCACTAAGAAGAACGTAAGGATTCTAACGATACCTCATACTTCAAAATGGATTAAGGTGTTAAGTTGTTATGGGATTAAAGAAACACACACATACATACCTACATACATGAACCCTAAAAACATTACATTCCTTTTTGGGCAGTCGTGTAAAAACACAATTTAAATTATATAGTCGTGTGTCGTGCTATCTGTCGTTACGACACTATGTGAATTCGGCTTAAGGGCTATTTATACTCATATGCCTAAAACAATATTGTGCCTAACCACACAGACAATAATTTGTTGAGGTCCAATCTCTTCGCAATTTAGTCCCACTCGCGCTTTCTTCCAATCTTTGTCGGGGACCAACTACGATTGACCAAGATCCTAGATAGGGCAAGTCTTGTAATTACATTGCAGGGATTGTCATATAACCTCTCTGCTGTAACCCTTGGGTAGAAGAACTAGACCATTGTCTATCAGTATATTATTTTATATTGTTTTTGGACTAGAGTTGTAAAGTGTCCATCACGTTATAAATGTCTGACCAATATGACCGAGCAAATTGGACATTTTCTCAATGTGACCGGACATTTTGGACATTTATTGTCACTAACGTCACATTCAATTCTATTGACAAACTATGAAAAAAAAACATTTGGTCACAAATAAGTGCATTATTTTAAGAGAGACAAGCTTTAGTAGTGATGATCTATAAAGAAATGAAATTTATAAAATCTTTCTGCACGAACAAGCTAAAAAGTGTCGTATCATCACCCGCAAGTTTGTTTTTAGTTCGATCCAGTCCAACTACATGTTTTATTGTATGTTTTTATAGTCAAACACTTAGCATCTAAGACGTACTTTAGTGGAATTCTTCTTTTTTTAAATTTATACTATAGAAAAATATGTGACCATCGTGACAATAAATGTCCAATGTGACCAAGCATTTATCATAAATGACGGACGCTTATAGCATATGACCGTCAATTTACAACTCTATTTTGGACTATACAAAGAAACAGTACCTACGGTGCCTCGTGCATCCAATATCATAATAACTTCAGGATGCTGCAAGGACTGCCTCGTTCTGCAGCGCGTCAGGCTATTTGCTAAGTACCGCGTGGATTGTTTATACATATTCTCTAGTGCGCAGGGTTCGCACTAGCCCTAACAGTATCCTTAAGGTAGTTTAAAGTAGATTTGACTGTCGGGTACATCAACCACCACCACATGGTTCATATAGGTACTGACTTCGAAATGACATATTTGTTAAAATATTGTTTTTAATTTTATTATAATTAGTTTTTTTTTGGAAACTACCCCTAGTTTCCAAAAAAAAACTAATTTGTCCGTCATTAGTCTGGACACGTATTTTTTATTTTCTCAATCAAACAAAAAATTATGAAGATATAGCCCGTTAAAGTTCCGCGTAACGTCACGCCTTGCGACACCTTTTAGCAAGACGTGACGTCACTCCCAAACTTTGATGCGCTTTATCTTCGTCATTTTTTGTATGATGGACAAAAGGAAAAATATGGGTCCAATATTTTTTGATTATCTAACTGACGGACTAAATAGAATAATCATTTTTTGACCCAGAAATCTAGCCTATTTAATGCTATAACTTTATGTAATAAATTATAATAAATTTTATTCCGAATCATATCTTTTAATAATTGAATTTAATAATAATAATTTTGAAAAAAAAGTTGTAGTCTAACTGCCTAAAATGTGCAGGTTTTCTCATGACATTTTTCTCACAATTGAATACTTGCTAAAATTAAGCATTACGGAACAGTTTTAAGAATTGACAGAATAAAAAATGTGTGAAAGGGATCAATATTGTAACAACATAAACATACATTTGGACCTAAATCATGGAGGTTTTTTTTTTTTAAAATTATACTATATTTATCCGTTATCTAGCCATCATAGTATTAGCTTTGCTCAGCATAGCTTTGCTTAGTTTGGGGCTAGATAAATTGGTGTAATTGTTGCAAAAATGTTATCAATCTAGACCCTCACTAGTCGTCGAGATTTTAAACATTCTAAAGTACTTTAGATCATAAGGCCAATTTTTGACAGGTGCTTGCAATTAAGCAACCGGCGCCATCTCAAATGTTATATAAGATTCTTAAGTTCAAGTATAGCAGTCATCGTTTTTATGTACGCCTTCAGAGTACCAGTTTTTCTCAGTTTTTGCTAAGTGCCCCTTCTGTGCCGGTTAATATTATTTATTCTTCGGTATAGGCTTTGTTAGATTATGTTAGCGCGAGCGAATATAGAAAGCTTTTAATAGAAATGCTTTGTGCTCGGTCAGGGGGCTGCCTGTATCGATACAAGGATTAACTTTGTGTGCGTGTATGTATGTGTATGTGGATGTGGATGGATGTGGCCAGCAAATACATTTTCAATGCTTAGTGCGATATTTGAATGTATTTTAAAACTTTCTTTATGGATAAGCTATTTATCGAAGTTGTAACTTTATTTTAAGGTCAACTAACTAACTTACTTTAATTCGTCTACTTCATACAATTTTTACGATTAAAATATAATATTGATTCATGTTAATAAATGAATTTGTATTCGAATTTTTGATCAAATTTGAATCTTCTTAGATAAGTAAATAGAAACACTCGATATTATGAAGTATTTATTGTTGCATTTAGATAATACCGGCCGATTTGGAAGCTACTGGGGGAGGCCTATGTTCAGCAGTGGACGTCCAATGGCTGAAATGTTATTGATGACTAAATAAATCAACTTTTGCATTGGGACCGATAACGGAATACCATAACATAATTCATTTCCCCATATTAAACAGCCAATGAGCTGTTGTAAGTTGTTTGGAAACATTTAAATTATTTTTTGAGATTTTGATGTTAGTTAAAGTAAAAATTTGTTGTGTTTGCGCAGTAGAATCACCCCTCAAGTGAAAGTTAAGTAATACGAGTAAAATAGCACCTTAAATACCTAAGTATTATAAACTTTAACATTTTAAACAACTTGTAAAAATATTTAGTCCGTCTGGACTACAAAGCAAAGGTTGCGGGTTCTAATCCCGTTAGGGGCAAATGTTTGTGTGATGAGCAAGCACAAGCATTAAAATTTGTACCGAAGTCATGGATGTTTATATGTATTTAAGTATGTTTATCCGTTATCTAGACGCCATTGCACAAGCTTTGCTCAGTTTAGAGCTAGATGTTTAATGTAATTGTGAAAAGAATTTATTTCTTATTCAACTTATAACAATCTGAATAACTTTTACTAAGGGTTGTATTAAGGGCAGATTTTTCAAACGCCAGATAACTTTTATCTGATGAATAAAATTGTAAATTTGACACATTTTTCATACGAAAACTGTCAACATGTCAAACTTATTCGTCATATAAAAGTTATCTGGCTATTGAAAAACCGGCGCAAAGAACTGTTTCAAATATCTAAATATCTGATTCAAGCCAACTGTGACCGGAACAGATACGAAAAAACTAAACGAAGATTCAATATAGTGGCTAGAACAAATAAAATAGAAATAGCGGGCTAAATCCGCAGCATCCGTCGCGGCAACAAATAAATGACAAAATAACTGTCTCAATAACATGGACGCCGAGACAAGGGGATAGAAAACATTTTCACTACGTGAAGCCACTAAAAAAAACCAGATAAAACATAGTTAAACAAGTTTGTTAATATAGACTATATTTGTTTACTTTGTTAATATAGACTTGTTTGCTTTGTAACAAAGTAAATTTGGAAAAAGTGTTTCAGAACTACTTTACACATCATAAATGTCCAATTAAAATTTTAAGATTGTTTTCGTTGTATACAAACCCTTAAGTGTTTTACACTAATAAAAAAGCATCATATTTAACATGTAGAGTAAAAATAATATAACATACTCATTAGACATGACTACATGATGTCTGTCCCCTGAAGTGTAAGAAGCAACAGATTGCGACGTTTGCTCTGAGGCTGGGATGGACCGGTATGAAATCGATATTGCACGATTATCGCAACATAAGCCTACGTAGGCTTAGGTAAGATGTATTTGATACAAATTTATGTCGTAATTGCTTGCGAATAAAGTCGTAACTGCGTTAATGGTATTCTGAAAAAGGTAAATAGGTAGGTATCCCATTTATCACTCTTTTTACGGACTTTGGCTCAAACCAATAATAATTTACGTTTTAACCAAAATGCGCAATGTATGTAGAGTTGCATAATTCTAAAATATAAATAATTCTAATAATTTTTGCATTTAAAAATAATTTAAATTATATTTTATCATTAAAAAGTATTGAATCTGATGGCTTGAAAGTGCATTGCACGAATCTTAACTTTTTCAATACACTCTTTGTTTGATGACCATTTGGTCTAGTGGTTCGCCATCCAGACTACAAAGCCAAATGGTTGCTGGTTCATATCCCACAAGAGGCAAATAAGTGCCTGATGAGCACTAGCATAAAAATGACTTCATGTACAAGTCTAAGTTATGGAAATCATCAATCTTAAAAATATTTATGTATGTTTATCCGTTATATAGCTGCTATTGTACAAGATTTGCTAAGTTTGGGGCTATGTCATTTGTGTAATTGTTTGAAAAAAAATATATAACAATTCGTTTGTGTATTTTTTATCGTAATAGGAATTGGTAACAAGCCAAGCCGACATGTTGTGTGACATCGGCGGGGAATGCGGCGGGTTTGAATCGATACGTTCTATGAGAGCGCCATAAACGGGTCCGGGCTTGCCCGTTTTTATGGGCCCTCGTTTGTCTTTATAATGGCATCACATGTCGTTTGTCAACCGTAGTTATTTTGGTAGTTAACCAGTGTTACAATCGGATGAATTAACAGCAACTGAGATTTAAAAACATGTACACGATGTAAGCTTGTGGTTAAAAAAAAATTAATCAGACAAGAAATATCTCTACCTATTAATTATATAAAACGATCTCAGGCCAAGAACACTAGACACAATATATTTATTGTTACGCCGCTTTTTGCGGTCTAATTCAACCGCTCGGCATCCAATAAATTAAATTAAGTTCCTGATAAATATTAGTTACTTAAATCTAATAGAATTCACTAAAATGCGGACACTATATCCATGCGAAAGCACATCGACCAAATCATTCACACCGTACGGCACGTGAGTAGTTCCAATTTTATTATTGGCAGAGACACAAGAGTCCCATTCGCGCGGAAAATCTTAGAGATTTCTTTTGGACAGGTTTAAGTTGGGGACCTTTTCAACTTAATTTTCGTGTCCGTGAAACGTGAAGTATCTGCGTTGGCCCTTTCCGAAGTGGTTTGGGAACAATCGGAAAACGCTTTGTCATTGAAAGAAAATTTCCGTGCAAATGTTAGTTTAGTCAAGGCCAATAGAAACTTTATACGTATTTCTTGGATCGTTTAAATTTTGGTTAAGTCGTTTATTATGTGATCGTATGTATATTCATGTGATCTATAAGAGTGCTTATATTATACACTAGGTGACTGTTTTCTTCTGTTCTGTTGCATCACATTACGTGATTATATGGCGTTCTTAAGAGTAGAATATTTTACAAGATAACGTCCAAGGCAGCCCGCGAAATTCAAAAACTCTAACGTTTTTTACAAATTCCATTGTAAACTGATCAAAATGTGAGTCGCGGCTATGGGTCGTAATGATATTTTTTTAATAATCACTTAAACAATCAATCCAACTTTTTTTTGTCGGATTTGGTCGATAATATCATGTATTTAGTTCTATGTGTCATATTTATGACCAAATATGTCAGTGATGTAAATTGGATGTTTCTTGGTAAAACTATCATATTATGATAAAAATACACAGTAACTCAGAGTTGTTAAGAATTTTTTAATTTTAGGGACAACCTTCGAGGCATATTCAAAAGAAAATTTAAGTTTAAATTAAAACAATTATTATCTCATAATGGAAACATTGAATTGAGGTTTATAATTGAATTAAATTTCAACACATCCTTTTACGACCTGTTCCTTTTGATTTTCCATAACTTTAACCAACGATGGTTATAGCTTCGTTAAAAAGAAAAGTGTTTGACGAAATTAAATATTTTCTTAGTCACACTGTGTTGAAGTTATACAAGAGCAATAAATCTTAGGTTCTATTGCTACATGACAGATAACGTCTTAAATGGGCGCACATCTACATCTATGATATTAAAAATCACTTGATATTTAAGATTTGACATTATTTGAGATTTAAAGTGCAAAAAGATAGTTTTATAAATTCAACAAAAAAAATTAATAATTAAAAAAAAAACATGTCGTTTCTTGAGGCGGTATTACCACGTATTACACACTGAGATTGAAGGTCGCTTCGTGTAAATAAACAAAACCTTGATCTAAATCTTGAAATTCTTAACTTACTCCCAAAAAATTTTGGTAAATTTAACTTGAAACTGTTAACTTATTAAAATATCTTATTTCACTTTTCAATCTCATCAAAGCCTTACGAACCAGATTAAACAAGACTCGTCGGGTTGCTGTAATAACGTTTCAAAAGCTTCTAATTAGTATAAGGGTGAAACGTTCGTGTTGGTAATAAATAGATATAGATATTTAATTTCACCTATCTTCATTTTACAATTGGCTCATAAATTTGACCTTTAAATAAAAACAGGCTCAAATGGTTAGTAATGAGCTGACTACTCGCCATTAATTTATAAAAAGTGGCTTGAATCATTATAGAAATGGTAAGTATTTATTGCATAAAATATGGTAATACGGTAATATGGTCACAGTAATAATGTCCGCATATTTTACCGCGATTCGGCATGCATTTATTTTACACATTGCTCTTTTTACATTTTAATAAACACGAAAATGTTTTGTTTAATCATCATCATCATCATTTTAGCCATAGGACGTCCACTGCTGAACATAGGCCTCCCCTTATGACTTCCAGTTTGGCCGGTTGGAAGCGGCCTGCATCTTGCGGCTTCCTGCAACCTTTACCAGCTCGTCTGTACCGTACCTTGGGGGTGGACAGACGACCTGTTTGTTTTGTTTAATATTATGAATAAAATAATATCAGACAAAACATAAAACTATCATCGTCATACAACTATTAAATTTCCATTGAGCCTCAACGCCTTTGTCTAAATATCTCCACGTTACCATGTGGGTAAAAATAATATTTTTTATACTCCGATAACGTACCATATAAATGTCAATAAAATCTTAATATCATTAGGCATACTAACAGCTATGCAAAATTTACCAACATTATTATCTCCTCCGTAGCACAGTTGCTAAGAGCAGTCGCCCAGATAGCGAAAGGTCGCGAAAGGTTCAAATCCCACAAAAAAATAAGTGAAAATATTGTCATTGATAAGATGAAAAATTATCAACACTATTTTTATAACAGCTCATGAATAGCAATAGTATTACAATATCGATAGCAGCATAACAGTCGACATCACTACCACTAAACGCGCAACGCATGCAACAGGTTCTGTTCCTAAGATTCTTTGAGATAGTCTGTTGAATAAGATTACTTCCTTTGTGGTCTGTTTTAACGCGACGCGTCCATGTGTGCGTGGCCCACTTCTCGTGCCGCGTGGCGAGTGACCCACTCCTACTACCATCCACTTTCAATGGCAACGATTCTGCTGTAGGTACCAGTCTCTAAGCGGTTCTAAAACCTTTGTAATGACCCTTTTATAACACTTAGTTTTTATTAAGCCACAAATTCCTAAAATAAATAAAACTTACTTCCATATATTTATTCTTTACAATATCATACGAAAATAGGTAAAGTTCCTATGTTTGCATACACTGTGTTGATGATTGATTTCATGCGAGAAAAAAATGTATTTATTGCCAAAAATGTTTTTTAAGCAGTGGTAAGACAAAAATAATAATAGGACATGTAAAAAGCTTAATAATTCTGGCCTATTTTGGTTTTAATGAGAGAAATGAAGATGTCAGGTTTAGTATCGCCTATACTGTGTTCCGATCTTTATTTAGACATTTATTTTTACTATCGAAGTATTACTTATAGCCTCGTCAAGATCTATCTTGAACTCTCCCTGGCATCCACGGAGCACAATTTGTAGTAGTACAATTTGTATGAGTAGGAATGATCATAAATAAAGATGTCTTCCCTAAAATAATGAAACAAGACAGACAAAAAAAATTAATATATTTTTTTGTTCCGTATGCGTTCTTAAACAATTCATTTAATTGCAACAAAACTTTGGTTCGTTTTGTGCGCATACGCCGCGCGAATGTTTCTAAGTTGAATTGAATACACAATCGAAGTCGTGGGCAACAGCTAGTTTATTTTATTAACACTGACATTTATTAGCACTTAAAAAACTAGTAAAAGTATTATTTTGTGCATTGTGAGATTATTCAATTTAAATGAGCGTCCATGTTGAAAAAAATAAAACTGACAGTATAAAACCAAAAAGGCGGGAATATTTTACATAATCAAAATTAATCAGTTACGTATTGATTGGGTTCAAATAAAAAATATTGTACCGATTTCTTCCCCTATTTTAGCAGCCTCAAGTCTGAACCTTTTTTAACACTCATTAATACTCATTAATACTCATTAATACTCATTTATTCAGTATATAGGCCCTCTTCCGGGCACTTATACACGTCCCAAAATATAGCTTTACCCTACCACCGCTTTGGGACTACATATCGGCTGGTGTGAGAAGAAACGGCGCAACAAACTCAGACTCAAACTTTTCATGTTTAATACACACAGTCAAAATTTCAGCAGTCTAACTATTCAGACAGTCTTAGTAAAGGGTTCCGTTGGTTACGCTTTGGGAACGAAACCCTAAAAACAAAAAAAATACAGTCAAAATTAGAACCTCCTCCTTTTTGAAACGGTTTAAAAAAAAGAAGGGCAAGAATAAGAAAATATCATGCATCAATGGGCTAGTTTCCTAAAAAAATCTAATTAGTCTGTCAGTTTGTTTAACAGAAAATATTGGACACGTATTTTTTCTTTTCTCAATCAAACAAAAAATGATGAAGATATAGCCCGTTAAAGTTCCGCGTAACGTCACGCTTTGCGACGCTTTCTAGCAAGGCGTGACGTCATGTGCTCACTTTGATGCGCTTTATCTTCGTCATTTTTTGTTTGATTGACAAAAGACAAAATATCGGTCCAATATTTTGTGATAATCTAACTGACGGACTAAATAGAATAATCTTTTTTTGACCCAGGAAACTAGCCTATTCAATATGCATTTAAAATTAATTAACACCACCAAGCGATCGCGCTCTAAAAGGTTCTAATTACGGGAAAGGCCGGTTCTGGTTTAGAATCTGTATGCAAATTCACGTGGTAATTGCGCCCCGATAGCGTTCGATCGCTAATGTTCATTGAATTTAACCGGGAATAAACACTTTATGGTTAGGTATACGAATATTCAGCGTGAAACGATTCTGTGTTAACGGTATGTGTGTCACGATATAATGTCATTGAAATTGAAATTTAAAAAAAAAACACGCGTAAAGCTATCACTAGCTTCTGTTTACGATTTTGTCTACTCCAGACTGAAGTCAAAGAAGAATGAAAAATCATTCCGTGAGAACATTCGACGACCTTCGTAGCCGAGAGGCGAGTATAACGGACTTGGTATCGCTATCTCTGAGGTCTCGGGTTCGATTCCCGGTCGGTCAATGTAGAAAAATTATTTTTCTATATCGTCTCGGGTCTGGGTGTTGTGGTACCGTCGTTAGTTCTGAATTCTGTAACACAGGTGCTTGAGCTACTTATCAAGGATCAGAGCAATGTATGTGATGTTGTCCAATATTATCATTATTATTATAACATAAAGACGGGATTTGCTAAATCAATATCTTTACAGCATGAGCCAAATAGTGACGTTAATAATTTTTAGGTTCCTCGTACTAAGTTCCAATTCCTATCTGAATCACCTTCTTAAAATGTTTAGCAATATTTTGTAGTTTCCGACTTATGATTTTAGTTTTGGTGAAAAATCATTTTTATAGGTCACTGTTTGGACGACCCTGTCTGCCGATCAGCTAATTCGCGTTTTAATCTATCTATTAAATTTATCTTACTAATATGTAAGATAAATTTGATAGATGGATTTAAATTATTTAACACGTAGAATGAATTCTAAGCTATTAAAAACTTAGCGGAAACTTAAACTATAAACAATTGTATAAAAGCGTGCACACTTTTCTATTAATATTTAAGTTTTAGTGGAAAAATAAAACAACTGTAAATGTATAATGTTGTATTGGCCTTAATAGTAACCGGCTTTAGATTTACTACCTTAGTATTATTTATTTATTATCTTTATATAAAAAACAAAGTCGGGTTTATAAGTCAAGAACGGCTGGACCGATTTTTTGAATTTGTCTCTGCCCCAAATAGCAGAACAACATAAAAAAATCGAAAAAAATCACAAAAAAAAAGAATGAAGAGGCGATACGTAGTTCGCCGTGACAGCTAGTGTTATACTAAAAATGTTTCCTTAACAATCAGATTGATTTTGATTTTTGTATAACGTGCTCCCTCTGTCATGACTTTATCATTTCAGCCATAGGAAAACTGAACATAAGCCTCCCCTAATGACTTTCAGGTCGGCCGATTGGAAACGACGTGTGCGAGTGGACACTTGTACGGTGTACCTACCTACTGTTGTTATATTCGATTTAATTCTAAAAACAGTTTGGTATGGTGAGCCCATAACAATATTACAACAATGAATCACCTTTTAAAAGAAAACAGTCTTGCTCTTGGCTATGAAGATTAAATTATTTACACCAAAAAAAAAACGTTATTGTAGAAGATCTTCACCAGACTTTATCAATCCCGTCTAGGGCCATAATTATAAATTCATAACAAATTCAAAGCTAATCGCGATTTTCTTACAACTACTTTAACTTGTTAATGCAAGTTAATTAAAAAGTTTTTGCTTCAGTGGAAAATAAAGTTGCTACTAAAGCATACTTGGAAATACCAAAATAGACTTATGTACAGTAGGCCATCTTCTTACCAAACCCGCCATTATTATTAAAATATAAATATGCAACACAACAATTATTGAAGTTTTTATTTACCAGATACTAGACAACGGTATTTTTCTCAGAAGCGTCTCCCAGCAAACAGTGACGCGAGCCAATGTAAAAAAGTTCGTTTTCTAAATTGATTCGACCTTCTCATGGTAGCAACAAAATTTTGTCGGCGCCAATTTACAATGATAAGTACCTAAGTACCTGGTAAAGGTTGCAGGAAGCCGCTGGATGCGAGCCGCTTTCAACCGGCCAATCTGGAAGTCACGGGGGAAGGCCTATGTTCAGCAGTGGACGTCCTATGGCTGAAATGATGAAGTAGCTAGTTACCAGCATCTGCCAGTTTATCTACCTTAGCTCTTCCCAGCGCTTTGTCCAGTTCTAAGTCAAGGTACGCTTGACCATAATCGTAAATGTGACAAGACTGGTTATAAGATTAAGAGCCTCAATCACGTAGGCCAAAAACACAAGAAGCAAATCAAAATATCTCAGGGTCTGAAAGGAACTAAGTCACATGTATCTCCTGCTGCATTGTGCAGCAAATCAACTTTTTTGGAACGATTGCCATCAAGTCTGTCGAGACAGGGGAATAACTGTTATGAACTTTAGCTACACTGGATGTGTTATCTGAATTTGCAGCTTTTGTGCATAGATTCCAAAAAAACTAGGTGTTGGCTAGTTTCCTGGGTCAGAAAAGTATTATTCAATTTAGTCTGTCAGTTAGATTATCAAAAAATATTATACCCATATTTTGTCTTTTGTCAATCAAACAAAAAATGACGAAGATAAAGCGCATCAAAGTTAGCACGTGACGTCACTTTAACTTAAAGGAACTTTAACGGGCTATATCTTCATCATTTTTTGTTTGATTGAGAAAAGAAAAAATACGTGACCAATATTTTTTGTTAATCTAATTAACGGACTAATTAGATTTTTTTAGGTAACTAGCCCATTGTGAGTATCAATTGTGAGTGTAAAATCTTTTATTTTAACCCGTAAAATGGTCTCAAAATCGGGGTATTCAGAGTACACACACAAACGAGCATGCCTACTCTATTTATGTCAACTGTGGAAACATGTTGCGAATCGGAGTTTAGAAAGATTAACGATAAAAAATATGAGCGATATAAAATATGGGACAGCAAACCATAAAAGTCGTATTTTGTGTTGTATTTTTCGTAATATTAGTAAAGGAATAATAGTCATAAACACATAGGATTTGTACGGATATTTTTTTAAGTTCCTATAAATTTATTTCTTTGTTGCTTGTAAATGATTCAATCATCCATTGATGTATTACTGTACATATAGTTACTTTTAAAATAACTGACATCACCGCGTTGTAATTTCAAACACAGATCGATGTGACTTACTCCGTGTATGCTCTTTATTTGCCCGTTTATTAGATTTAATATTAAACTATGAATTATGAAAATATACTTTATTTTTTTTTATAGATTATTTGTGTAAAATGATGGCAAGCAAGCAACAACAATTAAGATTATATTAAAATCATAATGTTACCATGATGTAATCTCAGCAGTCCACAGGATCGGACCCCGAAATTTGAGCGTCATTTTACCCTCCCTAGAGCCCTCCCAATAATAGTGTTAATTAATTTACCTATGTTTAGAATCTTAAGCCGTCTTTGGCTTAAACGGATTAACTTCTGTCGACTGCTACTCGTTTTCGTTAAAATGCTTTCTTAAAATTAAATTAAAAGGGACTTATTGTGATTTAAAAACATAAAGACAAAAGCATACGATTAGTTATGGCACACTATAATATTACTTACACATCCCTTTTGTTAGCATAATATGAAAAGAAAAGAAAACCATCGTCCACATTACTGTTCTAAAATCGAATTCTACTTAAATTGTATTAATATTTATATAGATTTTTACGTGCTCTTTTCGAATTTTAGTTATGTCGCCTAGTATCTTTGTCGTTCGTCATTAGTGTAAAACAGCATTATCGATTATGATAATAAAACCTACCTCAAACACAAGTTTTTAGCATATTTCATTTTAAACAATTGCAGCAAAGTTAAAACGAAGTGCAAAAGATCGAAAAAACACATCAAAATCATTAACAAAATCAATTTATGAACACCAAATACTTACAAAATTGTAAAGTCATGACGATAATTTTAAACACCTGAATTCATTCTTGCATTAAATAAATAATATAACAATAAATGGTTTCCACAATCACACCAATTAGCTAGCAATATGTTTAAATGAATCGGTATTAATACGGAAAGCTCAGTGTAAAATGGCACTTTCCTAAACCCACTAAAACATAAACATCAGTTATTCAGCCTTCAAAACAAAAGGGAAAATGTACGACTCACTAAACATATTTTCTAATAAAAGAAACTAACATTACCCGAGCTTTCCTAAGGGAGCGTTTGTGTGTACAAAGAGATGAAACTAAATATTAATTACAACTGCTCTCAGCACATGTTGTCAACCTTTGTTCTCTGCGAACCAGCGATAATTCACACCGCCTTTGAAGGTTGCGTTTGGGAACGTAATTATTTTACTGCTGAAGGAAGTTTGCGACCCCTGGAATTTCACTTTGGAGATTAAAAAAGATGCGGCTGATTCATTTTGCACAATAACACAGCATGGGTAAAAGGGATGTTGCTGTCAAAAGTTCCTAAGTACATTAACTCCAAAAGAAAACACAATTTACGATAGTGCTGTTAGAGTGTCTAGCAGTGAAAAGGTCATTGGATTGAATACTTGAAGTAGTTTGTAAAGGATATCTCTTTATCTTAAAAGGGGGAAACGTGAATAAAAATTTGGGCAGACGTAGCGCTAACATTTTTATTTACTGGGGGCGTAAACCTGCACACCCAGTAACGAGCAAAATTAAAAAAGGTTTGTTCCTAATTAGGTATTAAACGCATGACCTTTTTACATGGTTACGACACCAGAAAATAGCAGGCTTACTTTCAACTGGACCCGGCTTCATATTAGTAATTTATCTTACAAACGACTTTAAAATGGAGGAAAATTTAGACTTTTACGTATTAGTTCTTTATTAAACTTAATTTTATTTCATTATTTATTGAGATCTTCATTTAATAGTTAAAATATCTGATTATTGATTCGAATATACTGATGTGCTTTTGATTGTGTATTGGCATTCGATGACACCCGTAAAACATTTACTCCATGGAAAACTAAAACATATACTGGTCATAAAAATTAAAAACATTATCGAAGCTAGTTTTAGCGAGAAACCGATTACATGGAACACCTCTATGAGCAATTGCCGGCACTAGCTGTCAGCTGTCATAGGAGCGTAGTAGAATAAGGGCCAGTTTCACCACTTGCTGATAAGTTCCAGATAACCTATCTGGCACGTTTTTGACAGCTTACTCCAGATTTAAATGTATGGGTTATCTGTCAAAACAGGTGTCAGATAGATTATCCGGAACTTATCAGCAAGTGGTAAAAGTGGCCCTAAGAATATTTTATTTGATTCGGTGGGGGGTCGAACGAAAAGCATGGACGATCTATTTTATTGGTTTTTATTTATCATTTAAAGAGCTTTAGAGTGCAACTTTGGTGTAGTTTGTGTTCTAACGTTTGATGAAGTGATAGATCTGAACTATTGAAATTTCATTGTATTCAACGCCGCATCGAGTGTCAAGTGACTTGTCTCAAGACAACTTGCTTTAGACCCGATAGCGTCTTGAAACCTGCTTCTACTGGAAGAGTAGCCTCTACTGAATCCAAGAAAAGCTATAAAACTAAACACCCGTTATTTATTGTAAACTATATCAATATACACTCGATATTGGCAGAATCACTGCTCTGCTTAAGAGCAGGATGAATCCATAAAAAAAAAATTACACACAAATATAATCTCTCTACGCGTCGTTCTTGTGTTTCATTAACTCGTAGTTCATTAACCTTTTCATTTAGAAGATCGCTTAAATACTAAAACAATCTCATTTTAAGTTTTAGTTTCTCAGAAACATTTCTTTCTCGGTTTTATTTAACTACTAGCTGACCCAGCGAACTTAGTTCTGCTGAGTCGTTTGACAGGTACCAACAGTTTATATAGAAAAATAAAATAGTTGTTTTACTACATTCCTTGCAATTTTTTTATATTTTCTGACCTTTTAAACCTTCCCTGAACTTCTACAAATATTTCAAGATCAAAATTAGCCAAATCGGTCCAGCCATTCTTGAGTTTTAGCGAGACAAACGAACAGCAATTCATTTTTATATATATAGATAGATTTGATTATTTGTAAAGTAACATTTACAAGGGGCTTTTTGACGAGCCATTCACTAAGCCAAGCCATTTAGCCTGTAAGATTATAATAAAATAATACTCTTATTATTATACATGACTTCTATTTACATAAAGCCAATGATAGCTCACCTTAGTGGAATGGCTCGTCAAATCGCCTCGTGTAAACGGTCCATTAGACGTAGTAAACTACCTATTACGGTCGTCTATTTGTACAATTAACACAGAGACTACTGTAGATTGCTCCCAGAGGTATAATTATACACTTTTAGTTCGAGAACCACTGCAAATATGGTAATTAATTGTTGTTATATTCATTAATTTTATAAAATAATTTAGGTACTACAATTGTCTTTATTTTGTCATCATCAGTCATCATTAACTTAATTTATAAATTAGAATATTTTAATTTTTAACAGCTTTGCCTACAACTCCGGTCGCATAGAATGTCGACTTTTAGTCTCTTTTCCTTAATATATAAACATATTATTAACAGGGGCACAAGGACCGACTATCCCTGTAATATCAAATTCTCTCTCAAAGTCTTAAACTCAGGGGACTATGACAATATTTTTATCGTTTTCAAGTCATAAAACTTTTCAAGAAAATCATCATCATCATTTCAGTTTCAAATTATCATCTGGGGGGATTGCCTAGTTTTGTATAAGATTTCGCACGAAGACGCTGCTGCCCATCTCGTGCTACAGGAATTAGTCGCCTCTTACGACATGCCTCCTGTTGGCGGTGTGGAAGTGTATTCAAGAAATCATTAATTGGCGAAGTTCAACCATATCTGGTGATTGAATCAACGATACTTTGCAGACATTCTATGGATAATATATCAAAAATGTTGTCATCGTACCTAGGGTTGACAAAATTGATTAAATATTTATTTTGATATTAAAAATTGATATCATAGTTTAAAAACTATAAAACACACATACTGATCCTGACTCGTCAAAACAAATCGAATGAGCCCAAAGACAACGGTTTACTGGTAGTAATTAAAGAGTTCTACAACCCACCTCCTTACTTCATGATCAGATCAGCACGATGGAGTCAAATTATTGTATTGTCAACATAAAGACCAAAACTTACAAAGTTTTAAATTGATACGTCAGATAGAAGTATATTAAAAACGACTTACAAGCTATGATTACATAGTTAGACAGTTAGTTAGTTGCAAGTGAAGCTAATATAAGTAAGTTAATAATAATATAATTGGGGGAGGCCTATGTTCAGCAGTGGACGTGCTACGGCTGAAATCGTGAGTAGTAAAAAGGTAATCTTACTTTCAAAACTTTCCTGTTCGAATTACAATAATTCGAAAACGGTATGGTGACGTTCTAAATACTAAATTGTTTTTTTTTTCATAATATTGCGAGACTATAAATATTATCTGTGTTTAATTTTATGTTTTTACTACAACCACTGATCAGGTAAAACTACGTACCACAACTTTAATTTCAAGAAGTATTAAAGACTGAAGTAACTTTTGCTCTATTACACTAGCCAGTCTTTTATTTTTCAGTAATCTATATACTTAAATAAAAATAAATCCCTTGGTAATCGCATCACGCGTGAATGGGTGGAACAATTGCGCCAATTCTTTTTTTGTTGTGCTAATTATAGACTGCAGTAGGCTCTTTTAAAAGAAAAAATTGAGAAAGTTGCTTAGAAAATCCTTTATGAATAAACTAAAGACCACGAGAAGTCGTGGGCAACAGCTAGTATTAAAAAAAACACATGCGTAATATTGTCTGTTCATTTTGATTGAAAAAAAAAACTGAACGTGCATAATTAATAATGAAATAACATTTATAACTATCAATATACAGGATGAAGACTAAAATACAACAAAAAAATTAAGTACGTAGTTTAAATGTTTTTATTTTTTATTTTCATTTTGATCCTATATAGTAAAAGTTGTTGTATGTTTATGAGAGCAAGTTTATGAAATATGTATAAGTATATTTATTTTTAGGGATTTTGGTATCTTCCATAGAAAAGGTGAACATGTTCATAGAAAAAATCCTATTTATACGAAAGCGCCCAAATCTCATTTAAAATAAATCTTGACCGACAATTAGAGACAGCGATAACAAAGCCCACAGCTGCGATTGAAAGTATAAAAGCATAAACACACAGCACAAAACTTTCTCCGACTTATGAGTGAAGCTTGAAAATAGCAATAAAACATTTATATTTACGGCGAAACACCCTCTGAAATCAACTAGGACGTATCCCGAAAGAAGGTAACAATAAATATTTCCACCCAATCGGAAATTCCCAAAACGATGATAACCGAGGAATTGAAAATTCCGAAGCGCGAAAGAGGATTGTTTTTGAAAGTTAAATTATTTTAGGCGCCAAAACACACCTTAGTATGTGCGTGATGAATATTAAAGTGATTACTTTAAAGTAAGACCGTATGAAATTTACATAAGTAGATAAGTACGCGCTTTAGAACAACATATTATATTTGTGCAAACAAAGCGCTAGGTCACATGTATATAAATTCTGAATTATTTTCATCAAATTTAACTCCTTTATAGGGTTTTTCTCTATTGCGTTTTTCTGTCCTCTTTCCATCTATAGCTTTGAATATTTAATAAGCGATGAAAGGAAAATCTATTTCCAACTCAAAAATTGGAGTAATAAAATATCCCGACCGCTCATCAGACGCTTATGAAAATAAAATTCTGTTAGTAACTATATTACAGTCAAAGCAAAGATTAATTTACGCTCTTTACCCGTTTCCAATTTCTTGTTAAAATTAAATGAAGTCACTGGCAGTCGTAAAAATGATAATAATATTTTTCAGATTGTATTAAAGAACTTGACGGTTAAGGCGAGTAGTTCCCCTAAATTAGCGACTCGAAGCTTGTTATTACAAACATCGAACGAAATCTTATCAAAATACGGTTCATTATTCGCTATGTGCAAAGTGGGTGGTGGGGGCCGTCAAATCGATCGCAGCACGCAATCTGGCAGAAATGTGAAATAACTCTGGACTGTCATGTGTCAAATTGCAATATTTCCATAGAATTTCATACTTACGTTATTAAGTATTTTTAAGTAAACACGTTAAAATTCGCGATATGGGTCACATTACGTGTTGTGTTTTAAGGTGTAGAAACAATGGGAAAAACAGTTTGTGCATGTTTTATTCGTTTCCAACATCAAGATGGAAATTGAAACAAAGTATTAGATGGATAGCTGCTGTGAAAAGAATAAAGTTTGTAGGAAGTTTGTGTCACAGACGTTTGTCTTATGATCACAGCTCTTATTAGGTTTGTCCGTTGGTTCTAAGCTCTTCAAAGTCTCTCAAGACTCACATACTGTACATAAACTATTTTTTTCCCTTTTTGGACAGTTTGAGGTTGGAAAATTATATCATGTTGTATCGATTCAAATCCCGTTCGTATTATAATATTCATATTTTAGTTCGAGTAAGAAACTTATTATAATATGCACAATCTTTTTAGATATTTACATCTAATTTCAAAATCATCCTTAAACCATCCAGTTGCCATAATTTGAGAGATCTTAAGTCCACAATACTTGTGGTCACTAGGGGCGCTGTCATCGCGCACACAGCGAATAGCGCGAAATAAAACGTGACTGTTACGACTCTCGCTGCGTCTGTAGCGGTAGCGAAATTTGGGGAAAATAATACTTTTCGCATGGACGCCATTGTTCGATTAGAAAACCCCATGCTTATTTTTTATTTTATTTTCCTTTATTGAGAAAACCAACAGCGTATTTATACATTGTTAACATACATTATTTAACACACAATATGGCCAATAACAGGTTTCCCTTATCTTATCAATAGTACATCAAAAGGTTGGAAATGCCACCAACGTTTACGCAACAACACTACAATTAGTGTAGTACTACACTATACAACACACAGTACAATATACAACAAAACAAAACAAATCAACTCGATAGCCAACTCAATGTTATTTAAAAAATAAAGACATTAACTAGTATTAATAATTAATCTTTATATATATATATATATATATATATACTTTTTTTAAATTATTATTATATTACTCTTAGTTATTTATTTATTGCACATCCTTACCCTCGAATCCAACACTGCACCTACTTCTCTCTTAAATATGCGCTTAGTGTTCGCAAAAAGGTTGCGAACACTAAGCTTAGTTTAGCTTAGCTTAGTTAGTTAGCTTAGTTTAGTTTAGCTTAGCTTAGCTTAGTTTTTAGTTTTTGTGCCGTGTGGGGACGGCCGTAAAAAAAACACTTTCCTTCTGCCAACAGGAGGCGTGTCGTATGAGGCGACTAATTCCTGTAGCACGAAACGGGCAGTAGCGTCTGCGTGCGAAATGTTATAATAAACTGCACTCGCCAACCCGCCTGCCAAGTGTGGCGAGTATTGGCCGATGAATGTCATTGGGATTGGGATTTCCATGGCCGAAATGATGCTCAGTTTATAGCTTTCAAGTTGGCCTATTCAACAACTTAAAATGTTCAGAAGGTTTTGAAAGTTCTTGGTATATTTTTTTAATATTTTTCTTACAATTTGGGCTAAAGAGGCTGAATGTAGCCAAATTTTGCTAACAAAAGAAGGTTTTGAGTAAAATTCTTTAGCTCATATCATTTTAAAAAGACAAGACAAGTTATATCATACGGAATATTGTTATGGGGCTCAGCAGCAGATATTGAATCTATCTTTGTACTACAAAAGAGAGCTGTACGGGCAATTTACAAACTTCGACCCGACCGAATTCGTTCATGGGGAAATGTATTCGCTTTTTTAACACATTACCACAGTCTATTGTTGAACTACCCATGTTTGAGTTTAAATCGCATGTTAAGATTATTTTAATAAAAAAGGGTTATTATACTGTCAATGACTATTTAAATGACAAAAATGTCTGGAATTAAATACTGCCCTGCTCGCACAGGTACATATTATTTTCTTTTCTTTTTTTTTTGTGGCAGCTAGTGGTGACTGAGTTTGTTCCGGCGTTTCTTCTCAGCACTTGCCAGATTGTCTGTGTCTTGTCTCGAAGCGCTAGTAGGGCCCAAAAAATAAGGAGACATGTTCTGCCCCATATGGGCCAATAATATTATTATTGACGTTCATAAGTGGCAGTTTTCTGTCCTAAACTGAATAAATGATTTTTGACTTTGACTTTGACTCAAGGCAGTTATAATTGATCGTATTTTTGACCTAAAGCTTGTATCCAAAACACGATTCCACAAACTTCACTCTACGGAAAACATAAATAAATTTGCCACTGAAAATACATTTTTTTTACCTGTACTTACAGTAAAGTTAATAATCTTAGGCAAAATTATGGCTTGTATTACTTATGCAATTGGCTGCTTTTCATTCTCAATAAAGTGGCTATTTTCATAAAAATCGTATATAGATAGATAGATAGATAGATACTCTTTATTGCACACCATACAAGTAAAATACACATGATTTTTACAGAAAGATGTACAATTTAGGCGGTCTTATCGCTAATAGCGATCTCTTCCAGACAACCTTTAGGTAGAGGACAACCATTAAAGAAAGGGGAAGGTGTTGCAGAGTTCTTAAAATTCTTACCTGATACAAATAGAATTGCATAAATTTATGGCATAAACGTAAACATACAGTAATAAATAAATAAAAATAAAATAAAATAAATACATAACAATAATTATACATACATACAATAAACATACATACTACTTGATATATGCGAGGAGATGTCGAAACTAACAGTGACCAGTAATATTTTAAGATATAAAGGCAGTTTGTGTCAAGAAGAAAGAAAGTGTGCTTTAAGCCGATTTTTAAAAATAGCAATCGATTCGGATTTTCTGATTGTTAATGGTAAGGAATTCCAGAGGCGAATGGACTGGACAGTAAACGACTGCGTATAGTAATTAGTAGAATGGGGAGGAAATTGAAGATGTAGTTTTTTGGATGACCGCATGTCATGACCCTGTGATGACTGCAAAAATTGAAAGCGCTTTTTTAAATAGGGTGGTGATTTCGGACTGAACAATATGTTAAATAATTGCGAAAGAATATGCAAGTCACGCCTACGACGGATTGGAAGCCATTTAAGCAGAGTCCGGTATTCGGTAACATGATCATACTTCCGTAAACCAAAAACTATTCGTATACAGAAGTTCTGTAGACGCTCAAGCTTATTAAGGAGGTTTTCATTTAAATCTAAGTAACAGCAATCTGCATAATCTAGGATGGGAAATAAAAGAGCCTGAACAAGCGCAATTTTAGTGGGTATAGGCAAGAAATTACGAAGTCTATTTAATGACGCTGCCGCTGCATACATTTTTCTGCTGACTTCCGCAGTTTGTGTTGTCCAAGTGAGTGAGCTATCAATATGAATGCCCAGGTTCTTTACAATTTTGCTATAAGGGACATGGACACCGTCAAATGTGATGGGTTGCAAGGCCGGCCAGTCAATCCTAGCAATTTGCCGAGAACCTCCCACAACAATTACCTGCGTTTTAGTAGGGTTAACCCTGAGACCAAATGACTTGCTCCAATGTAGTATACGACTAAGGTCATCGTTAACTGCCCGTACAACACTAGAAAGGTCTTCAAGGCGCCCTTGTGAATATATTTGGAGATCGTCTGCATATAAGTGAAAAAAAGATTTTAGGTTATGAGTAATCGAATTGATGAAAAGTGCGAAGAGGAGAGGAGACAGCACGCCACCTTGAGGGACACCGGCACTGATATCACACCAAGCAGAGGAGGAGTCCTCCGAACGGATGCGCTGCCGGCGACCATACAAGTAACTGTGAAACCAGTCAAGCACGGTTGGAGATATGTTAAGAGAACGTAGCACTCCAAGTAAAATGTCAAAATCGACAGTGTTAAACGCGTTACTAAAGTCAAGTAGTGCCAGTACAGTAAGTTGTTGTTTATCCATAGCCTGTCGGATGTCGTCTGTTATTTTAATTAAAGCAGTGGTTGTACTATGGCCTGGGCGAAAACCGGATTGATAAGGATTAAGGAGTTGGTTTGAGGATAGGAAGTGACTGAGTTGGTGATGGACAACGCGCTCCATCACTTTGGATAGGAAGGGTAGAATTGAAATAGGCCGATAGTCCGAAAACGAACAAGGTTTGGCTTTTTTCGGGAGTGGAACTATTTGGGCATCTTTCCATAATGTAGGAAAAACGCTTGAGGAGAGGGAGTGATTGAGGATGTGGGTGATTATTGGTGTAATGATATCCAGCAAAGGAGTAATCATTTTTCGGCTAACACAATCAGACCCGACTGCATTTGAGGCTATAGACATAATGTTTCTCTTAACATCACAATCCGATACTTGACTAAAGCTGAAAGATGTGTAGTCAGAAGTTGGAAGTGAAGAAAGTTGATGTAATGTATTTATTTTTGTTATGCTATCAATAGCATCAGATGAGGAGAAATGCTTATTTAAAAGATCGATATTTATATCTTTAGACACAGGATCATTGCGCGTCTTTCCAACTCCAATAGACTTAAGGAATCTCCAAACTTTAGCTGGATCTCCATTTTCTACCGATTTGTGAATATGGCGTCTTTGAGCGTCTCTGCACAAAGTATTGCAGCGATTCCGAAGGATTTTATATTTTTCGCGGTTTTTGTCGGACGGGTCCATTTTGAATTTCGTTTTAGCAGCATTTTTCTTGTTCCTTAACGATTTAAGTTCATCCGTAAGCCAAGGTGCAGGAACATGTTTAATTTTGACAGGACGAACAGGAGCATGCTTATCGAACAATTTAAGTATGAGGGCATTAAAAATTGAAACCTTCTCATCCACACTATCGGCTCTTACGATAGCGGCCCAGTCTGTGCCAGAGGCATCATGTTTGAGAGCGTCAAGGTTCATGCCACTAAAATTGCGTTGCAGGAGAAATTTCGCCTTAGACTTTGGAGGACGGACCTTATAAGACAGGTAAATAAGATCGTGGAAAGAGAATGCATCAGCATGACATTGACCATGCTTAGCAACATCGTCAGTAGAAGTGACAATCATCAGGTCAAGAAGAGAAGGCGCGCAGTTTGGAAAGAAGTGAGTGGCATTAGTAGTAAGGATGTTTAAATTACATGAGGAAATCATTGATCTAAGGCGAGTGGACCTAGTGTCGTTTTTGAGTAAACATGTATTGAAGTCTCCCATCAGTATTGTGTGACTGTATAAGGGAGTCAGGTCCTCTAAAGTTTTCTCAAGAGCAGAAAAGTAGTCAACTCTAAGAGAAGAACTGTAGAAGACACCGAGAAGAAGCTTTGTGTGGGAGAGACTAATTTCAATAAATAGATGTTGTGCAACATCGGAAGACGCGGATGGAGGAGATTCATTTACTATCGTGAAAGGAATATGTGAACGAATATAAATTGCAATGCCACCACCAGATCTAACAATGCGGTCATTTCGGACTAGCTGAAATCCCGGTAAAGAGTAGGATGTTGATGGGAGACAGGCATTAAACCATGTCTCCGATACCAGAACAGCGTGTATATTTCTGTTGTTAAAGGCTGTAAGCATGTCCGGATAATGGGCTGGAACGCTTTGTGCGTTAATGTGAATAACATTGAAGTTTTTGGGGACATCAGAGAAGGCGGCATCAAGCTCGTCCGAGAGAGAAGGCAAAGAGGAATGGAAACTGTCGTTACTAGATGTTGTAGAAGAGAGAGAAAGAAAGTGGTCAGATATATCACTGTCAACATTGGAAATATTCATATCAGTAGTTATATTATACTATAATAAGAAGAAATAAGTACTTATACATAAAAAGTTTATAAAAATAGGCACTCAAAAGGTATTAATAGTGCCTCTACCTGCCAGCAGTTAGCAAGAAATCATGTTAAACTTAAATCACTCAAAAGAAATAACAGAACACACAGTAGATAAATAACGTCGTA
The DNA here is from genome assembly GCA_963576865.1 of Anania hortulata. Classification (NCBI taxonomy): domain Eukaryota; kingdom Metazoa; phylum Arthropoda; class Insecta; order Lepidoptera; family Crambidae; genus Anania; species Anania hortulata. The sequence goes on from OY756400.1 coordinate 12,964,891, forward strand.
ACGCTATAACGATTTGAACTATATCGATGCGTGTTTCGGAACGAATGCAAGCTGTCATCTGCCAAAAGACGGCTGTGGCTGTCATTTGACTTGATTGACATTACAATTTGACAAATACGAAATAATTCAAAACAAAAAACTACAACAAAAACAGGGTAATTTTAAAAGGAATAGTCAAAAAGCAAATGTTTAACAACATACATCAACAATAGCTATTATGAAAAGAGTCTATCGATACTATGGGCACAGTTCTGTGTTTTATTAGCGCAAGAATTAAGTAAATTCACATCCGCTCACTTTTTTCGCCTTGATCTGGTGTTGGTGGAGTCTTCCTGACACGCGCCAGACACTCCTGCAGCTTGGATTTGGTGTACCGGAGGCGTCGTAATAGGAATCATCCTGTCCAGCTCCTCCATTGTTGTGATCCGATGGTGTGTTCCGTCGGCCGCCGTGACAACAATGGTCCCGTTTCGTGTCCAACACTTTGAGACTCCGATACGTTTTCGCGCCTCAAGGAACGTGTCATGACGAGCCTTGGTTAAAAACTCAGAGAGTGTAATCCCTGTGCCCTTAAGTGCCGTTTTGGCAAACCAAAACTTATCCCGGTCAGTCACACTGCTGAATTTGACAAGTATGGGCCTTGCCTTAGTTTTTGAAGGCCGCCCCACACGATGACTTCTCCTGATGGCATCTACCGAAAGAGAAACACGCAGCCGTTCCAACGAAAGCTTCACCACAGCAGCCGATGTATCCTCACCCGAGGCCTCGGAGACACCATGCACCAGCAACATTTTACGGCGTCCTTGCATCTCCAACCGATCACATTGCCGATGTAAGAGGTCAGCCTGCCGGCGCAGGTTTGACAGTGAAGCAAGCATGAATTTCTTGAAGTTGTTAAACTCCGCTGCCAGCGTGGCCACTGTATTGGAAGGTGTGGCCTGCTCAAGACTCTGCTGGAACTCTGCCATTTGTGATGCAAATGATGCCTGCATCTCGATCATAGCTAAGTGCAGTGACGACTCCATTAGTGTAGATGTATTTGTGAACGAAAGAAGAGGAAGACAAATAAATAACTCAGGATTAACTGGCAGGTATTCAATACTATGTTATTCCATGCAATTAATGCAATAAATACTATTTATTTAAATAAATTTATTCTGGAGCAAAAATTTTGTATGTCCGATTTCGCGCCTACCCCCAGAAAAAACGCCTACCGCGAGCTTTTGTTGAGCTTGCGCAGATTCATTTCTCGCCGTGGCCGACCAACGGAAATATTTTCTGACAACGGTCGTAACTTTGTTGGAGCTTCTAGGGACTTAAATAATTTATTTCAAAGACAACAAAATGAAGTACTATCTGAGTTTTCGGCTGCAGAAGGCATAAAATTCATATTCAGTCCAACATATGCTCCTCACTTCAATGGCATTTCAGAGAGTGGTGTGAAGTCGGCTAAATATCATATAAAACGCGTAATAGGCATGTCTCATTTAACTTTTGAGGAAATTTCCACTCTTTTTGTACAAGTGGAAGCTATACTGAATAGCCGTCCCTTGTGCCCCTTGTCTTCATCTCCTGACGATCCCCTTTTCCTTTCCCCAGGGCACTTTCTCATCGGAAGATCGCTGAACGCGCTGCCGTCACCTACCCTGAAGGCTGAAAACGAAAACAAACTTCTTCGCTACGCTCGCTTGGAGAATCTCAGACAACAATTCTGGAGAAGATGGCAAAGGGAATATCTATCAGAATTACAAGCCAGAACCAAATGTAAAGCTCGCGGTGTGAAGTATATAATATCGTGGTTAAGCAATTAGGCACTTTCATTCCAAGCAACACCTTCTCTGTCACTCCTACTGAGTTCAACATACGTGGCTCTGCTTAATCAAACATTAAATGGGCGTGTCTATTGCTCAAGGTCATTGGCTCTAGTCAGCGTCTTAAGTGTTAGGATTTTGAAACCACATGCTAATTAATATTTGGCGACTATATTCGCCTTAAAGGAGAACTAGATTTTGGCCAAACTGTACCGAAACAAGAGACGGCAATTCGTCTAGTACGAGTATGAAACCAATAACGTTTGATCCACAAGCCAATTCGTTTAAACTAGAAACTCAACTTTTGTTGTTTATTAAACTACTGCGACAATATGCAATTTAATTGTTTTTAGATATTTTATATATAAACTGTGATATTGGTTTGCTGCAAGTATGATATCAAATTAGTTTTGTACAAATAAAAAAGATAAAAGCTGAAATGTGACATAGTTATAGATATTGCCGTGTGCCGTGTGGGGATGGTGGCCGTGGGGGAACGGCCGTAAAGAATACACTTCTCCACCGCCAAACAGAAGGCGTGTCGTAAGAGGCGACTAATTCCTGTAGCACGAGACGGACAGCAGTGTCTGCGTGCGAAATCGTTTAAAAAACTGCGCTCGCAAACTCACCTGCCAAGCGTGGCGAGTATTGGCAATCCCCCCCAATGAAAGTCATTGGGAGAGGCCTATGTTCAGCAGTGGACGTCCTATGGCTGAAATGATGATGATGATGAAGACAGCAAAAAATCGAAATAAATTTTAATAAAATATCAATTTTAGTTTGCTTACCTTCATATACAGTAGGGTGGGGTTTCGTATCCAAATGCCAAAAAGCCTTAAATTCGTAAAAAATACTTAGAGCAGCTGTCGTACATTATGCCCAATAGGTAATACTTTAAAGAAATTGTAATGGCAAGTGATCGCAAATAAAAGTTCGTTACTGAAATAGATACAATTAAGAAACCTTAATTTTAAATCCGTTAATCAAAGGTAATATTAACCTTGCCTCAAGGCTTAAGGCCCTCAACAGCCTTTTAATATAATACGCAGCAGCATTAATTAATCGAATAACGCAATAGGCAAATATTTGTGCGATAAGTACGACCATTTGTACCTAAGCCTAAGGATATTGGATACTATAAATATTATGTTAAAGTATGTTTATCCGGTAACTCATCGCTATACTGGTATTGCTTACTTTGAAAGCTATAGTTAGTGTGATGGTGCTAAAAATTATTTATGTATTTTTATTTACAAGTATTACCAGGGAAGAGGTTTTTATTTAATTATAAGGGAAGAGGGGCACGCTACGAAGAGAGTGATAGGTATGGGTATTGATATTCATTTTATTTATTCATAAACAATATGCATTGTGTTTGAATATTTTACATAATTTATAATAGATATGCATGCAACTAAATAACTAAAAATCTTCCACGCTATAGACACCTTTCCAATAGAAAATTCTTTAATTTAATTTTAAATACGTTAAACCTAGTCTCTAGTTTTAATTCTTCTGGCAGTTTGTTAAAAAGCGTTACAGATCGATTACGTGGACAATGTTTCACAATTTTGAGGCTAGGTATGATATTTCTCTTCAGGTTTTTTTTCCGAGTATTGCGCCTTTCATGCATTTCGGCTTCTGTTTCGTATCTATCTTTATGCTTAACAAGGTCAGTTAACAAAATGTATAAATAGAGGCTAGGAACCGTCATGATGCTGAGCCTTTTAAAATAGATAGGTGGAAAGAAAGAGGACCGCCTATGAAGGTATGGATGGATAGTGTCTGGAATATGTATATTTTTATGATATGACTGAGAAGGGAGTGAGCTCGATAATGAGTGACCGGATTGCATGGAAGAGAAAAACATTCTGCGCCGACCCTAAACGACCTTGGGAACAGGGCAGGCAAATGACGTGCCGTAAGACTAATTCTTGTAGCACGACAAGGGCAGCAGCGTCTTCGTGCGAAATCATAAAAAAACTGCGCTCAACTGGCAATCCCTCCGATGATAGGTCATTGGGGGAGGCCTTTGTTCAGCAGTGGACGGCCTATTGCTGAAATTATGATGATGATGAAGTATTAACTCTCACTCGTTGACACAATATTTTTTACCTCTGCAAAATTGAACATCCAAAACTAGTTTATTATTTTAGCACTACGTACATTTTGTACAGATATTTCTATTTGTGTCCCAATGAAAATGAAATCGCTTTTGAAACGGTTTTTATGAACCACAAGCTTATATTTTTGTTTTAAATTAGACTCCAAAACAAAAAATCTCTGTGGCATTTTCAAAGCAGTTTTATTTTAAGGGCCTAACCATGATAAACAGCCTACTTGTTGTAATTTTTACGTCAAACCACCTTTAATAAAAACAAAACAAGTCTGAAGTACTGTAACTTATTAACAATAATCTTGATTAGGCCCTATAGGGCTGGAATCATGAAGGCTAAACAATAATTTAAAAAAAACAAATATGCCAAACTTCAAACGGAAAAAACAAAACAAGGTTGATGTAATACTGCTACCATGGTTAGCTTTCAGTTTATGCGACCGACGTACCAGTCTATAGTTCGTAAAAACGTGATACTTTTTACGTCGTTTATTCGATTCGAAACCCATTCTGTTAAGGGTAACTGTGTCGTAACGACAAGATAACAGCCGTAGAATAAATGTGCCAAGCTTGCAACTCTATTTGCATGTAAAATAGGATACGCGTTTATGACGTAACAACGAGCGGTATTGTTCAATATTCGGGACGTGACATGACAGACATAGTATCTACCGCAATGGAAAAAGTATAGAAGCTAATTTGACTATTTGGTCTGTTTTATATTTTTGTAAAAAAAAACGACCAAGTGCAAGTCGGACTCCCGCAACGAGGGTTCTGTATAAACTTGTAGGTATACAGGGTGTAACGAAAAGGTGAAATATAACTTTAAGGGGTTATTCTACGGCTAAAATACATCAACTTTTTCTATGGGACCAACATCGAAATCTAAAAAAAAAATTGACTTTTCCATACAAACTGATGCCATTTGGTCGCGTTTTAGTATGGGAAAGTGTTTTTTTTTTTTGCGAATTCGATGTTGGTCCCATAGAAAAAGTTGATGTAATTTAGCCGTAGAATAACCCCTTAAAGTTTTATTTCACCTTTTCGTTACACTCTGTATAAATAGTTGATGATTTTTTCACAGCTACGTGGGATTGCAAACCTAAGGAGTTTAAAGACAGGCAATTTTTATTTTTTACGTTTAAAAAATAAAAATTGCTTGTCTTTAAACTAAAGAACTGTTGTCCTTTTTTTCTTTTGATGCACAGAGCCTTAAAATGCCACGATCCCCACCAACAAACTTTTTTTGCAGTATAGAGGGTTAGATTAGTCCCACGGTATCAAATAAATGTACTCAAAATCCTTTCCTTCCATTTTGTTTAAGAGTTGTGCTCTTGTCATTAGATTAATTTTAAATAATCCTTTTGACCGCTTAAAACTAATATAACCAGCCCTGTACTTTCGATGGAGATCAAATGATCATGTTCTATCAATAAAAAAGACATTCCCCAATAAGTAGCAGCAGTAGAAAGACACGTTATCTGCAAAAGCAAAATGCTTTGGTAAAATTTTGTTAATACTAACGTTATTGCGGTATCTTATATTGAACTTAAGTAGACGTAGTCTGCTATCTACTTGAATCGCAGAAAAACTATAAATAATACCTTTTTTCAGGTTTTATTTAATTTAATTAATTATTTTAATTTAGTCAGGTTGTCTTTAAAATAAGGATTTCACCCTGGAAAATAAACCACCGCTATAGCGTTACACACGTACCAAAACAAAGGCGGTATTAGAAGTCATACATACCATAGCAGGGGCGTGCATTGGTTTCAGATGGGGGTAGGCTGTGAGGTAAAATTGAGTAAGTTTGCGTGAAACAGTAGGCGATCTCGCGGCAGCCTAACATTGGTTAAATTGCACAGTAACGATCTAAGTTGCGCGTTTTAGTAAGGAATAAGTACAGGTAGACGACAAAATGGTTACAGAATATTTATTGTTTATTGTTGAATACGTAATTAATAATTATGGTCAGCTGTTCTGTCGGTTTTTTATGAAGGTAGGCTCTGCATAATAGCCTATATGGGATGCACGCCCCTGTACCATAGACACATTAAAAATTTCTGTATTTGGTTTAACTGTTAGCCTGTGTGACAGACAGCCGAGACCAATACGCCGAAGTCACTTGTCATCTATTAATCTATACTTTTATCGTTTACCAACTTTTTATGTCTCAGTCGACAATGATTGTAAGAATATTTCGTCCGTTTGAAGATACTGGTTGAAAAACTTTGAAAATTGGGTGTGTTTAAATAAACCCACAGCCCGTGATATTCTTGATGCAAAAAGTTATTTTCTCTTTGATTGCATACTTTTCAAAGTCCAATCTTATTTTTATTCAAACACTGTTCTTTTATATATATTTTTTTCCCTGAATTAAGTCTAAAATTTCGCATTCATGTGTATTTTGTATTGCCTACATGTTATGTTTTTAATACTCTTTAAATTTTATCGAAATTAGGCAACGCAGTAAATAATGATCGATGAACATACATAAAAAAAGGTTCCGACGAATTGAGAACCTCCTCCTTTTTTTAATTCGGTTGAAAATAAAAATAAAAAGTTTGTTGGTGGGGATCGTGGCATTTTAAGGCTCTGTGCATCAAAAAAAAAAGAACCGTTTAAAAAATAAAAATTGCCTGTCCTTAAAGTACTCTATTAATACTTTCAGAATAGTCCCACCAGCACGCCAACTGATTTTAGTATCTATGTTACCCAATATCTTCGACAAATGTGAACGAAAAAAATTAATCCCTAAGAGTGGAAAAAAAGGAAATGAAATCGGTGTTCAGCAGTTCAATTTTGATTGCACTCGTAAGATTTGTTTTGATTAGGATTTATCACTAAAATAGATAAAATAAGTTAATTTTATAAAAAAATAAAACAAACTTCAAAAAACTAAAAAGCTAAAAATAATCTTAACACTTAAGTACCTAATTAGTTACTTTTGGAGTCGGTGCCAGCCGATGAGAGATTCAATGTTTTCATTTGCACCGACTTCAAAAGTAACTGATTAGGTACCTTATGTACTGTATTAAGATTATTTTTTTGCTTTTTCGTTTTTTGAAGTCGGTTTTTTTTAAATAATAGATTACACTGACATCAACAACCTCCTAAGGGCTGATTCTGGTGCTCAAAAATACAACAACCAACATTGAAATCGCAAAAAAAACATCAGTTCCCCATACTAGGTAAGCCCCACTAGCTGACATCAGTTTATATGGAGCAGTGAAAATTGGTCCCATAGA